>JAPDVR010000008.1:45360852-45656893 GCA_026230005.1 Gila orcuttii | reverse complement strand
CTCATATTTAGCCAGCTAAACTTTTACTACCCTGTTAGAAAAAATATATAGTTGCATATAGTTTCATGTGTTTCTTCTCCCTCGCTGTATTATGGGTTTGCTATGTGGGGAGAAATGTGTTGGTTACGTTTGTGAGACAATCAGCTGATTACTATTATTATATTATATATTAAGACCCTTGATCCTCACCTGACTATGGCTTTGTAAACTTTATCCATGATGTGGTTTATAATGGACTGTGGTACAGAAACAGTGACAATGTTACACACACTTCTTGGCTTACTCTGGCTATTCTCTGCTGTCTCAGACGACGATATGTTTGTCCCGTTTTAGCCACCGTAGCTTCTTCGAAAGGGAGGGGTGAGCAGTGGGCTGAGCCATTAGTGCAACTCGCAACCAAACCGCTAGATGTCGCTAAAAAATACACACTGCACCTTTAAGAGCATCTCTAAATTATGCACCATTTATCACCTGCAATTCCATCGTGTAACCACTAGATGGCTGTATAGCCCCATATATAAACATATCTATGCTGTGTATTCCCTGGTTGCTGGGTTTTTATTTAGACATAATTAGTTACTTTTTGTCAAAGTTGAATTCATGTTGATTTAGTATCAGTTTTTCATAACAGTCAAATCTGGACACAGAGAAAGCATTTTGTTAGTCATACTAGCTACATATAATAGCTTGATAAGTCACATGGAAGTAATCAGAATCAATATTGACAATGCAAGACAATATTTCAAAATATATAATTGAGGGTTAAATACCATGAACAGAGACATGATGTGAAAAACACTACATCAGAATGGTATTATTACATAACGAATGTGTATTGAATGTTTTGATTATAAAGTTTAACATCAGCTCAGTGGTGTAACAGATTATATAATGTAGGCCTATAGAATTTCAATCCAATAACATTAACAATAGCTCGAAATTCAATATGAATGTCATTCAGCCTGGTGGACAGCTTATTACAACATCATGATTTATTTATTTATTTGTTCATTTATTTATTTAACATCTATGTGTGCATTAAAAGTACAATTTCGGCAATGAGGAAATTTCTGAGCCAAATGAAGATAAAGATGTGTTCTGGTGACTGCGTGGTTATTGAACCAATCAGATCAGAGTAAAACAAGAGTCAGCGAGAAGCTCATCTGATTGGCTACATGATGAAGGTGGGCCCGCCCTCCTCTTCGCGCTTGCAAAACTCAGTGAGTGAGAGAATCGTGCCAAAACTGGAAGCGCAGGAAAAAGAAAGACACAACTGTACAAATCGGGTTATTTCGGGAACTTTTTTCCCCATGCACACAACAAGTCATTTAGACATTTGCAACAGTTTATTTTTTTACACAAAGTTTGATTTTACGTGTAATGGGGTGACCATTTTTTTTTTTTGGGGGGGGGGGGGATTTGGGGGGTGTTCCATTCTGTGTGGGTGGATGGAGTTGGGCGGGAGTTAAGCTCACGGCCCCTTTAAAACCAATTCATCTGTTTTGCAGTTCATGCCTCTGTTGTTTTCGGTTGCAAATTGCTGTTCACAGGCTTGCAATGCTTTTGGCCGCATTTGTGCGCACAAACCGTGGCAAAAGTGTAAGCGCGGAAAAATTAAAGTCTGAAGAATACACATCCTATTTATTTTGCGTTAGCATGAAGCTGTAGCTTCAAAATACATGAATTACACTTACGAATAACAGTTAAATGCTGCAAATATTTTTTTCTTACACTTGAAGGCAGGGGCGAAAATTTCATCAACATGTTGGGGGGGACAATAAACATAACAATTCTCAAGAGCAATTTTTGAAGGGGACACCAATAATACAGGCAAAATTGTACTTGGACAAGTGTACACCGATGAAAGCATTAACGTACTACTATTATTAGTGTAGCATGGAGACCGTTCCATTATCCTTCTTCTCAAAGTTTCTTCTGGTTTAATGAATAAGCTGACTAAATTGACCAAAAAAAATCTTCAAAACCATACATTTTTTTGTAAATAAGTTGTTTTGTGTAAACAACTTATTTACAAAAAATGTATGGTTTTGAATAATTTTTTGGTCAATTTAGTTAGCTTTTTCATTCATTAATCCACCAATGGATTTTTTTTTACATACCTTTAGAACAACCGAATCAAGCCCAGTGTAGGCTATAGTGTATATTGTGTATAGATAATGTAGAAAAAGTGACACAATTTGACGCAACTGAGATGACGGGAACCATGTTTTATTTACTACGAAAAGTCGATTGGGGTCATAGACCCCAAAGATAAATGAGGGTTAAAGTAGCATTTAGATGTTTTTACACAGACATAAATAATATTATGACGTTTTAAATATAAAATGTTAAATATTTATATTTGAAATGATTTAAAACATGAAAAGATACTTTAAATGTGAAATTAAAACCGCCAGTAGGAGGCAGTAAGTCACTGTTGAGTGAGTCATTGAGATTCATTCAACTGATTGTTCAAAAAGCTGATTCATTCAGTAAGGAAACACCTCGGTGTGTTTCTTCAGTGCTGTGGCTTAGTTTTCAACTATTTTCGTTGGTAATATGGTGTCTAAAATGTACATCACTTAATATTAACTTCTTGTTTATTAAACTTGTATAAATCAAAACCACATTTGTTATCATGCTGATATCTGGAGAAAAACTGCACTCTCTTCGTGTGATATTATATTATATTAACATATCATATTATCAACTATAATATTAAATGATATAAACCGACTAAATCATAGCGTTTACATGGTTCAATCGGAATGAAATCAATCCGATTGATGAATCCGAACACGGTGTTTATATTATTATTATATTATGAACGATAAATAAAGTAATCGGGTTGATGTGCGCGTTTATGTCACAAGATTCAAATCGGAATTTATTTTTTGACATGCGCACACTGCACGAATATGCCGCTGTTCGAGCATAACTATTCTCCTCTAGTGCATAACTATTCTCCTCTATTGGTTGTTTATTTTTTTTAAACAGCAGACTTAATATTTATCCATCTCTGGTCATGATTTGGAGACGATGAGCATGAACCGCTTTGCCGTGCTGCTTATATTGATCACGCAGTAAAACCCCGCGCCCAAAACTAGTCGTCTATGGATGATAATCTTAAACAAGCACTGGTGGGACGTTGTCCTGCTTCACTTCACAGACGCTGAGTGAAATGAGAATTTTTTAATAACGGAACACTCATTTTATATTCACTTTATTCAACAGGAAGAACAGCTCGTTCCGTGCGTCATACGTCATTACGCTATTTCAACGTCTTTGCACATGCGCAGTCCTTTTAGTTTCGGTTTTCAATCCGATCAAGTGTTTTCTCGATCGGATTACAAAAGGAGTAAACCACCCCTTTCTATCGGATCTAAATTTCAATCGGATCTAGCTCAATCGGATCGATTAAGGTGTTTACATGAAGGTTTTTTTAGTCCGATTGAGCCGTCAATCCGATTATAAAAATGTAAAATCTAAAGACTAGTCTAATCTACAAGACTGACGTTAACGTTACATCACGTTGTGCGTAAACTCTATGGGTGTGGGTGGATATACTGTATTAAACAAGCTAGGTAAACGCAGACTGTATTAAACAAGGGTAAGTTAACGTTAAACGTTATAATCGCTAACATATCAGACTACATCAAAAGTACATTGGTAACGTTACACTGTACACAATCATATATTTGTCTTTTGACATGATTTATTAATGACTCAGCATCATCTATATTAAAGAGAAAATAATCACTTCATCCGATGTTTAAAGTGAATAAAACATTGACTTACTGGAGTTCCACAACTACTCAAAAACTTAGTTCATCTCTCCCGCCACCGGAATGTGTGTGTGTCGGTGGTGAGGTAAAAGGGGCGGAGGCAGTGGACCAAAGCACTGTGAGGCAAGGGAGGGGGGACTCAAAATGTTTAAAACGGTTTTTTGTTGTTGCCCCGTTTGCATTTGTATTATTTTATTTCTTAAACAATTATTTTAAGAATATATCATTATTTTATTTACAACACACATATTTTAGGGCGGACAACCCTCAGATAGGGGGTCCTGACCCCCCCGACCCCCCCCCCCGCGATTTCCGCCTATGCTTGAAGGGCGATTTACCTTTACAAATCTTCTCTTGCGCATGCAAATTTATTTTACGCTTGCAATCTTATGTACTCTTTCACAAATCTTACTCTGCGCATGCGATTCTTTATGTCATCATTTTACCTTCATAACTGTTTTAAGTGACTCCGTTTGTAATGGAATAAAGATGTTTCTTGTGAAATAAATAGTCACGTCTCAATCTAAAACGTACCGACAGGTATTGATGAACATGATCAATAACTCTTAATTCAGTGGAAATCAGCATGGATGATCTTTGTGGGAACATCTTTACTGATAATGTTCATGTTTTAAAACAAAAATGTAGCATTAAGGATATAAGAAATGCTCTAGAAATTGGTAAAATATCTTGACTCAAAGCATTGAAATCGACAAATACGTTTTGTACTAAAAATAAACAAATACAGAAAGCAGCTTGCCGGTGTTATCTGGATTTGCCGATTTGTTTCATTTTCTCAATGGCGGTCAACTCTATGCACAAGAAAAGATAAAATCGTGTTAAAGGCAGAAAATGCTCTTTCCACAATAAGAAAAAATTATTACATTTATTGTGGAAATTAAATTATATCTCATGGGGGTCTTCACAATTCTTAAAAAAGCCAAATATATGACAATTCCTTGTAAAATTTC
The DNA here is from genome assembly GCA_026230005.1 of Gila orcuttii. NCBI lineage: Eukaryota > Metazoa > Chordata > Actinopteri > Cypriniformes > Leuciscidae > Gila > Gila orcuttii. Next base: position 45,652,137 of record JAPDVR010000008.1, on the reverse strand, counting down.
TCACTGTCGAGATTGTAAATAACTATAGATTGAACTTTTTGTACACCACCTACGAACCACTGAAATCGGTTGATACATGTAAACCTTATTATGCTTTTATCCAATCTATAACTCTAATTCAGTGGAAATCAGCATGGATGATCTTTGTGGGAACATTTTCACTGATGATGTTCATGTTTTAAAACAAAAATGTAGCATTAAGGATATAAGCAATGCTCTTTGTTCTGTCTTTCTTTGGTAAAATATCTTGGGTCAAAGCATGGAAATTGACTAATACGTTTTGTAGGCCTACTAAAAATAAAATTAAGTGTCTTACAAAATACTGTTAAGCCTGTTTTGACAAGTGCTTAAGATTTCATATTTTGTGCACCAGAAATAAGTTATTTTGCATTTGTTTTTCACTGTATTTACTCAAGATTATTTCGGAAAGATTTAGAAACCTTTATAGAAAACTGAAGTGTATGATAGAAATTTGTGTTTTTTTACACTCAGAAGGACCATTTGGAATGTAAAGAACAACATTATACAGTTAGCCTATTTGTTTTATTAGGAAAATACCATTTACATAAAAAGAATGCAAACCAAATGTTTCACATTTTAAAAATGACTTTAAATTATATATAGGCTAAATATTTTGGAACAAACAAAAAACGCGCTGAAAACATGATATTATTTTGAAAGCATTTGACTGTAATTTTTTCTGTTATTTATTTATTTATTATAATTATTTTATTTCCTGGCAGCTAATGTTGTAGGCTAATAAATAATAACTAATGATCGTCGCGACGGAAGTGAATTAATCAAAACTGGACAATAACTTTATTCTAAAGCTGCTGTAAAGCCAAAACAATCTATGTTAGGCTATAATTTCCTATTCTCACTGTAAACTTTGAAACATTCTATATTATTAAAGCGCTTTATAAATGAAGGTGACCTGACTATAATTAAAGCTGACTCGACACATCTCAGGCGATTTCAGTTTTATATGATCTGTGTGTAGCAAACATGGATGAGATAATAAAATGATGCAACTGTTAGCGAGTTGATTCATTTATTGTTTACTGCTAATTGTGAAACTAATTCGCATCGCATATGGGGAGAGCGCGGGCACATACGCGGGTTAGTTTTAACACCCTTATTTATACCGTTTAAGTCGGTTTATCCAAACTGAGAAAGTCTAAGCGTCAGGTTGCGCTCCTTACTGGTCATTAAGGACAAGAAAACTGACCATTTGTCAAATTTGAATGATATAGATTTTTGCTGTATGATTCAGTTTAATTCAGATCTTTAGGTCGTTTTCCTGAATGATTAACAGCACTTTACAATTGGTAACTGCAAACAAACAAACAAACAAACAAAAAAACAAACAAATAAGTTTACAACAACAACTTACAGTTGTAAAGTTGAGTGAAGCATTCAAGTAGTTCGTTTGAAATCTTATCTTGAGTCTTTATCTTATTGTGAAGCGCGCCTGTCATTCAAAACGAAAGGAGAAGAAAAGGAGGAAGCAAGCGAGAGCCAATGAGCAGCGATATCAGCCAACATCAGCCAATCAGCTGTCGTTAGGGAGAATTTTTGAAATGGAAATGAACGATCAGTGTTGCCAGATGTACGATAATTATCGTATTTGTACGATATTTTTGACCTCTGTACGATGTACGATCAATAATGAAAAAAATCCCATAATGTACGATAATTTCAGAGTTTTCAGTCGTTCGTCCAAACACACATCCTACCGCTTCTCTCTCTGACCCAGAATCATTTTGCAGGCTCGCCTGCCTGCACGCAAGCACGTATACACACACACACACACACACACACACAGGCACCACACGGCGTCGCCCGGCCCGCACGTCAACACACTACACTACACTACAAGACTATTATTATGTCTGCATCAATATGCTAATATAACACTGATTATATCTATTTTCTTATAGGAACAGAAACAACACTCACAGTGAGCAATGAGTAACCTATAGAAGAACAAGCGACTACAAGATAAAATCCAAACTGAATGATGACAACACAGAATAACGTACAATCACTAGACTAGTGATCATCAAATCCCTTTTAACAGTTTATTTCACAGACTTAGACACGTTTTCTACTTTTTTCCCACAAAACCTTTAGCATTACAAACACTGAATTAAACATATAACAGTAATTAAAGGACATGCTATATCAGATAATCTGGAATTTTGGACAATTTTTATATATAATAGCAATAGAATAGCTTTACAGTCAACTTTTTTTTTTTTTTTTTTTGCAGTAGCTATCTTATATTAATGACCGTTAAAGCAAGACTATGTAAACAAAAAAACACAGCCACTGTCCATCATGTTCTATAAGATCATCATGTTTGTAGCATGATCCAGGGGATTACCCATACAGAAATTTAATACATGTCAATATAAGTAAATTACATATATAGCCTAATGTCAGTATGTCTGCTGCCTATATGAGAATATATGCTAAATTCATATAAAACACATAGACATAATATGAAACAATATAGCAAAAATGGCCGTTTTCATGTAAGTGCCATATATTTTCCCATATGCACATAAATGTTAAATATATGTAGCCTAAAACGCATATATGTATATATGCATATATGTACTTATTTCAATGCATCAGTATCACATGCATATATGTTTGCATACATTTATTAAATATGTGGGAAACAAATATGTATGTCACATATTTATACTTAATGTTGTCCATATATGCGAGAAACCAATACTATACTGTAATATATGCAGATATATGGTATCATATATAGATGAACTCAAATATATTCTTCACATGTTTGGACACATAAATGTTCATATGTTGCAGGCATATATTGTGTTCTCAGATAAGTCAAATATATGTATAGATATATGTCATGCTATTTAAAATATGGCCATATATTACATTTTTGTATGGGTAAAACGTACAAAATATATTTCAGGCCTAGTGGAGTTGGTAACTAATAATAGTAATAAATGTGTAAAGTTTCATAAAATGGAAATACTCAATAAAGCAAGAAAAAACTACCTCAAATGTGTATTTAATGATTAGATTAACTGTTATCTGTGCTGTTGTCCAGTAACTACAGTTGGAATTTTCACCGCAAAATGGCGGCCACGCTACCGAAGCGCCACCTGGTGGCTGTTTCCAAAAAAGCATCAGAGTTTCGCCTCTTGTTCTTCTATACTCTTTGCAGTGAGTAAAGGGAAAACAACTTGTTCTTCGTTTTATTAAGTTGTCAGCATCAGCCAAACAACATGCAGCCTGGAGCGCCCTCCAGTGGCAACAGGCAAGAATAAAATTAACCCAAAAACATCACAGTTCCCCCCTCTAATCAAATGTTCATATATCCAAACTTATAGAAACACAGGGAATTCAACTTAAAGTATGGCAATAACGTGAGCACTTTATAATGAAACTGAACACTATTGTTTTTATAGTGTTTTACTATTATAGTTGGTGTCACTACAAATTAATGTTAACTCAGTTATGAGGTATACAACACAAATCATGACATTCCATGCATTCCCTTTTCCTTTTTGAACCACCCAAACCTTAAACACTTTATAAATTTAGCTTGTTTGGTTGTTTGTGGACCCGGACAGGAACCCTCCAAACACTTTGAGTAGGTGTAGTGGATGATGCTGAGAGCTTTGTTTCTCCGTGGTCTGAAGGACACATATTTGTGACGAGTTCAGAGTTGATCTGAATTCTTTTTCATTGTCACCATTGTTGAGATTCATACGTAAAGGTGAGAGGCAGGGAGATTTTTGATTTTGCTGGCATGACAAGCAGGTCTTAGATTTCTCTTCGATTTGAGAGTCGATACTGGGCCACCAGATGTAGCTGCGTGCTAGCGCTTTCATTTATACTACACCCGGGTGTCCAGCATGCAGATCCTCTAAGACTCTTGGTCTAAGGTTAGGTGGAACAATAACTTGCTGTCCCCACATTAAACAGTCCTGGATTAAAGAGAGTTCCCCTTTTCAGATGAGGAATGCTGTCAATGCATTATCAGAGTCCTTGGTGGATGGAAACCGCCCTGAGGACACCATCTCCACCACACGAGAAAGAATTGGGTCTGCCCTGGTTTCTTTGCGTATGTCTGCACTACACACCGGTAGAACTTGTTAATGAGACAAGCATCCACTGAATCCTTTTTGTCCTTGTGCAACACAAGCAATGGCAAAGGTGATAATCCATCAGCATCTCTGTGGTCACTGGCACTTCTATACTGGATCGTGTAATTGTGTAATCTCGCGGCGGCCATGGATGCAGTGGCTTTACTAGGGCTGAGGACGGTAGCAAGTGGACGGTGGTCGGTCAATAAGGTATAATGGCGTCCATAAAGGTAAGTATGAAATTTTCTGACTCCAGAAAATAATTTGTAGCGCTTCCCATTCTAACTGCGCATAGTTTTGCTCAGACTTGCTTAAAGTCCGAGATGCGAACGCTATCGGTCTTTGCTGACCGTCAGACATCGCATGGGAAAGCACAGCTCCTACCCCGTAGGGTGAAGCGTCACAAGCTAAGCGAACTGGGAGTCTTTCGTCATAGTGGGTGAGTACACTTGGAGTCAGCAACTGAGCTTTAGCCTCCTGGAAAGATTCCTTGCACTCCAGAGACCAGTTCCATTTAATGTCCTTATGCAACATTGCATTTAATGGGTGGAGAATTGTAGCCAGGTTTGGAACAAATCTTGCATAATAACTTGCCAGTGCCAGTAATGATCGAAGCTGGCCAACAGTAACTGGATCTGGCGCCTCGGCAATAGCATGCAGCTTGTCTAGGGATACACCAGATACTCCAGTGAACTCTTGAAAAACTCACTTTTTTCTGGTTCCATGCGAAGGCCAAGCTTCTCCAGTCGACTCCAGATTTGTCAGATGATGACCATCATCTTTTCCTTTGACCAGGATATCGTCCAGGAATCAATGGACGTATGGTAGCCCCTGAAGTACTTGCTCCATTACTCTTTGGAATATGAATGGTGCCGATGTTATTTGAAAAGGTAATCTATTATACGAAAACATGCCCTTATGAGTAGTTATTGTGAGGTATTTGCGGGAGTTCTCATTAACTGGCACTTGCAGGTAAGCGTCTGAGAGATCTAGTTTGCTAAACCGCTGCTTATTTGAAGCAAATAAGTCCTTCAATCCGTGGTAACGGATAATGTTCCACACAAAGGACGGGGTTTACGGTTATTTTAAAATCTCCGCAAATTCTCACATTGACACCCTTCTTGACTACTGGCAGTTAATGGCAATGTTGCCCACTCACTGAACCGAACAGGGGAAATAATTCCTTGTTTCAACAGGCGGTCTCCGCTTCCACCTCAGGTCTGATTTACATTTACATTTATTCATCTAGCAGATGCTTTTATCCAAAGCGACTTACAAATGAGAACAATAGAAGCAGTTAAACTAACAGTAGGAAAACAATATGCAAGTGCTATGACCCCTCTCAGTTTAATGTAAAGCAGTCCATGTAAATTAAAAAAAAATATATAAATAAAAAAAAATAGAATAGAAGAGAAAGTGTTAGTATTACTGGATCAAGTGCTGCCGAAAAAGACGCGTTTTCAGCAGTTTCTTGAAAGTGGCTACTGACTCAGCAGCTCTGGTTGAGTTAGGCAGATCATTCCACCAACAGGGAACAGTCCTGGTAAAGGTCAGAGAAAGAGATTTTGTGCCTCTTTGAGATGGTACCACAAGACGACATTCGCTTGCAGAGCACAAGTTTCTGGATGGCACATAAGTCTGAAGTAATGAGTTTAGGAAAAACGGAGCAGTGCCAGTCAATGCAAGCGGCAACTGGCAACCAATGCAGTTTTGTGAGGAGAGGATGGACGTGTGCGTTTTTTTTTTTGAGTCCTCCTGATGTTCTCTTGTGTTCTTTAATTATGTGGGCTTCTAGGTCTCTAGCACCTTTATTTGACACTTGGATTCTGCTTTACACGGATCCCGACCGAGACGAAAACACGGGAATTTTCTCTAAAAATCATCTATGAATTTACATTTGGGCTTTTTTTACGCTGTTCAGGAGCGATGTGCCACCGTTGACAGTAAGCGCTGCTCCGTCTCTTGGCTGTTGCCTTGGTGCTGATAGTAATTGTTAAGATGTTTAAGTATGCTCTCATTTGTATTTGTTTTACCTGCTTCCAGTGTGGTTATTTTTGTGAGCCAGGCAATCACACTGCAAGGTATATGTCATGTGACCTAATCAGTGACTGAATGAATGCACGTGTTTTTGATTAAATAAAATCTGCCAGTCAGAGAGATTGGTTATTGTGAAACAGACCTTTGTGTGACCGACGACCGACCAATGGTGGCGTGCGAGAAGGCGGTACCTAAAGCAATGCAATAAAATAGTAAATAGTAGACCATCCGGAAATAGTAGACCATCCAGAACTCTTTGGAACACTCATTTAAACATACTACGATTTGGGACGTACTAATTCTATTTTCGAATACCATTTAGGACGGATAGTATGCGAATTGGGATGCAGCATGAGATTATACAATAGTATATTTGAGGTCTAAATAACTACATTCTCACCTAAAAAAAAACTGAAGAAAGAAAATGGATAAGTAAATAATCAAATTCACAAATATTACACCATTTAAACATTATTAAAATGCATACTAAGTTACTAAAACAATCAGTTTAAAAAATACTTTTTTTCTCTGTTTGAACGTTCTTGTTTCTATTTGTTTAATTTCAATATCTGAAGTGAATTGTCCATTGTTGCCTTTTATGTTTACAAAGCTGTAGCACTTTGATATTCAAAGTCACATTACACGCTTTTAACATTAAATAAAGCACATGAACAGCACCTAGGTTATCGGCATCGCGTCGTGTGTAGTTAGGACATTCAAAACTACATTTTGTGACGCAACAACAGTATTTTTTAAAAATGTTGTGGATTTGCTTGACCGCCATGACAGTCTCAGGAACGATCGAAGTAACTGGAGCTGGCGCCTCTGCAATAGCACGTCTGGAGATACTCCAGATACTCCAGTGAACTCTTGAAAACCTCAAGAGTTAAACCCACGGTCCCCTTCTCCCCTGGTGAATGGGGCTCCGGAGCCTACGGGTACCCGTCAGTGTTGAAACTCTCGCCACTCGTCTTTCACCGAAGGGGGTTTCAGGTCCGCCAGAGCGGACCCAAAGCATTTGTTTTTTTTACGTTCCTGGAACGACTAGGCCCGGAGACCTGTAAAAATCCTTCCGCGGTTTCACCTACTATCTCTAAGGGGGAACATCTCTACCCATTTTTTGTAAGTGCCGACTATCACAAGAAGGTACGTGTTTTGTTTCTTACTGAGAGGAAAAGGTCTCAAAAAAATATTAAATCCATACCCAAAGTGTGACCTGGTTCTGTCACTTGCGTATACTGTAGAAAGCCACTGGGTTTTGTGTTGTCGTGTTTATATTTTTGACAGATATCTTGGAAGTTGAATTGCTGTAGCCTAAGAGTCCACCGGGTCAGCTGAGAGGAGGTTTTAGGGCTATTGAAGGCCCAAGTTAAAGTAGCATGATCACTGTAAATGTCAAAGTGCCTCCCTTCAAGATAATGCCTCCATTTCAAACCGCTCACCCACACGACGCCATACACACTGTCTGCCATCTGTCCTGTACAGTGAAAACCAGGATTCATCCGTAAAGAGAAACACCTCTCCAAAGTGACAGACGCCATCGAATATGAGCATTTGACCACCCAAGTCGGTTACGACTACGAACCCGAGACCCCGGTCAGGGTCAGGTCAGGTCAGGTCGAGACCCCGATGAGGACGACGAGCATGCAGATGAACTTCCCTTAGACGGTTTCTGACAGTTTGTGCAGAAATTCTTTGGTTATGGAAATCGATTGTTGCAGCAGCTGTCTGGGTGGCTGGTCTCAGACGATCTTGGAGGTGAAGATGCTGGATGTGGTGGTCTGGGCTGGTGTGGTTACACGTGGTCTGCGGTTCTGAGGCCAGTTGGATGTACTGCCAAATTCTCTGAAACGCCTTTGGAGACGGCTTATGGTAGAAAAATGAACATTCAATTCACGGGCAACAGCTCTGGTGGACATTCCTGCAGTCAGCATGTCAATTGCGCGCTCTCTCAAAACTTGCGGCATCTGTGCCACTGTGCTGTGTGATAAAACTGCACATTTTAGAGTGGCCTTTTATTGTGGCCAGCCTAAGTAACACCTGTGCAATAAACATGCTGTCTAATCAGCATCTTGATATGCCACACCTGTGAGGTGGATGGATTATCTCTGCAAAGTAGAAGTGCTCACTAACACAGATTTAGACAGATTTGTGAACAAAATTTGAGAGAATTAGGCCTTTTGTGTACATAGAAAAAGTCTTGGATCTTTTGAGTTCAGCTCATGAAAAATGGGGCAAAAACAAAAGTGTTGCGTTTATGATTTTGTTCAGTGTAGATTAGCTCAGCCAGAACCGGGAACACTTCCCATAAAACCTAATGTACTTGTTACATCATAAGAAGAATGGCGTCTACGCTAATATTAGTCTCTCTGTTTATCAGGCACTGTTGTCGTGCAAATGAGCAGGTCGGAGCGCATTAAGGGTTTTCTGTTAGAACGGTGTCATGTAAGTGGCCCCAAGTTAATAACTAATGAGCTTTGCAACGGAAGTGAATTAATCAAAACTAACTTTAGCAGGACAAATTCTAGAGCTGCTGTAAAGCCAAAACAATCTCTGTTACTTTAATTTCCTATTATCACTGTAAAGCTGCTTTGAAACAATCTATGATAATATAGTTCATTTAGCTAATTAGTTAAAAGAGCTACATAAATGAAGGTGACTTAAATTGTCCATCGCATGCACACTTCAGAATCTCTGCATAAGTAGTAGGTCATCAGGATACTTTTTGCCTACTATTTTTCAAATACTATGAATTCAGACATACTACTCTGTTGGCATACTGTTTTTCGTATTCTATATGAAGTTTTAGATTTCGCACACAGGGTTATTTAAAGGAAATTTTACTAGAAAAAATTAGTTATATGGCTAGTTAACCTCAAAATGAAAAACTTTTTTTTTTCATAATTTAAGGCTCCAATATAAATTAAATGAAATCGAAGAATGAACTGATATGATCTCATTTCGAACAGAATCAGGCTAAAACAAAGTTTGTTTTGAGTTTGTTTCAGCAGTTCAAAACAGTTCACCAAAGCAAACTTACTGGAAAAAGTTTGCTCTGGCTTCTAAACACCTTTGCGCTACCATTAGTTCATGGCGATTACGTAATTGGTGGGTGTGTTCTGGAGCTCCCTTCTTTGACTTGAGTTTTTTTTTCCGGTTCATCTAACATTCCACAGAGGTCAGACAGGAGAACAACATCCAAAACAACACCACCAAATCACGACCAACAAGAATACATTGGAGTGTCAAATAGCTGAGTACACACGGATCCTCACCTGTACGATCGCTCGTGAAGAGACTTTAAAGATTCGGAGAAGGAATTTAATTCCTGGAAAGTAATTGCAACGAAGCTTGGTGTTGATATCGACCCGGAGTTATGCAAAGCAACGTGGAGAAACATCTATCAGCCATGAAAAAAATTAAAAGAAATGGTGGTGATGAGGCGGCGAGTACCTAAGTACCCAGGCTGCTTTTGGAGATGTCCTGGCTCAGACCTTTTGTACAGCACTGACAAACTGTGTCCAACATACCATGTTTTGAAAAGATAAACTAAACGCTATTCAATTTGTCATGTCTTGCAATAGTGACTTGTGATATGCTGCTCATTTCTAGTTCGTAAATTGTAGTAATTCTGTTCCCTTTCAAGGGAACTCGAGCTGCGTCGAGACGCTGTGGGAACGCCCCTGCATGATTGCATCGTGAAGCACGTGTATAATCAGTCCAATGGAGAGAAGAGACGTCATTGGCGGGTGACGTCATCGGCGGGTGACGTCATCGACCAGGAAACTATAGACTAATTTCGAGCCAACATTACAGTTGCGTCACGGCGCTAGCTGGAGGCAAAACAAAGGGAAAACTGGAGGCAGGCAATACAAACCAGCACAGATTCGGTTACATAATAAGGAGCTTAAATTATTATTATTAAATTATTATTATTATTATTATTAAATGTTATCTTGTTGTGTTGGTGGGTGCAAGAATCGCTGAAAAATTAATGTGCTGTATCTGGAATTTTTTTATTTCTAGAAAATATTCACATCATTAAAATTGCACCGTAATGTCACTCATTGTCGTCTTCTTGCCGCTGGCTAGGCAGAACTGCGGATCGTACCACACAAGTCTTGTACATGACCATTCAGCACATAGTTATAGGCATCTAAAGATTTATATGCCCTCAGTTTCTTTTTCCGCTCTGTTTCTCTATCAGGTACCGTTAGGTGTAGAAGTCAGGCCACTCAACTGGAGGTAGCGTTAACGTTAATCCTGTCAGATCGTCCATCCATTGACAGCGTGTACAGTACGGGTCACCCAATCTGGTTCCGTCCGTTAAAATGATCTTTTGCAAATAACAATCACGGTCCTGGACAGTGAGTGACCTTGCACATTAAGATAAAATCGGGTTTTCTCCAGTCATTGTAAAAAAACAAGCTAACAAAACTTGCAAACTGATGTTAGGGAAGCGGCCAGAGGGAACGTTCTGCCACCACCTAAGCTCCGCCCACAAAAAAAAGTCACCATGTTTACCAACTGGAAATTGGTCTATAAAGCACACCTGACAACAGACCGCGCTAGCTTCTGTGCCTTCAGCAAACGCTCTGTGTGATCTTGTCTCTGTCTATTTATTGTTGTTTGTCCACAAGCATATATATACACTCACCTAAAGGATTATTAGGAAAACCTGTTCAATTTCTCATTAATGCAATTATCTAATAAACTAATAACATGGCAGTGGAAGAAGGTGATTTAAGCAATTTTGAGCGTGGCATGGTTGTTGGTGCCAGACGGGCCGGTCTGAGTATTTCACAATCTGCTCAGTTACTGGGATTTTCACGCACAACCATTTCTAGGGTTTACAAAGAATGGTGTGAAAAGGGAAAAACATCCAGTATGCGGCAGTCCTGTGGGCGAAAATGCTTTGTTGATGCTAGAGGTCAGAGGAAAATGGGCAGACTGATTCAAGCTGATAGAAGAGCAACTTTGACTGAAATAACCACTCGTTACAACCGAGGTACGCAGCAAAGCATTTGTGAAGCCACAACACGCACAACCTTGAGGCGGATGGGCTACAACATCAGAAGACCCCACCGGGTACCACTCATCTCCACTACAAATAGGAAAAAGAGGCTACAATTTGCAAGAGCTCACCAAAATTGGACAGTTGAAGACTGGAAAAATGTTGCCTGGTCTGATGAGTCTCGATTTCTGTTGAGACATTCAGATGGTAGAGTCAGAATATGGAGCTAGACGGCTAAATTTGTCTCTTTCACCTGATTGCCGTTGAGAAATCTCAGATTTGATTGTAGGTTTTGCAAGTTCAACATGGGCTATAGGTCGAAAGTTGAATGAGTTCTTAGTCCTTTCGATTTCTTACAGGTTGAGTTGTTGTTGCCCATAACAAGCTAGCATTCTGCTAATGGACGCCGATTGGTCAGTGCAGGACTGATTACGACCAGAGACACCACTTGATGGCATCGTGGCATCCGAAGCGGGACCAATGTTAAGGCGGACTTAACTCTTCTAACACATGTATTTACCTGTGTCAGCTGTGTTGTCGATGCCTCGAGAGAAAAGAAAGTGCAGAGCGCAAAAGCATAGACATAATAAATACATAGACGCCCTATTGGCCGGTTTGCAACATTGCTGCAATAGTTTTCTTATTGTGGAAAATTTTCTGTGATTGACCCAATTTTAGCAATAACAGAGATAACTGATGGATCATTTATCTATGGTAATACGATATGGTACAACTACAGTGCAATGCAAATAGTAAATATAAGATAAAATGAGAAGTTATAGTAAATAGTTTAGAATACCAAATGGAGGTCTGTGCACCTAAGTGGAAAGAGATAGAGCAGGCTGTGAGAAAGGCAAGGGCTTCATCATCTCCGGGGCCTAATGGAGTTCTACGAATTCTGTGGAAATTGATAAAAGTGGCATGGGAAAAGCAGGTTATACCTAGAGCATGGCGCAGAGCAGGTGGAGTCTTTATACGAAAAAGATGTTACAAGCATCAGTCAGTTTCGTCCTATTTCACTATTAAACGTCAAAGGTAAGATTTTCTTCAGCATTATTGCTCAGAGATTGTCAACCTACCAATTAAAGAATGGCTTCATTGACACTTCAGTTCAAAAAGCGGGCATTCCAGGGTTCTCAGGATGCTTAGAACACATCAATGTTATCTGGCAACGAATTCAATCAGCTAAAAAGGAGAGGAAGGAGCTCCATGTGACATTCCTGGATTTGGCTAATGTATATGGTTCAGTGCCACATGAGCTTCTTTGGGCAGCATTTGATTTTTTCAGGGTACCAATGTCGATAACAAATTTAGTTAAAGCCTATTTTGGAGATTTGCAATTTAGTTTCTCAACTCCAGAATTCAGCACTACATGGCAATGCTTAGAGGTTGGAATAATGGCAGGATGCACCATTTCTCCACTGGCTTTTACCATGGCAATGGAAGTAATCATTAGGGCATCACATTGGGTAGTAGGAGGCGAGCGCTTGGCTTCTGGGATGCGACTACCACCAATCAGAGCATATATGGATGACATGACAACCATGACTACAACGGTAGCCTGCACTAATCGGTTATTGGATAAGTTAACCGATAACATTGAATGGGCACGGATGCAATTTAAGCCCTCTAAATCAAGGAGCATTTTGATAATTAAAGGCAAGGTAGTAGATAAAACATTCTTCATTAATGGTGAGGCAATACCAACAGTTTCTGAGAAGTCAGTGAAGAGTCTTGGGAGATGGTACGATGGGGATCTAAAGGACACAGTTCGAGTGGGAGAAGTTAGACGACAAGCAGTGGAAGGGTTGAAGAGCATAAACAGCTGCGCTCTACCAGGCAAACTAAAACTCTGGTGCTTTCAGTTTGGTCTATTGCCGAGGTTGCTGTGGCCACTGACTGTGTACGAGGTTTCTTTGACAACAGTGGATAAGCTGGAAGCGTTAATAAGTTCATATATCAGGAAATGGTTGGGAGTTCCACGCTGCCTCAGCAGAGTGGGACTTTATAGTAAAGGAATATTACAGCTGCCAGTCTCTGCTTTAACCGAGGAGTTTAAGTGCGCCAAGGTCAGACTGGAAATTACCTTAGTAGAGTCACGCAACAAATGTGTAAGGGAGGCAGGACCTGTGTTAAAAACTGGTAGAAAGTGGTCAGCAAAGAAATCTGTGGAAGAGGCAAAGGCGGCCCTTCAAATTGGTGATATCGTGGGACAGGTACAGCATGGAAGAGGGGGTTTTGGGCTCAGTTTAGCTCCTCCTAAATGGCACAACGCAGCCCCAGCTCAAAGGAGGAAGCTGGTAGTCAACGAGGTGCGAAAGCAGGAGGAGAGGATGAGATGTATAAAGGCCATTTCCCAGGCCAAGCAGGGAGAGTGGATGAGATGGGAGAGTGTGGAACAACGCAAGATGGGCGGGCAAGACCTTTGGTCAATGGAAGAGAGTAGGATCAGTTTCCTTATCAGGTCAACATATGATGTTCTCCCATCACCACAGAACCTAAACCTCTGGGTAGGAGAGGATCCCTCTTGTCCTTTGTGTTCATCACCTCCCACATTAAGGCACATTTTGACAGGATCTAAGGTGGCTCTTAGCCAGGGTCGGTTTACTTGGCGCCATGACCAAGTACTGCGATGTTTGGCTTCAGCATTGGAAGATAAGCGTAACATGACCAATAAGTTGCCACCTGTTCTAGCAAAACATTACACACAGAAGACAATATTCCTCCGCCTAGGCGAGCAACCACCAAGAAAAGGTGTTAAAACCAGTTCTTGCCCAGGACAACTGGAAGCTGCTAGGGACTGGAAAATGCTGGCTGATCTTGATCAGCGGCTGATTTTTCCACCTGAGATTGCCACCACTAACCTCCGACCAGATATTGTTTTGTGGTCTGGATCAACACGCATTGTTCAACTGATAGATTTAACAGTGCCATGGGAGGATGCTGTAGATGAGGCATATGAGAGGAAGAAACTGCGGTATGCTCAGCTGGCCACTGAAGCAGAACAGCGAGGATGGAGAGTCGGGGTTTATCCAGTGGAAGTGGGTTGTCGAGGATTTGTGGCACACTCTACAACCCAGTTCCTCAGAGACGTTGGATTCAGTGGCCAAGAGTTGCGTCGCACAGTAAAGAACTTATCTGAAGCAGCAGAGAGGAGCAGCAACTGGCTGTGGTTGAGACGGAAAGATTCTGTCTGGCTGTGTACAGGCCGCCACGCTACGGTTTCGAAGAATTCTTGAAAACTCAAAGAGTCTGTTCGTTTATTTGTATAGTTTGCATTGTAATATTATGTTCCTGTGTATTTTGCGTGAATGAGGATTGGTGTCTGGACCGGTAGTATGCCATACGGAACCGTTGCCACTGAACCTGCTTTAATGACGGCAGTGGGGCTCGACAGCCTTAGTCAAACGGGTTGGCGCGTATGGTCGGGTTGCGGAGAGATTGTGAGAGATTGTGGTTAGGTCACATGTGAACTATGAGGAAGGAGCAACCTCAGCATCAGGAGGGAGGTAAAGGTCAGTAAGCTGGGCTGAGTTGAGTGGGGGACGGAGGGGGGTGACTCTGGGACGCCAGAGTCACTGTCGAGTCCTCTTGAGGTATCGTGGGCTAGTCGACGAAACACTGAGGACGGAAGGTGCCCACTTGAAGACCCTAGAGATGTTCCCTACTCAGCTCAATCCAGAGGGTTGTTATGGGGGGACCGCACTGTGGTTGCAGCCATTGTGTGTGCTGACGCGCAAATACACTGCAGCTATTAACACCAGACAGAAGGAGATTCACATCACCATATGGAAAGAAGCGTAAATGGATGGAGAAGCATAGGTTACTGTAAAGCTACGTCTTAGTTGGTGCTTATCGTGGCGAAAGCTGAGTACGAAAGCTGAGTACAAAGCATGAAGTTTTAAGATCTACTCTCGTGTAATGGAAATCAGTCAATAAAATAAACAAACAGTATACAGCAAATAAAATAGTAATGAAAAGGCTATATAAAATATAGGCTATATAAAATAAACTGACACAACCCTGTCTATTTTTATTAAATTTCAGTTTTATTGATCAGTAATAGCCATTATAACAGTATAAGTAGCCTAAAAGTAATGAGAAGTTATACAAGACAAGAAATAAAGTAAATGATTCAGACAAACATACAGCAGGATACAACGTTAAAATTGCCTAAATATAAAGTTATGAAACTTCACTTTGCCCTCAGCCAAAACGATTTGCCAGGGAACAAATGATAGATTAATGAGACCAAATATCGCCCATTAGATATACACAAGACTAATTATATCTCATGTTTCAGAGGTGGAAAGTAACGAATTACATTTACTCGAGTTACGTAATTGAGTCGTTTTTTTTTTTGTGTACATCTACTTTTTTAATAATTGTTAAAATCTGTAATTTTACTTTTACTTAAGTACATTTTGTTTGAAGTATTGTACTTCGCTACATTTGAAATCATATCCGTTACTGAGTAAAAAATAATACAAGGGAAAAAAAAAATCACACTCCGGAAACTACTACATTGATTGAAGGGCGGGAGAAAAAACGCTCAAAAAAGGTGACGCAGACCCAGCTGAGGCTGAAAGCGAAGCGCCCTTGAATTCTTATGAAGCGAATTATGGCCAGTATGGAAATACTTTGGAAATTGGATGTAGAAAAAAGTGTGGTTGTCCTCGAGGATAGATATCCAATTTGCAAAAAATGTGGACACAAAGTGGCTGCAAAAGGAGGATACATAGGACACCATCCCCCTGCAGATAAGGGTATGTCCCGATTATAACTTAAAGCTCAAGTAGGTAGCTTTTGTAAACAAATATTTGTTAAAACTGTCATTATGTCCTGACAGTAGAATATGAGACAGATAATCTGTGGAAAAAATCAAGCTCCTCTGGCTCCTCCCTGTGGTCCTATTGCCATTTGCAGAAATACACTGCTCCCGGTCAGAAACAACCAATCAGAGCCAGGAGGAATGTCTTAGCAGTGTCAATCACGCTTGTGTACGCGCTGATCACCCCTCTCTTGCACAGCGCGAGCGCGTACCGTCGTTCGTGACTCTCCTGTTCGAACTCGTTCATCCAAATGAACGAATCTTTTTTCGAGTCATTTCGTTCATTCAACGAACGAAATGACTCGAAAAAAGATTTGTTCATTTTGAATGAGTCTTTTTTGGAGTCATTTCGTTCATTCAACGAATGAAATGACTCGAAAAAAGATTTGTTCATTTTGATGAACGAGTTCGAACAGGATCACAAACGTGCATCACAGAACAGAGCAAGGCGAGCATTTGTGCTTATAAAACTTAAAGTTTTGTATTTATTTTTGAAATGACCGATCGTTTCGCTAGATAAGACCCTTATTCATCGTCTGGTATCTTTTAAAGCCCTTTGAAGCTGCACTGAAACTGTCATTTGGTCCTTGAAACGTTTGTGTCCTATTGAAGTCCATTATATGGAGAAAAAGCCTGGAATGTTTTCATCAGAAACCTTAATTTCTTTTCGACTGAAGAAAGAAAGACATGGACATCTTGGATGACATGGGAGTGAGTAAATTATCAGCAAAAGTTTTTTTTAAAGTGAACTAATCCTTTAACGTTATCTTACTAGCTATTTATAACTTATAGAAAGAGTACAACGTTATAAAGTTACATGTATTGCAAAATACATAATGATTTGAGGACCAAGTTTGTAGTCAAACTATGGGCAGGCCATAGTCAATGTAAAGCATATTGTTGATGTTTCGTCCCTATTAGTGAATGTTCCATAACTGTTTATAATCCGCCGTCATCGGTGGTCCTGTTTACTAGTCTGCGCGTTCACGGGAGGCTCCGCTGTGGGGGAGGAGCTGTGGAGGGAGGGCTGTAGCGCAGCAGAGAGCAAGGGGGTTGGACCTGGAAGTTGTGCTTGTTCAAATTTTCAGGCGAAGTCAACATTTTCTCAAAACTCCCTACTGCAACTTTAAGGAGAATGAAGCCTGGTTAAAACCAGTCCCTTCTCAGTCGTAACTGAGTTAGGGTCTGGGGAAGGTTCATTCACAGCTCACTTCCAAAGGGGCGTCGCCAACGGATGTCGCTCAAATGCCTCTGTAAGCAATTGGATAGATCTAAAACCAATCAGATCGATCGTAATCTTGTAAAGCCCGCCTCAACGTTTGTGATTCATGCCTCGATTTGCAAACGGACGTCGCTCAAATGCCTCTGGGCGCAATTGGATAGACCTAAAACCAATCAGAACGATCGTCATCTTGTAAAGCCCGCCTCAACGTTTGTGATTGGTGCCTCGATTTGGAGAGATTGGAAATGAGCTTGAATGGGCTCTTCGCCAGACTAATTTGCAGAGCAAATCTAAATTTGCCGGAAGTTCGTCTGGGTTTTCCCAGGCTGGAGAAAAACCATTGTCAAATACACTTTGAAACAGGTCTTCACTTCAACCCGTCAAAATAAAAGTTTGGTTTATCTAGGAGAAATTATGACAGAAATGTATTACTATTGTAGGCATACAATAGAACATATATAATAATAATAATAATAACAACAACAACAATAGTAATACAATCTATTTAAACATTATTTAAGGAATATATTTTTTGTCCATTGTTTAATTTAGTAAATCTGTTTTTGCAGCTCTTCCCCAAAAAATAAAAGGACACGAGTTTAAATTTTCATTTGATTACCACCATTTTTGATAATATATTTGGATTAAATCATAAAAAGAAACATTAATTTTCTGAATAAAATACATTTCATAGGACTATGTTATTCTTAAACATTTTAATAAATTATTAATGTTAAAAATAAGTTGTTAATCTAATTCATTATAAATTATTGAAATTAATTTATTCGTTTTATTGAAATTTTAATAAACAAAACATACAAATGGTTTCAAGTTTGTTATAATAAAAGCATTCGTTCAACCCCCCCAAAAAAATGTTTTCTTTAATTTAATTGTCATTTTAACTGATGATAGTAATAATAACCATAATTTAATAATACTGTTTATTTATTTAATAATTGATTAATACTGTAAACCGTGATATTTTCTGAGACGTTATCATACTGTGAAAATCTCATACCATTACAACCCTACACGGGAGAGCCCAACACCCCACCCCCACTGTTAAAAAAGTAACTCAGTAACTTTTACTTGAGTAAATTTTAAATGAGCAACTTTTTACTTTTACTTGAGTAGATTTTTAGACTGGTAATTTTACTTGTACTAAAGTAAAATTTCATTGAAGTAGTAGTACTTTTACTTGAGTAGAATATTTTATTACTCTTTCCACCTCTGTCATGTTTAACCACTAGACTAGAGACATCAGAGCCAGCGGTAAACGTCAGAAGCACTAGCCGAGGTAAGGCTGTTCCAGGCGGGGTACATGAGCGCTGGACGCCGGGTGAACGCCTGGATATCACAACTCCGAAAACGTCAGATCAAATTTTTAAATAGGCGCTATCTTTATAAATAAACCACAGATTTGAGCTTTAAACAACTACATTGTCGACTGAAAAACTATTAAAACTACATTTCGTGACACAATAACAGTAGTATTTTTAAATTTCGCGGCCTTTCTCCTCTGAACGTTACTATTACTAATTGCATCATGACCAAATACAACCAGAAACAAATGTTCAGTCTTGTTTGTGAAAGGAAATTGTGTGGCGATTTGTACAGCCCGGCCCAAGCAGCACACGAAACAGGCATTTTTCTCAATTCTTGGCATGAGAGGTATGGGAAAGTTGCCCTCCAAAAAAAAAAAAAAGTTGCCCTCTGCATTATGGCGGCGCCGTTGACGTACACGAAAGCACCAAGGACTGAAGGATTGCCGTAAAGCAGGTCTCTGGTCGTACGATGTGTATGACGTCATTGACATTTTAAAACACTTTTTTAAAGCAAATAAGTGACTCTAAAAAATCTAACACCCAGTAATGTGTCATTTGTTTGCATCTCCTTTCGAATACAACATTCAAATTACTAGACAAAAAATTATATCCTGAGAAAAGTGGATTTTGAGGGTTATAGCTCCATAGACCTCCATTCATTCTGCACTCGTCCTGTGAGCGCCCTCATATGGGACCAGTGGAACTGCAGCCAGTTCAGAACCCGGAAGTTTACTGAGAGTGGGAGCTCTCCCCATATTTGACATTCTCTGGTGTAGGTGTGTTCGACTTCATGCAACTCTGCGCAGACCGATCGGTGGCTGACTTGAAGCAGTGCATGCCGGTTAGAAATTTTGTCCGACTTGATACAGCGCCGACGCCACATGCCTGTGACGTATGCCATCAAAGTAGCACAAGAGCATTTGGAGAGGACTCAGCCAGCGCAGCTTCTCAAGAGCAGCTGCACAAGCTCTGATGACGAGACAACTGTTCCACGATTGGCCGGATTCACCGCATGACAACGATCACGTGCGTTTCATGTTTATTCTCACACCTTTAGTTCCACTAAAGCTCACAAATCAGTTTTTTATAACAGTAAACAGTCTTTTCATGTAGTCGCTATGTTATATTGTGTCATGTTTATCAAAATAAAACTGATTAAAACACGTTGACTATCGCCTATCGCAAACTATCGCCACTGCATCCTCTTCATCCGCCATGATTGTTTACTCTGAAGTCACGTTTGATGTCAAGGGATTTTGCGAGATTTTCCGTCTGACCTGGGAATGCTCGGGAGTCAAATCGGTTCGTGTGTGATGTGTTGATTTTGTCGTGTGGCTGCGCACCACACACTGTACGACCAAAACTGTTAGACCCGTGATTTTTTTATCGCCGTGTGTGGGGTCTCTCAGGTTTGGAAAATCGGCCGACAATTTTAAAATCGTCCCGTGTGAACCAGGCTTAACTCATGTGGAGGGTGTGAAAGCTTTGCTGAAGTGCGCATCGAGGGCACTTCTGAGCGCTGAAATGCCGAATGGGACACCCTATGGACTCGTACACTTGGCGAGCACGCGCACTTTAAGGCCACGAGACCGCGAGTCCTCATGAAGTGTGCCATTTGGGATCCAGCCTAACATGATCTTGAATGGGGTCCTTCAACTAATTAAAGTTGTCCGTGGAAATGCCCGATTTAAATTTAGGATATGGTGTCACACCGAAGGACAAGGTTTTTAGTGACAACATTAATCAAGTTTCTATGCTCTTTGAAATATATGGATTAAAATAATGAGTGCCATTTACTAAAATAGACACTTGTAAAATTATGCCTGAGGTATTGATTAAATTTGTTTAGCTTTTCTTTTTAATTTATAAAACTTGAAATGTATTGAACCATGCTTGAGACAGTCACACCACAGGACAATTTTGAGATTTGGCTCAAAAATTTACATAATCTAATTACACAGCAGTTTTTATAACAACAGGTCCATGTAAGACAAATAAATGTTTAACCATTTACTGCATTTTAAATGACAAAACTAATTATATTCATTTTTAACTTGCATGACAGTGAAAATGCCATGTCACGTCAACAACCCAATTGCAAATCAGAAAAAAAAGAAGAGAAAAAAGGTTAACATATGAACCCAAGTTTAAACAGTCAAATAAACAGTTCATAGACTTGACTTTGATTCCATCGGGGACAGCAAATAAATAATAGGAACAATAACAAATCAGGAAAGAAATGCCGTTCATAAACATTGTGCCCATATAAAGGAAATGGGAGAAAAAGAAAAAACTTTATCTCCTGTAAATAATCCCAATACCTGCAGACCTTTTTAGCAATTTAATCATATAAATATTGTGGAATGAGGTATCATAATGCCATATTCAAATTAAGATTTTAAAATAAAAATGTTCCCATATTCAAATAAATATTTTCAAATAAATATGTAAAAATAAAGGTTTATGAAAAAAAAATGTAAGCTAAATGTCACTAATTAAACTAGTATATGTTCAGCTTATTGTCAGTGTTCTGTACCCTGTTTCACAAGTTAATTTTGTTCTGAAACTGCCATCTTGTGGACGTTTAAGAAACTGTAGGTAATATATAGCAGGAAGTGAGCAGCGGGGCACATGTCTGGTGTATGTTGCTCAGACTTGGGGTGCTTCTCATTTCTTATTTGTGCATCCTCGTTTTCTTTACTCGCTTCCTTTCCCTGCGTCTTAGCTCCACCTCTTCAGGATGCAAGGGAAGGAAGCGAGGGAAAGACGCGAGGACGGAGGAATTGAAGCAAGTGAAATGATATATCCTCGCCCCCTTTAGCGTCACTTCAAAGCGTCGTCAAGTAATGATGACTCTACACCGCTGGATTTAGCTTGCATGTCGGGATTCTTGTACATTAGCCCTTTCATGCATGAATTATGATAACCTCAGTCAGGATTTTTTTCCTATGTGTTTTTATTGCTCTTAGGGCATGAAAAACAAGATTTGATTTGATTTTTTTTTTTTTTTTTTACAAATTTTTCAAAGATATTTTCAGATGTCCACTTGAGTGGACAGCATGCATTTATGGTTTAAACTGAAGAGATACTGTATTAAACATAATACAATAATCAAACAGATAAAGTATGTGTATTAGTTATGTGTATAACAAACTAATCAATACAATTATATCAAATCATGTGAAAACTAAAATATTTATAAAAAATATATACATCCAAAATATTGCAAAGGCAATTGACCTTCATACAAGTTGCACTTCGTGTATCTTTGACATCAGAACATTAGGACATGATTCCATCAGAATTTTCTACAGCCTGTCAAGGTACAACTGTGGAAACCACTCAGATGCTCCCTCCAGTGTGCCAGAGTATGTCAATTTACCCTTATTAGCTGATAATTCTGATTATGTTAGAGATGGACACATTTCTAGCATAGCCCTCTTCTGAGAAGACCTAGCGATACGTTTTTTTCAATCTCATCTGAAATGAGCAGTGTTGGGGCAGGCATAACGCATTCAGATTACTTTTTTGATGTTACAAGTAAAGTAATGTGTTACAAGTAACATGCATTACATAATCAGATTTGTTTTAATGTTACAAGTAAAGTAATGTATTACAAGTAATATGCATTACCTAATCAGATCACTTTTTGATCTAACAAGTAATTAATTACAAGTAATGTGCATTACGTAATTAGATTACTTTTTGTAGTTACGAATAAAGAAACGCATTACAAGTAACATGCATTACGTAATGAGCACTTTTCGATGTTACGAGTAATGAAACGCATTACAATAACGTGCATTACAAAATCAGATTATTTTTTGATCTAACAAGTAATGCATTACAAGCAACATGCATTACGTAATCAGATTACTTTTTGATGTTACGTGTAAATAAATGCATTACAAGCAACATTCATTACGTAAACAGATAACTTTTTGATCCAAGAAGTAATGCATTACGTAATTAGATTACTTTTTTGATGAAATGAGTAAAGTAATGCATTACAAGTCACATAAATTATGTAATTACATTACTTTTTTTAGATGTCAATGAAAATTACATTCTAATAATACAAATACATTTATTTACAGTCAAAAAAAGTTACTGCAGATTAAGTATTTTCAAAAACAATATTCACAGTATTAAGTATGAATTGTAGCTGAAACATAGCCATTGATGCATGAGGTCCAATATAGTGGACAGATGATACATCTGATTTTTCTCCCAATCTAAAATCAAAACTTGGAAAATTTGACTGTGATATGACTCATTAGATATTGCTTGATGCTGCAATATTTTTTTACCTACAAGAGTCTCCTAGGATAGAAGGAATGGGTGGATATTCCGGAGCAACTTGGCATTTCTGACTGACCATTGGCCATCTTGGTCTGGAGGGGAAAAAAATCAAAACACAATGGCTTACAACTTGGTTGCAATGTATAGGATGATGCACCAGGATCCACTGAAGAGATTGATGTGCAACTTTGCCATCAAAACCCTTGCAAATTCAAGAAAATGCTTTTTAAATAGCTGTCCACTGTAGTGACCACTATGCGTGAAAGGGTTAGAGAGAATTATTTATATTGTTACCGTTTCAACCTCCACAATATACCACATTTGTTCATATTTTTTATATATATTACCAGTTATTATTAACAATGAAATTTTTTTCTGCTTTTTATTTGTTGTAGGCTATAGTATTACAGTTTGTTCAATTTTAGTGCTTTGATATAATTCTGCAACTGTCCTATTAGAGTTGTTGTGATTTCACATACATTTGTGTCTTGTACATGTAAACAATAATGATAATAATAATAATTAATAAACTGTGGCAAGAACACCATTCTTACTAAAGCAAAATACAATAAAAGTTTGCAAAAGGTCTGGGTTATTTAACTATGAATTCATGCACAATTCATTGTCCATAATTTTTTTTGCATATGCAAACATACAAGGATCAATTGTTTACAACTTGTTAGCCTAATAATATTATTGTTAATTCCATTACATCATCATTGGATCTACAATTACGATGAAAACGATAGTAGTTATATCCTGTGCCCTATCGTTACAACACATTCTTCACCAAATTGCACAACATGAACAGCGTCGCTCAAGTAGATGGAAAGCACGATTGCGTCATTGTGTCCTACTCCTGGCTGAGGTATTGTTAAAAGTACTGTGTGCAGATGTGTTGTGGGGTTAATGTTTGAATTCAGATTAACAGCCTTCTTTGTTGTATATAATTTCTTAATTTAAACTGAACAGTGCTATGTGCTTATACATAAAATAAACATATTTAAATGCTTTTTTTAAATTACAGGTTAAAAGAACAGCTACTTTGATTTATGCTGAAATAAATGCCACCGTACCACTGCTAAAATTATACTTCGATGGTAGGCAGAACCTCAAGGTGGACTTTCGACTGAGCCGGGACTCTATGGAAGCGTTGATAAGGATGCTGCCACAAGACGAAGCACATGGTTGGGGACACCACATGACCATACTGATAACTGTGTACTGGCTAGCACATGGTCTGTCATACAGTGTGGTGGCCCGGGCCTTTCAGGTGCCAGTATCCTCTGTTTGCAGGCTGGTTCACACAGGAACCATAAAGATTGCAGCCCTGCGCCAGCAGGTCATACAGTTGCAAGATGCACAAGACCTTGATGAGGTTGTCCTTGGTTGTGAAAATTTGGCCAACAGCCCCATCTTTTCCAAGTGTGTGGGTGCTATAGATGGATGTCATATCCGAATCAAGACCACCGCTGGACCCACTGGCCAGGACTACATGAATAGAAAACTCTTCCCATCCATTCAGTCATGGCCTAATGGATGGTGAGTTGGACTGGTGACCCAAAGGTTGCTGGTTCGATTCCAGTACCGGCAGGAAATGACTGAGGTGCCCTTGAGCAAGGCACCTAACCCCCAAGTGCTCCCCGGGCGCCTCACAGGCTGCCCGCTGCTCCGGGTGTGTGTATGTGTGTTTGCAGTGTGTGTGTTCACTACTCACTACTCTGCTCCTAATGTGTGTGCACTAACTTGGATGGGTTAAATGCAGAGGCCATCATGTGTCACTTTCACTTTCAGATGCAGGCAGTATGTGATGGGAAGGGCCAGTTCCTTAATGTTTTTGTGGGATATCCTGGTTCTGTCCATGACACTAGAGTCCTGAGAAACAAAAAGAGGCATTCACTTTTGATTCACAAATGATTCACTTTTTGGTGCGTTTTGAAGGGAAACATGGCTTTTTCAAACGGGTAAGCCATGTGACTTGTAATTTTCGCAACATTTGCAAGACACAAGCCTTTAGACATCAGATAATGATGTGCTACACCCTGTTGTCTGGCCAGCTGTTCACTCACGATTTAGAAGTTGGACAAGGATCCACAACTCTCCTCGGAATCATGGACGATTTTGACAAGGTCAAAAGTGGCTTTGGTGATGTTGCCATTTTTACAGAGGTATACTTGCCATCTTGGATGAAGTACAAGGGTACACGCTACAGGCCAGGGATGACTCTTCTGGTGTCTCACTCTGCTGATGGTGAGCCTCAATTTGGCACCATTAAGAGCATTGTTATGGTGAACTCAAACATCAGAGTGATTGTGAAAAACTGGGAAACTACAGGCTTTGACAGGCATTTTTTTTGCCTTTGCCGTGTGTGCTACCTCTGCAATAGAAGTTGTTGACCTTGATTCTATTGCTGACCATCACCCACTACATGTCATGAGGTCCCACAAGGAGAGTTGCAATGATCGCTACGTTTCTTTAAGATACAAGTTATTTTAGATAAGATGCATTGTAGGAATATTGTATATAGTTAGTTGATCTTAACTACATTTTGTCTATAGCTTTGTCCTTTTGCCACCTCATTTATTTCTGATGATGTTTAATACAATATGTAATCTCACTGCCGTGTAATTATCGGTAACACATATAATGCATCTTGTAAGTACCTTACAACTTAACCTTTTTTGTTTAGAACAATTTAACCAATTTATTCCATGTCTACATTTCACCTTGGTGCAATAGTCATTATTTCTTTTACATTCTTTAAAGGATTCAAACCCCCAAACTGAACCGGCTGGTGCCACTCCGGCCCTGGAATTGCCATTAGAGCCCACTACCCATGTTTTTGAAGAGCTAGGAGCAACATTTGTAAGTTCACTTGTTAAAAAGACTAAAACTGCATTGACCATTGGGAGACTTAAGTGTGGTTAACTTCAGAGTTAACACCTTCTTTTTTTACATTTATATTTTTTTGGCAGAATATCCGTGAAGTCCTCAATAAGACACCTGAAGGGAAAAGCTTGGTTGTGAGTCTAGAATAGATGAACACAAGCACGTTTCCATATCTGAGAGGAGATTGATGGTCAGGATCCTCGTCTCTCACTTAATTGAACGTTACGGAGAAAAGTAAGATCACTACTTTCTATCCCCCTTTCCAATACCCTGACCCCATCCGTAAGCAGTTACTTGTTACCTTTGTTCGTATTGATAACTATTTTCATTCGTTCCTTGAAGCGCCTATTATTATCCCTCTACTTTTTGTACTCAACTAGTCCCTATTGCCATAGCTGATCGTGATATCTACCATAATCATGCTTAGGTTAGGTACTTCTAATTTTTTTTTTCCAAGTACCTGTGTAGTATGACTATCAGCCATACGTGACTCACTAACGGTGGCAACAAAAGCATCGCAAAAAAGATTCAGGGACCCATCTTACACTCATATTAGGCGTAACAAAAACCAGATACCTATTTGAAGAAAAATACGCAGGGAGAAATAAGACCAGGTAAAAAATGTATACATTTAAACAATCTCCCAGCATGCGTTGCCAGGCCGGAAGGCAAAAAACGCATGAGCACAAAGGATGCTGTGAGATCGTTTGGATGCATTATTTTAAGCTGTCCGTATTTTTTTTCGTATTTCTTTCTAATGGAAATGCTGGTTATTGTTGCGTGTGACATGATTCTTAAAGTGTGTGTTTGAAATAATTACAGTATGTGAAAAAGTGTGTATTTGGAATAATTACCGGTAGGCTATGTGATGTTTATGACATCACCCTTACTGTGTCATATATTCCCAGTCGTAAGGAAGCATTTTGGCCCAGAATGGCAGCATACTTCGGCACTATGGGGATCATTGTAGCACTGCAATGACTCATGTTGCCAATGCTAAGGTGCAGCATTACCATAGCTATAATAGGGTGTGAATCATTCATGCCTTATGATATTGATAACACGTGCTTGAATGGGGTGTAATTAGTGGTAATGCATTAAAGACACCAAGGTAATAAAATAGCTTATCCTGATTGTCATGACAATCAAGAATCGTTGAAATCAATCCCACTTACTTATCTCTCGCACTTCCCCATATCTTCCCCGATTAATCCGTTCCCCGCTTCCATTTTCCTCCTCCCACGCCCAACACCCCTCTGGTTTAACTCTCATCTCTCTTCTCTATCTTGATTCAGAGTGTTATGTGTTTCACATAAGTGAATAAACAAGACAGATCTTGTATATAAAACAGAACTGCCACACCCAAAATTTTAAACTCCTGTTTTTGTCCAGTCCAAATTCAGGAACCAAAGCAATGCTGGCAAAGGCTATAGTGGACCAGTTCACAAGCTTGCGGAACTGCCAAGGCACAGGCTATGTAAGTAAAGTTATTATCCTCATTACAATTTTACACTCACAAAAAGTTGCACGGGAATTTGGAATGTGTAATGATATTGTTAAAACAGTTTTGTTTAAAGCCAATTGTATAAACTCTAAACTGATCACTTGTGGTGGAAATAGACAACAGCCAAATACAAGAAATTATAGCTGTCATATAATGACAGTCATGGACTCAAAAAATGAACTGGGCGTTTTTATTACACATTATCAGAGTAGTGTCTGAAAGCACTGGGGAGACTGTTTACATGAACTACATTTGTAGTATTCATTACTCTGTTTTGTCTGTCTGTTTGTTACAGACCACCTTTGCGTCTGAAAAAAAAATACTTACCGGTATTTATAAATAACTGTCAAGCTAAATATATTCCTTTTCTACCTTCTAAACTTGAGGATGCATGGTTTACCCCTGGAAGGCACCATAAACCTGCCACAGGATTCCTGGAGGAGCGCCTCCGGAATGTCCGAAAAAGAATCCGAAATGGCAAGCGGGGGGCAGCAGCACAAGTGCCACAAAAGCCACTAAGGATTATACCAGGTACAGTAAGATGTCTTGCTCTTGAATTTCAATCCAGTTAATATCAATGCAACTGAGAGTAGATAGAAGTAATTTTCAATGCTGTTTTAAATAACTTTTTGGACTTGACCTACAGTGGCATGCCAAAGTTTTGGCACTCCTGGGCCCAGTATTCAGGGGTGGTGATGGCACAGTGGATAAGACACATGCCTTTGGTGTGAGAGACCCGGGTTCGAATCCACTGTGAGACACCAATGTGTCCCTGAGCAAGACACTTAACTCCTAATTGCTCCAGAGGCGTGCGACCTCTGACATACATAGCAATTGTAAGTCGCTTTGGATAAAAGCGTCAGCTAAATGAATAAATGTCCCAGTATTTCAAACATAATCCGCCAGGATTAATCCAGGTGGATTGGATTTCACTGAGATCTGATCCAAATTTGGGTATTTCAAACCAGATTTATCCTTGAAGATTCAAATCCAGATATGTAAATCCAATCCTGCCTTAAATCCAGATTTCAGCCTCTGTTGGGTATTTCAAAACTTTTGTGACTAATCTGGATCACTTTGATCCCAAAATGCAGCATTATAATGATCCAACCTGAGAGGTGGATTTGAAGGTGATCCCATGTATTTGTTTCACATATATTCATTATTTTTTTTAAAGTCTGGAAGTTTTACTGGAGCATTTCCTCACTAATGGAAGAAAAACAGTTTAACTATTTCCAAAATTAGTGTTTGTACACATTTTCATTATTACACAAAATAGTGAAGAATTCTTTTAAAACAGTCTTAATGTAATTTAGCAACAAACTACTGAAAAAGGTCAATATGTTGCATGAAAAACTTAATATTTCCCTTGACAGACAGGTGTAACAATCAACCTACCTTTATTTATAAAACACTTTTTCATACATAGAAATGCAACACAAAGTCCTTTATATTAAAG
The DNA here is from genome assembly GCA_026230005.1 of Gila orcuttii. Lineage (NCBI taxonomy): Eukaryota > Metazoa > Chordata > Actinopteri > Cypriniformes > Leuciscidae > Gila > Gila orcuttii. The sequence goes on along the minus strand of JAPDVR010000008.1, from coordinate 45,623,418 downwards.
ACAAAATAAACAGATGAAGAAACAAGAAAGAAGCCCACCTTTACCCATCAAGTCTCCCAGATCCCAGATCCAAGAGTCACACACAAATATAACATATACTCATGCACACATGTAATCACACACCAACATATATTCCATAAAATGATTATTACTCTAAAAGCACCATCCCATAGCTGCATTGGGGAGTCGAAGACACTGCAAGTTTAAATAAAAATGTTAAGATTAAGTAAAAACAATAAAGGCAGCACACCATGCAATAAAATAAGTTTAAGGAACCAGGTAAATTATATAAAATAGAATAAAATGGGATTAAAAAGAGCTTTAGTCAAAGAAGATATTCTATTAAAAGCTTTACTAACATGTAGCTGAGTAATTCCACAACTATCTTGGGTCGTACATATAAAACAAGTCAGTGTGCTGTTTGATAGCAGCCTTAAGCTGAGAGAATCTGAGCAAACACTGACTTTATGCAACAGAAAACTAGTTTATGACTTTTATTTTGTACTTTTGAAGGAAGTATATTGAACTCACTGCCTTTAGATTCTAAATTACAACTCACTTCCTGTTTCCTGTCTGTGATCCTGGGGGCAGTATGGATTAGATTAGTATGGATCAGGATCATTTTAATCTAATCTAGCAAAGTTTTGAAATACTGGGATAGAGAACTCTGATCCATGGATCAGGATGGGATTTAGAAATCCGGATCATTTTGATGTGGATTTCAGATTTTTAAATACTGGGTCCTGAAGATTCATGATAATTTACACTCCTGAAAAAATTTCATAGCATTTATTTTCTGGTTGTATCTGAGTACTGAGTGCTTTTCAAACAGACATTCAATGTTGCAGTAGGTAGAGATTTGAATCCTCAGAAGGGTGCCTAGATCTCCACATACCAGTGTACAAGTTAATTTGGAATATGTCAATCGATCACTGCTTGTTGGAATTGATTGATTTTTCTGCTGATGACAGAACAAATTATAATCGGGGAACGGGCGGTCCAGTTGACCGAGTGGTTGAAACGTAATGTGTGGCCACAAAGCCAGGTGGCTGCTTACATGGAGGAGACGGCCATCCACAGGGCCAAGTGGATCCGGGTAAATGGAACAAAGGCAGTGGTGAACATAATGATGGAGTTTCCACGTCTAGTGGACACGCCCGGAATGGTGAGCTTGCATCTCAAATCGTATGTGTGACCCTGTTAAATATTTGTGCCCCATTGCTTACTAAATCATTGACTTTTCCTGCACTTTTCCTGGACTTAGATATCCCAAGATTTTGTGATGCTGCAGCCCGAGGCCCCAGACAAATTGACAGCAAATTGGAACACACTATTCGCCCCAAGGATCAAGAAAAACTGGCACAAAAGGAAAAAACGGAGATCACAAAAAACATTGATCTTCTTTCAGCAGGTAATGTTATTTGTAGAATGTTGATTTGAGATTTACGCTTGTGGGACACTGGGACTTCTCTTCTGCTTATATATTGTTTATTGTTACTGTATTGCAAACAATTAATGAATGAACACTTTTCGGTAACACTTTACAATAAGGTACACAAAAAATGCTTAGTTACTAGGGAACTACCCATTAGTTCCTGATTAGTTCCCTAAGGAGTTCACTAGTAACTAAGCATTCTTTGTGTCACTTATTGTAAACTGTTACCAGATGAACTAATCAGGAACTATACTGGTTACTTACTAGGGAACTAATCAGTTAACCAGTACTTACTGGTGAACACCCAACTCAGCCTTATTAGGGGACTACTGGTTAGTTACCAGGAAAAACAAAGAGGAACTAATCAGGAACTACTGGTTACTTACTAGGGAACTAATCAGGAACTACTGGGTAGTTAACCAGTACTTACTGGTGAACGCCCAACTCAGCCCTATTAGGGGACTACTGGTTAGTTACCAGGGAAAACAATAAGTGTTACCCACTTTTCCTATATTGTGAAAAATCTTCCTCCCTCCAACCATAAGATAAATTTACTGTTGTATTTGACTGATGAATCTATTATATATATTTTACAGACAAACAAGGGGAGGTTGCGTTGCAGCTGCTCCCGGTGTTGCTGCCAACCGGGGTATACAAGGTTGGCAGAAAACTGTGCCGCCCCAGCCACCTTGAGCTCAGAAGGGCTTTTATTGATGTTCAGCCTGTAAGTTGCAATGATTTTTACCTGAATTTATTATCTTCCTTATTATGAAGCTAAGTAAAATCATGACAACTCTGGTGATATTGCTGTTGCTGTTACAAGTACCTGACCTGTTCAAACAACTTCCTTTTGTTCTCTTACGAGAGTATCTCTCGTGCTGCGTAATATCTTACGCTATGGGCAAACCTCTTTTCCACGAGATATTGAAGCCAAAAATTATCCTTTAATTTTGATTAATGTAAAACGCTGTGCGGCAGCGTGCAGACATAGGCAAGACGGCTCGCGCGCCTATTGGCTGCCCTGCGGCAACAGCAGCAAGCCTATCAAGAGAGGCCCTGCGTGACGTGACATCCAATGGGGGCGCTTCGCGCCCATTTCGTCACGTCCCGCCAGAATAGGCGTGGCCTTGGCCTATAAATACGCTCGACAGGCTGATATAACTGATTTTCACCTCTCCACCTCTTCGCTGGATCCGGAGTGAGAAGCCGCGCCGTCTGATTGTAAGCCTTCTGCGGGACGAGCCTTCGAGCCTGAAGCCGCTGGCCTGCACCTCGTCGCCTTCAGCCACCGTACCTGCTACGTTTTCCGGCGTTAATATCCTTTTTACTGCTGAGTGTGTGTTCGCCGCTGCGACTCATACTCTATCTCTGTTTTATCTGTTCTAAAAGAGCAAGCGTCTTTTTAAAGATGCAAAGATCCTGCGGCTCGTGCCGAGCCACACTCAGCGACGGGGACCGTCATGTCATCTGCGTTTCCTGCCTGGGTGAGGATCATGCGGCTCTCGCTCTCGTTGACGGCGGATGCACTCATTGCGAGCTAATGCCTATGGTGACTCTGAGGACTCGCCTGGCATCCTTCTCAGAGCCTGCACTTCAGCCCGCTGCGACGGCGCGCCGTAAAGAGCGCCGCGCTCAGCGCGCTCCCGAGCCCTCTCCTGCCCGCCTAAGCTCGCCGGTTCGCCCGCTAGCTTCGCCGGCATCGCTCGAGTCACTCACCGATGGACAGCGGCCGCCATCTGCCACCACTTCCGCCATTGAGGTCGACGAAACAGCTTGTTCTATCCTGGCGTCGGACAGCGAAGATTGGGCGAGCTCTGTGGACCCCCCCCCCCCGCTGTTCGCGAGCCTTCCGGGAAAAGAGCGGGCATTGAGTCTGAGTTGATGCGTCTGCTCTCTGAAGCCGTCGACAACCTCGGCCTCGACTGGGAGGCGCCCGCGCAACCCCCGCGCAACCGACTGGATGGATGTTTCTTCAAGAAGGACCACGCCCCATCACAGTCCAGACCCACGCCTTTTCTTCCTGAGCTTCACGAAGAAGTCGCGAGGTCTTGGAACGACCCCTTCTCGGCCAGAATGCGTACATCTGTCTCTGCTGCATTCTCCACTGTGGACGGTGCGAAAGACAGAGGATACCTTTCTCTTCCTCCTGTGGAAGCAGCGGTAGCATCACATCTCTGCCCGCCCTCTGCTGGACGGCGAGCACAGACGGTGTTGCCATCTAAAGCCTGCCGAGTGACGTCAGCCATGCACGGTCGCGCTTACACCGCCGCTGGGCAAGCTGTGTCGGCGCTACACACAATGGCCATCCTGCAGATCTTCCAGGCCGACCTTCTCCCGAAAAATGGACGAGGAAGGCGTGGGATCAATCAGCGTTGCGGATTTAAGGAGCGCTACAGACCTGGCTCTTCGCGCCGCTAAATCTGCTGCACAGGCCGTTGGGCGGAACATGGCCTCTCTCACCGTGGCTGAGAGACACCTATGGCTAACGCTGTCTGAAATGACGGATTCGGAGCGCTCTGTGTTAGAGGGCTGCATTGGGATTGAGTCCCGCCGGGTACCGCGGTACCCAATGCCAATCTCGCGGGAGCGGGCGGTTTGAACTTTGCTGCAGGCGGGAATGGGCGGCAAAAAAAAAAAAACTTCGGGATCGGGAGGTAGCCTAGCAAGTCGACATGATGGAGAGATGTCAATAAATGATGTGGAAAAGAACCTCAAACAGGTATTTACAGCACAAAACCTATAAGCAAGGCTGACATTTGGACTACCATTATTCATCTTCCTGATCATGGCGTCAGAATACATGCACACCAGAGAAATGAAACAAACAACCAGCGGGAGCGGGAGCGGGATGAAGAAAACAGTCCCGCGCAGGGCTCTACTCTGTGTTTCTCGACGCGCCCATTTCGCCAGCGGGCCTCTTCGGATCTGCCGTCAAAGATTTCGCGGACAGATTCCAGGAGGTTCAGAAGACATCGCAGGCTATGAAGCACTTCCGCCCGAAGCGCTCTAGCTCCGCAGCAGGTCGCTCGAAACAGCCGTCTGCCCGTAGCTCACAGCCACAGCCTGCACCACCCACCGCCGCTTCTCAGCGCCGCCAGGCCCGAGAACAGAGACCGCGCTCTCGCTCTGCTGGGCGCCGCCCCCCTCAGCGCGGGCCCCGGCCGAGGATTGAGATCAAGCCCGAGGTCTCAAAGCCTTCCTAGCCATCCTAGGAAAGCGACGGTGTTCAAATCTCGCTGCGGCCGGATTTTCACCGAAACATTGCGCTCGTCCAGTTCCATGCGATGTGACTGTTCCAGTGTATTTAGCAGTCAACAAGTCGGTTCATTTGCCCGCTTGCCTGCACACAACAGCCGTTTTTACGGCTACCCAGATAAATCCAATAAAGAGTGTATTTTCTGGTGTCCCGGCCATAGCCGATGGTGTTATGAGTGTTGTAAGAATGCCCACGTCATAGTGCCCATTCCCACACACAGACACAGCCCGCCACAGTTCAGGGCTAGCACAAATAAAATCGACTCATGTCGATTGTGCAAACGTAGTGAATGTGCCCACGACACAGTGCCCACAAACACTACACAGTGCGTGTCCCACGGTTTCTGTAAAAACGAAACCAACACATATTCAGTCAGCGCAAGCCGACGGTGTTTTCAGTGCAGTAAATGTGCCCACTGTCCCGCGCCCACATTCACTCACAGACACGCTGAACCCTACGGGGTTTGTCCCGCTCGCTCTCTCTCCACAATCTGTCATAGAGAAATCAAGCGCGACCAGGCTGCCCGCCGTGATCGGCGCGCCCCCCGCCTCGCACACTTTAAACACAGTGATCATGTCTCAGCACACCTAAGCTCTGCAGCCGCCGCGGTGCCGCGACCAGAGCCCGGATATCATTCTGCCTCTAGCTATTCACGCGAATGCATGGGCAATGCTTCCCGGGGTATCAGAATGGGTGTTGAACACTATAAAGAAAGGCTATTCGCTACAGTTCGCCACGCTAAAAGGCCGCCACGTCTTAGTCCGGTCGGACAACATGTCAGTGGTGGCGTACATAAATCACCAGGGCGGCGTCAGGTCCCAAAGCCTTTACAGGCTGACGAAACGCCTCCTGGACTGGGCTCAGCACAACCTGCTCTTCCCGGGGTATCAGAATGGGTGTTGAACACTATAAAAAAAAGGCTATTCGCTACCGTTCGCCACGCTAAAAGGCCGCCACGTCTTAGTCCGGTCGGACAACATGTCAGTGGTGGCGTACATAAATCACCAGGGCGGCGTCAGGTCCCAAAGCCTTTACAGGCTGACGAAACGCCTCCTGGACTGGGCTCAGCACAACCTGCTTTCACTGAAAGCAGCGCATGTGCCTGGTCACCTGAATCTGGGACCAGACAGACTGTCCAGAAACAATGTCCCAGCAGGGGAATGGTCGCTGTACCTGCAGACGATCCAACTGCTGTGGGAGACATTCGGCAGAGTGCAGGTGGACCTGTTCGCGTCCCAGGAAAACGCTCACTGTCTGAACTTTTTCTCCAAGAGCAGGGATGCGCTGGGCCACGTATGGCCCCGACGCCCCCTCTATGCTTTTCCCCCCGTCTCGCTCCTGCCTCAAGTGCTGGAACGAATCAGGGAAAATGGATGCCCAGTGCTGCTCGTGACTCCGCTATGGACGAACCAGACCTGGTTCCCAGTCCTGATGCAGCTGACCAGCACTGCCCCGTGGCCGATACCGGTGAGGAGAGACCTCCTCTCTCAGGCAAAGGGCTCGATTTGGCATCCTCGCCCGGAATTATGGTCCCTACATGTGTGGGCCATCAACGGGTACCCGCTAACCTCCCGGAGGGAGTGTTAAACACGATCACGCAGGCTAGGGCCCCGTCTACTAGATGGCTCTACTCCTCGAAATGGTCAGTGTTCTCTACCTGGTGTCAAGCTCAGGGCTTTTCACCCGTAGACTGCGGGGTTACGGAAGTGCTCTCCTTCCTTCAGGAGCTGCTGGATAAGGGTAGAACCCCGTCCACGCTCTAAGTATACGTGGCGGCCATAACAGCGTTTGCAAAACCGACGTCTGGCCAGTCACTGGGGAAAAACAACCTCGTCGTGCGATTCCTCAGGCTGAATCCTCCCAGACCTCCCTCAGTCCCTATGTGGGACCTTTCTACGGTTCTGGAAGCCCTGAAAGGTGCCCCATTCGAGCCAATCCATTTGTCAGACATGAAGCACCTGTCTTTCAAAACGGTATTTCTTGTGGCTCTGGCTTCAATGAAGCGCGTGGTGGACTTACAGGCGCTTTCAGTAAGCGCGTCCTGTATGGAGTTTGGTCCTAATGACTCAAAAGTCATACTCAAACCAAGGCACGGGTACGTGCCCAAATCCCTCAACACACCGTTCAGGGCCCAGGTTATTTCCCTGTGCGCCCTCCCGGTGAACAATGAGGAGGCGGATGCTAATCTCCTTTGCCCCGTCAGGGCGCTGAGAGCTTATGTGTCCCGCTCGTCTGTCTTCAGGCAGACCGAGCAGCTCTTTGTTTTGTTTGGCGGACGCTCCAAGGGACTGGCCGCATCAAAACAAAGCCTATCCAGATGGATAGTCGATGCCATAGCGCTGGCTTACACTTCTGAAGGCCTGCAGTGTCCTTTGGGTGTCAGAGCGCACTCCACGAGAGGCGTGGCCTCTTCGTGGGCGTGGTCTAGTGGGATTTCCTTGCATGATATCTGTATGGCGGCGGGCTGGGCCTCGCCGTCTACATTTATAAGGTTCTATAACCTAGAGGTTCCCGCCTTACAGGCCAAGCTGCTGTCGGTCTAGAATTCACTACTATCTGTCCCGCTGCGCCGGCGCAGAATGCTGAGTTTTGCTTGAGCATCGCTCACTGATCGATGGAACAGTTCCATGGGTGTTGAATAGCCCATACTTTTGCCCAGTTCAGGCTGAACGCGATCACCCTGTCTGCGGGAAATACTGTTAACATAACTAGCTCCTGTGGGACGCTATTTCATGGGGAATGATGCTGGTAGCCTCTCTTCTCCGACTCTCTGTGAGTCTACGGTGATTATGCACTATATGAGCCCCGGGCTACTGCCCTTGGGACTTTGGTGTCAGATCCCAGTACGCACGGCGTCTTACATTGTGTTCCCCATAGTGTAAGATATTACGCAGTACGAGAGATACTCTCGTAAGAGAACGTACTCAGTTACTAACGTAAACTCGGTTTTGACATCGCATACCCCAAAGTTTGCAGCAAAGCTTGGGAGTTTATACAAACAGCGCTCTTTGAAATCCCTGGACAAGAGGCAAATGAGGTAAAAAATCTCTGGGCTCAATTTAATTTCATTTAAATCCCCCCTGCCCCCCAAACCCCCCCCCCCCCCCCCCGCCCCCACCCCCATGATTTTTCATGATTGTTGTAAATTTGTTACATTTTTGCATTAAATATTGGTTCTATTGTTTGTTTTATTAACTATATACTTTTAATTGTTTTTAAATGGTGTTCTCTTGTTCTGATATTGTTCAGCACTTTGGGCGAATTTGGGCGAATTTGTAAGTGATCTATATGAATGAACTTGAACTAAATGTTTAATTAATTGCTAATGAATATATTTTAAGTTGTAAATTCTTTATGAAATGAATAAATATATTTTTAAAGACCAACTCATGTCAATTGAAGATCTTTTAATTGGTAAATAAGAAATACAAACATGCATTGATAGAATAATGTTTTGAATATTATCTTTAATTTGATAAAATAACTGTACAAGTTGCTTTCATAATGCAAAGGTTAACTGAAAAAAGTCATTTTTAATCCAAATGATACCCATGACCCATTATTTGGGTTGTATTCTTCAACCCATTGTTTAGTCAGTTCAACCCAACAATTTAGTAAGTTCTACCCAACTTTGGGTAGAAAACATAACCCAACATGTTGGGTTAAATCAGTGTTTCTCAACCTCTCCTGCAGGGACCCCCTGACAGGACATGTTTTTGTTTTAACCCTGAAATGGCACACCTGATTCAATTAGTCAGCTACACATTAAGCCTTTGAGCCTTTAATTAATTGAATCAGGTGTGCCATTTCAGGGTTAAAACAAAAACATGTCCTGTCAGGGGGTCCCTGCAGGAGAGGTTGAGAAACACTGGGTTAAATCAATAACCCAACTGGGTTGGGTTAAAAATAACCCAGCGCTGGGTGAGACTCTTTTTGACCCAGCAGCTGGGTTATAAAAATAACCCAACTTGGGTTGTTTTCAACCCAGCAGTTTTTAGAGTGTACAAACTTAAATGATAATAAAGATAAATTGCTCATGCTTGGGTGAATAGTATTCGCTGAGTTTTGTTTAAGTTTAGAGACGTGCTCCAGAAAAAAGGTTAACGGAGATGGAGAGACAGAAAGCACACCCTGTTTATTTTCTTTATTTTACAAAAGCACAATGTTTTATTTTATTTTTAACATGCATTTTGGATAATGTGATTATATGTATCCTATGTGACTGTAATATATGGGTGTCTAAATGTTTTGTATGTACAATGTAAAGCGACCTTGAGCTTCTGGAAAGGCTTTCTCGACCCCAGAGGGTTAACCTGTAAAGTAATTAGAAACAAATATTGTAACTTCGGGGAGTCCTAAAATTAGGACTGACACGCCCATTGGTTTTAAGAGTTTCTCTTAAATCGCAAAGTTATGAGCTACTTTTAGCCTTAAAATGTTTTGTGAATACGGCCCGTTATGTATAAAACTAATAAAGAAATGCTCTTAAGAATAGTCTTAAGCTTTGATTTAAGTGTCAAACAATTAGTAAAAAGTAGGACTTCTCTAAGAGTAGGACACTTTCATAAAGAAGCTAAAAGGAACTTTTAGTAAAGTCAAAGACTGATTCTTAAGTGCTGACTGAAGTGGCACTTAAATGTTGTGAACTAAGGACTACAATGATGTCAACCCAAAATGGCCGCCCTCAACCACTGAATAAGCCAATAGTAAGCCTGCAAGGGTGAGGTCACTGCAGCATGACACCAATCATTTAATGTAATTATAATAAAATAATTTAATTAAGACACTGAATTACAATTTATTTAAAAACAAAATTGCTTTGCATTGTGCAAAACGATCACAAATTGGTATTGATGCTGTGGAAACCTTTTGATAGATGTTTCCTCATTTACAGTTGGAGCGATGATGCAAACATGAGTTCAATGGATCCAACAACTCAGGGAAGCTTGCAATCCTCATAAAAGCTAGTGGCTTGATTTTCCTGAAAGATTTGAAGATCAGTTGGAAAGTCAATGAACTGCCCAACAGTAGTGGCCAAAAGTGAGGCAAAGGACAATTGACAGATTCACCCTTTATTCAAATAGTATTAAAAATGTGTTTCATTGTTCTAAAACACAGGTGTCAAACTCAGTTCCTGGAGGGCCACAGCCCTACACAGTTTTGTTCCAACCCTGCTTCAACACACACACACACCTGCCGTTTTCAAATAAGCCTGAAGGACTTGATTAACTGATCAGGTGTGTTTAATTAGGGTTTAAGCTAAACTCTGCAGGGCTGTGGCCCTCCAGGAACTGAGTTTGACACCCCTGTTCTAAAACCTGTAGCTGTAGTTAGCCCTTTATTGTCACTTAATATTCAACAATATAATTGATCTGCCTGCATTGACACTATTATTTGAGAACTGAACTGAGCTGGCCGGTGACATAAATAAATAAATAGATAACTAAAGATTTTTACAATGGAAATGAATCAACAGTGAACTTACTCAAGCTGGACTATGACACTATTTTCTTCTAAAGCTGCTGTACAGCCAAAACTAACTTTGTTGCATCATTTTCCTGTAATCAATGTAAATCTGCTTTGAAACAATCTGTATTGTAAAAGGTGACTTGACTTGAAATAATTTAGTCAAATAAATGCCTTCACTAAGTTTAGTGTTTTGTTATTCCCTCATATTTTAAAATATAAAATAAATATAAAAATATTTTCCTCAATTTGATGGTTCAGGCAAACTTGTAGGGTCATAAAAAAAAAAAACTCCGCACATCACTTTTGGCCACCACTGTATGTTTGGTGTGGTCATTGTCACAATGTTGCTATTTCAGCCCCCGCTTACTGTGGACTCATGAGCTCCAGTCATCACCGGTGCACTGCTGCATTTGTCCAGTCGCCAAAAATGCAATTATTACTTTCAATTAATTTCATTGCTATAAAATTTCTTAAAGGTTAGTTACTAAAAGAACACCTTGATGATCAACTCCGTCATCATTTAACTCCAGTACATCATATTTTCGTTGAAAAGTGCTTGGCCTCCTCTCTGCTGCCATCTTGTTACTCCTACTGTAGGTTAGGATACCTCTCCAGCGCTATTAAATAATTTAGGAGCTGTGACCTAGTCTTGACACTTAGGAACCTTTATGAATCACACTTATTCTTAAGTTTAGGATTAAGTGTAAAATGATGTAATTCTTAGAATTTTGACAGAGTAAAATTTTAGTCTGAAGTCTTAGTGGCTTTATACATACGGCCCCAGGTCATTTGAGGTACTATTATCTTCACAGTCGGGGGTAATTGCCTGTATTCTCTTTAGATGCATTTGTTTTAGTGGTCACTTCTAAGGATATGTGTAAAGGTGAACACCTTTAAGGCCTTCCCACTGAAGTCCTACAAAATATAATGCATAGCTCCCTTAGTCAGACTTGATGACTGCAGCTTGAAACAGAACGTTCTCAATAAAGAGTCCTGTTGAAGATACATCCAAGTCTCCTGGTCTTCGCTTCTGAGATTTCCAACACCTGCTTGGTGATTTAGTTTTGGGAAAACTTTTACTAGATTTTTCTCAATTTACTTTGCTTACTAGATTGACTTCAAACAGCTATAGTAGCTCAGTTCCCTTTCGAACTGTCACTTCGTATTGCGTAGCTATACGCAGTTGGGAAAGTCCTTTTCCTCGATTTACTGAATCCTATAGACCTTATGCACCAGAGAAACGAGGGCGCCGCCATCTTTAGAGTATTGTCTTTGAACTTCAGTTTTTGCGTTCGCTCTGTATATTTCTATGGCATCGCTGTCCAGGAGTAATTAGCTGGTGAAGTTGATTTACTTATTGTAGAGTTAACGAAAGTTATCATGAGCATTGTAATGTTTATCATAAGCATTGTAAAGCATATGTCTTAACAAATGGACCTTGGAAATTTTTTAAACGAGCCCTTCATTCATAACTACGCAAGATCGCTGTGAAAATACAGACCGAAAGTCAAAAGACAACGAGCTCAGCGCTGAAAAGGGGCATGGCTACATAAGGTCTATAGGTAAAACGCATTTGCAGCTGCACAGCTAGCACATTGAGTGTCTGGCTCGCTCATTGGCTGTGCTGCGGCAACTGCACATCCAATGGCGCGGGCGTCAGAGCCCGCCAAGGGGGCGTAGCCTTTATCTATAATAGTCCCCAGAACTCGCCATTATAGCAGGTTTTACTCTTTCAGCGACAACTTCACGTCTCTGACACCTCTGAAAGCCTTCACCGTTGAACAAGCCCCTTCAGCCTGAGCGAGCATCACTCAGCGGACTACGCCTCTCGAGTCGTTTTCTCCTGACGCCGTTCACCTGTGGCTATCCGGCGTCGACGCATATCCTTTGTTTTCAATTTTCTCTGATTTAGGAGCACGAGGCGTTGTTTCAAATGCCTCGCTCATCTTGTGCCACATGCGGATGCAATCTGCACGAGGCCGACGAACACACAAGCTGCATCTCATACCTGGGAATCGACCACGCCGAGACTGCACTCGCTTCTGGCGGCTGCTCAGTCTGTGAGAGCATGCTCATCTCTGTGCTGCGAATACGGCTAGCTCTCTCACGAGACAGCTACGCCACTTCACCCGCTCTTCCATTTCCGCTCCAGCCAAGGAAGAAGAAACGCCGCAGCCAACGGAAGCCTGAGAGCATGGATGTTAGCGGCCAAGTCCCAGCGTGCCTCACTTTCTCCCGCTCAAACACCCTCTCCGGTCATGTTCGCGGGAGATCTGCGCTCCCCTACCCACGTAGCGGGCCTTGTCTCCTTCGGGGGATCCATCGAGGGACACCACGACAGCCTCTCCATCGCCGCATCTGAGGTGGAATGGCCGGGCTCTCTCGACCCCACCATCGCTTCCCAGTCTGCCGCCAGCGTTTCAGCAGTTAGGACTAACTCTGACGCGGAGATGCTTCGGATCCTGATGAAGGCTGCCTCGGACCTCGAGCTCGAGTGGGCCTCCCCGCGGAGCCTCCTCGAAGCTGGCTGAATGGCTGTTTTCTGGCGGGTCGCCAGCAGGTCCCTCGTCACATGCCTGCTCCATTTTTACCTGAGGTGCACGAGGAGCTGACCAAGGCTTGGCGCGCTCCTTATTCCGCACGTGTGGGATCTTCACTACGAGTCGTTGCCGCCCCTCGAAAGGGCCGTGCATTTGCAGCTCATCTTTGCCCGAACACAGCTGCTAGCTGGCGAGCTAGAGCTGCTCACATGAACAAACCCTGCTGAAACACTTCAGCCCTTGCTGGACGCGCTTATTCCGCCTCCGGTCAGGCTGCTTCGGCCCTGTACACGATGGCCGTGCTGCAGGTTTACTAGGCCAAACTCCTCCAGTCCATGGACGAGGCTGGCCCGGACCCCGAGGCCTTCCAAGACCTCCGAAGCCTTGCGGGCTACCAAGGCTACTGCACAGTCTATCGGGAGGAATATGGCTTGTTTGGTCGTGCTAGAGCGCCACCTCTGGCTAAACCTCACCGAGATTAAGGACGCAGACAGAACAAGGTTCCTCGACGCCCCTGTATCCAGCTCCGGCCTCTTCGGCCCGGCGGTGAAGGGTTTCTCGGAGAGATACACCGAAGTGCAGAAGTCGTCCCAAGCTATGCGACACTTCCTGCCGAAGCGCTCGAGCTCCGCTTCCAGCAGGCCCAAGCCCGCCCTGCCTTCGCCTCATCCAGCCAAGCCGGCGGAGCAGGTCTCTCAGCCCCGCCCTGCGGCTGATACCCACCACCAGCCGCGACCAGCGAAATGTTTCACGCCGCCCCGGCGCCAGGGCCCACGATCCAGCGTTGTGCTAGATGCTGAGCCGCCGAAGTCATCCTAGCACTGAAGGGAAAGAGAGAGGGCTCGTGTCTCGAGCTAGCTGGACCACCCTCAAAGAGACCCACAAACTTCCCACAGATCTCTGTTCAGTTCAGGCGGCTGGGTATTTTATTATTGTAAACAGGCCCGCTGCATTGAGCGCACCTCTACAAACAAACGCCGTTTTCACGGCGACCCACATAAAGCACAAAAAGAGTATGTTTCACAATCACAACACACGGGTTCACAGTCCCCCTTCACTAGGAGGCCCCCTCCCAGCTGTTACACTGACTTTCCCCCAGGCAAAAGCCTGTACAGTCAGTCCAACACTCAGTATGTGCACAAATCACAATGTAAGGGTATCAGGTCCCCCTATGTTAGGCGGCCCATCCCAATCTGTGTGTCAAACCCTAGCCACACAGGTGCCGGCCTGGCAAGCCATCCCCAATGTGTCGAGTTGGGTCATAAACACCATAAAGCGAGGCTAATCGCTACAATTCGCTCGCAGGCCCCCGAAATTTCAGGCGGTTATTGAGACTTCGGTGAGAAGCAACGTGGGTCACGTTCTTCGCGCCGAAATACAGAATCTGTTAGCAAAAGGGGCGATAGAGCTAGTCCCCCCCCCACGCTAAAACACTCGGGTTTCTACAGCCGCTATTTTCTAGTCCGGAAAAAAGACTGCGGTCTCAGACCCATACTAGATTTGAGACGTTTGAACAAGGCTCTCATGAGACGGCCTTTCAAAATGTTAACTATCAAACACATCCTTGCGCAAGTTCGCCCGGGGGGATTGTTTTTTTTTACAATGGATCTGAAAGATGCTTACTTTCACATTCAGATAAGCCGTCGTCACAGGCCATTCTTGAGATTCGCCTTCGAGGGTCAGACTTATCAATACACCGTTCTGCCGTTCGGTCTATCGTTAGCACCCCGTACATTCACAAAGTGTATGGATGCAGCGCTCTCTCCACTGAGACATCAGGGAGTGCGCGTGCTAAATTATCTCGACGACTGGCTGGTGCTGGCACAGTCGAGAATCGAGCTACTGTCACACATGGATTTGATTCTCGGCCATTTGGAATGTCTGGGTTTCAAAATCAATGTAACCAAGAGCAAACTGACCCCCAGCCAGAGCGTGGTCTTTCTGGGCACAGTTATAGACTCTATTACCCCTTTTCCACCAAAGCATTTTAAGAGCCGGTTCGGAGCCGGTGCCTGCGCGCGAACCAGTTCTTTGTGTTTCGACAGCCAAAGAACCGGTTCTCGGCCAGGAAAACTGGTTCCAAAGCAGCACCAACTCTTTGCTGGACTAGAACCGTTCTTTTACCACGTCATGCTTACGGCGGGGGCTGGGGGCGGGGTTTAGAAGATTTTCTGACCATAATATAGGATCGCAAAGCCAGGAGAAACATTTGCAGAAACACGATGTAGTCCGCCATCGTAATTGTTATGCTTGAAGTTGGCGCAAGCGTTTCTAGTTTTTTTTTATTGAAAACATTATGTAAGCAAAGAAGAAAACAGTCACAATATAGAACAAATAAATGGAAAGAAAAAAAAAGACACAAGACAGGGGTACATAACTAATCAGAAAAGATTACATATCAAAGGAAAAGATTAAAAGACTTACATATTTCAATTGTTTTTAAAGCCTTCTTGGTACACGAGTTAGAGATAATCCCAAAGTAATGTTGTACTTGCAAGTGTTTCTAGCTAAGATGTATGGCGACGTACACAGTGACGTAACGACGTCGTTCGCTGGGCGCTCTAGTCAGTGGAAAAACAAGGTTCGCAAGTTGAACCAACTCCGAACCAACTTTGAACAAGCACCAGTTCCGAACCAGTTCTTTTTTGGTGGAAAAGGGGTATATGACGATGACAGCACGGCTCACACGAGAGCGTGCGTTCTCTGTGCAAACGATAGCAGCCTCATTCAAGGCGGGCGAGCGCGCACCCCTAAAGAAATTTCAGAAACTTCTCGGTCAAATGGCAGCATCATCATCAGTACTCCGTATGGGATTACTGCGCATGCGCCCGCTACAGCACTGGCTAAAACGCTGCGTGCCAACCCATGCATGGCAGTCAGGCAGCCTGCGCATCATGGTGAATCACGGTTGCATACGGACCCTGATTCCCTGGCGGGCCCAGGACTGGTACCACACGTGGATGTGACCATGGGAGTAGTTTCCAGGTATGCCATGGCGAGAGACCTCCTCTTGTAGGCACAGACCAATCTGAGTTCTCTGAGGGCAGTACATATCCCTGGCATTCAGAATCTGGGTGCAGATATGCTCTCGCGGGGCAACACTCCCCTAGCTGAGTGGTCCCTGAACTCACAGACGGTCTGATATGGAGTGTGTTCGGCGAGGCTGAAATCGACCTTTTGTGTCCGGTCCTATTAGTACATTATGTTGGCTTAGTTACTGATATATATATATATTTTTTTTCCCCCCTTTTTTTTTTCTAGACCCGACGGTGTCCTGTCTGTTTATTAATTATACTTGATTTCTGGCTTGTTCTGTGAGCTCAGGGGTCCTGAGCTGCAGTTGGCAACCAGTTACTTATGGTGCGGCGTTTTACGGCGTTTTACGTAGCTACGCAATACGAAGTGACCGTTCGAAAGGGAACTACTCGGTTACTATCGTAATCTCAGTTCCCTGAGAGAAGGGAACGAGTATTGGGTAGCCGGCCGCACTATAGTAACCTGGCAAGTTGTCACTTCAGTCGTTTAAACCTGCTATAATGGCGAGTTCGGGGGACTATTATAGGCTAAGGCCACACCCCCTTGGCGGGCTCTGACATGTAATGACGTAGGGCTAGCTCATTGGTCACACGCCTACGCCATTGGATGTGCAGTTGCCGCAGCACAGCCAATGAGCGAGCCAGACGCTCAAAGTGATAGCTGTGCAGCTGCAAATGCGTTTTACATATAGGCTTCAGTTGTAACAATTTGCCTTCCACTAAACAGTAAGGAGAAAAGTACATCACGCAAACATAAGGTAACGGGCGGATCTAATGCCTGCCGGTGTAATTACAACCAGTGGCCAGCTTACTTTTGATAAACAACCTCTGGGGTAAACAAAATAAGCAAACAATCTGTATCATACCACGTCGGGCAACACACAGATATTAAGCGCTGGAGGCGCGGCCGCTCTCCGATACATCCAACAAACATTGCACACGTTATCAAAATTTCCCACACACATTTACCCCTCAAAAACCCAATGTCCCAGCAGATCAAATGTTCATTCAACCAATATAAAGTGTCTGGACTGAACTAGATGTCCTATTCGGCGAAAAGAAGAGAAAAAAAAAAAAACTACAAAAAGACCAGGCGAGGTGAGGCGCCGCAGTCAAAATATTACCCAGTAAACTTACGCAACCCCGCCACAGTCTGTTTAGCTGATGGGATGCTGTAGTAGTCCAGAAAAATCCGTCATATAATCCACAAAACAAAGAGTTTCTTTGTCCCTTTGATGCATTCCTCAAGCAACCATTCCACAGAGCCCACTAAACTCAGACCGCTTCCCCGATTGAACTCCGGAGTCCTCTCCGCGCGTCACTTCCCATTCTCCTCTTAAAACTGGTGGAAAAATAGTGACCACAAAAAAAAACAAAGAAAAGTCCCTATACAATCCGTGATTACTCCACAGGCATCTGATATAACAGTTCTTTAATTTTTTACATGTGAAGGAAAAATAATACCCACAAAGCATGTTTACTATCACCTCAAAAAACTGTTCATGAAGGCAGAATAGGTGACTATTACACAGTAAATCGAGGAAAAGGAGTTTCCCCACTGCATATAGCTACGCAATACTCCTTCCCTTCTCTCAGGGAACTGAGGTTACGATAGTAACTGAGTAGTTATTTTTTGTCTGATTCCAACAAATTATACATCATTTTGAATGTGAAAATAACAATAACTATTTTTTTTCAAATTTGCTAACTGCGACTCATTTTGTCAGCACGGGTCACATTTTTGTCTTGTTTTCAGTCCAAAATATCAAAGAATTCCTAAATCAAGCTTCGTGTACTGGACAAGTAAAACAACATAAGATGTTGTCTGGTTTTCAAAAAAAACATTACAAAACATTACATGTTTTGAACAACACGAGGGCGAGTAAATTAATGACAGATTTTTCATTTTTGGGTGAACTATCCCTTTAAAATATCGCTGTGATTTTAGCTTTGGGGATTGTAGTGGATTCTAAGATGGGAGAACTGAGACTGCTTAGTCTGGCTATGGAAGTGTTACGTTAGCTTATGGATAGATCAACTGTTGTTTCTCTGAAACTAATAAAGTGAAAAACCTTGTTATGCATCGAACAAATAAATGAAAGATTATTTGTTAACTATCAGCTATATTACCTCTAACGTTAATTAGAAAATCATAGCTCTGGAAAAAATTAGGAGACCACTGCAAAAAAGATGCCATGTTTTCAGACTTCGAATAATGCAAAGAAAACAAGTTTATATTCATTTTTTTCAACACAATACTAATGTTTTAACTTAGGAAGAAATCCACCCGATCATCACCAATCCTCCTCCAAATTGCACAGTGTGTGCGAGAGACTGTGGGTTGTCCGTCTAACCGTTCGAGGAACAGGTTTTGGGCAAAGCTGAAAACTAAACTCATCAGAGAAGATCAGAATCAGGCAGATCTGTCTTTGTGAGTGTGGCCCACCATTCGTTCCCCTGTGTAACTCATTTGCATAAAGTACACAGAAGTTTTTAAAGTGTCTTTAAAGTATTACCAATCCATTTCTCACTTTCCAAACCACCACAAGTATACCTTTGATGATATTCTAAACAAAAATAGTCCAAACAAGATGGAAAAAGATTGAACTGTCATGGATGTATTCATTTGTACATTAACAGCTGAATTTGTGTAAGATGTTGCATTACAAATAGCTGTCATTGTGAATACTTATTTCTCTGAATAAGTATGAAATGACTGTATGTAGTTTGCATCAGTTTTAAGGTTTCCAAACATAGTTATGAATGGATTTGGATGGATCATTGTGATCTCTCTTTGTTTCACCCACTGATGCTGAGGTCCTGAGGAATTTTTATGGCAGTCACAGGCCAAGACCTTAGGGATTAGTCTCTAGATGGGTGAAGGGCAGAAACTGCATGTGGATCAAAGAGAAGTTCTGTTCTTCCTGGGCTTGGTACCAGAGGACTTCTTCTTTCCCTCTTAGACGTGTCTGGCTGTTTTAGCAATTTAGAAATATGTTTGAAAATATATTTTTTTTTACCGTATGGGACTGCACACTTTCACACATTGAATCGATGTCTGATTACAGCAATCAACCCTCATCAATAATCTTTCAGCTTCTGCTGTGGTAATTTGAAGGATTGAAAGAAGTGTTTGTTCTTAACATTAATGGAGGAGGGGTTTAGGGGGAACGTCAGGCCGCGAGCTGAATTATGCAAACAATTGTAGGCTCACAGATTGTAATTGTGATGAGCATCTGCTAAATGAGCAACAACGACCACAATTCACACCTTCAGTCAGTGAAGCTCCACAGCCGTTCATGACAGTTTAAATGCTGGGAAATATTCCCATCTTCCCACAGGAGAAGAAGAAACAAGCAGGAGGAATTACTCCAGGAGAAACTACTGACATATTTTTGTAAAGATGGAGTTTGAGGAAGAACCCTGCAGAATGAGAGATGAAGAAACAGAGGAAGGCTGGTGTTTTCCCTCATTCTCTTTAATGACTGACAAGAAACATTAAGATAAAAAATGACATAAAAATACATCTAGCTACTAGATTCACTTACATTCCTTCTTGTTTTACATTTGCCCTTCTTTAAAGAATATTCAATATTGAAGTGAATGAAGACCAACAACATATATATTTTTTAAAAACTCTTTTTTTTGCAGATGGAAACAGTCATTTCACAGACTAAAAGGAAATTCACACACAAAAAAGCTGGGAAATCTGGAGTCAAAGGATCTTTTGCCTGCACTGAGTGTGGAAAGTGTTACACACGAAAACCAGACCTTACGCGACACATGAGAATGCACACTGGAGAGAATCTGTTCACATCCACTCAGTGTGGAAAGCTTTTCACAGAAAAAGGAAAGTTGGATGTACACATGAGAGTTCACACGGGAGAAAGACCGTTCACATGCACTCAGTGTGGAAAGAGTTACATACATGAATCAGACCTTAAGAGACACATGAGAATTCACACTGGAGAAAAACCATTCACATGCACTAAGTGTGGAAGGAGTTTCATTGACAAAGCATGCTTAAATGCGCACATGAAAATTCACACCAGAGAAAAACCATTCACGTGCACTCAGTGTGGAAAGAGTTTCACTCGCAGAAGTGTTCTCAACAATCATCTGCGCTCTCACACTGGAGTGAAGTCATTCAGCTGTGATCAGTGTGATAAAACATTTGTTTTGGCAATATACTTACAAAGACATCTTAAAGTTCAAGCTACTGTGAAGCCTCACTTTTGTTCTTTATGTGGAAAGTGTTTTATATATCTGCAAAAGTTAAAAGAGCATGAGCGTATTCATACTGGTGTGAGCCCTTATATGTGCTCTGACTGTTGGAAGACCTACACTACATCTGGTGGTTTAAAATTACACCAGATAGTTCATACTGGAGAGAAACTGAACAAGTGCTCACACTGTGGAAAGAATTTCTCTACCTCATCATACTTGAAATCTCACGAGAGAGTTCATACTGGAGAGAAGCCGCACCAGTGCTCTTCATGTGGGAAGAGTTTCGCCCACTCACCTAATCTATCGTTTCATAAGAAAAAAAGTTGCTCAAAGTCGTCTAAATGAGAAAAGTAAATGTGATGTTCAGAAAAAGCAAAAGCTGGAATTAGTTCCAACAGACTCATTTCATCTAAGGTAATTTGTTAAAATCAGGTTTGAAGTTTAATTATTATTTTTTTTTTTTACAAAGAACAGTTTAGTAAGGTTAAAGTACTTCAGAAAACCAGTGTGTTGTTGTGAAATGCCACAATTTATGAAGAGATGTGTATTATTTTACATTTATCACATATGATAATTTCTGAAACATTCTGAACATTAGTTCATTAAATAACACAAACTCTTGATTTTTTTTTTTTTAGCCCAGCTGTTTGGTGAATAATTGAGAACATAATGGAAAGTATATATTTGGGTACGGGGTAGGCTATCTTATGGTTGAATGGGATTTAGTAATATTTGTTGTATCTATGAAATCTTAAATGTTTTGTGTAATGTAATGATTGCACGTTTTGAAAAATGTGAAATAAAATAGATCAAAGTTAATTAACTGACTCATTTAATGAAGAAATGAATTTTAGCTTGCATGAAATCAAGGGGTTAAACATTGTGCTCAACACTAGCAATATCATTCGTTAAAATAAAAAAAGAGAAGGTTTTCCATTTTTTCATAATATGGACTCTGATACACACACACACACACTCACACACACACACACACACACACACACACACACACACACACACACACACACACACACACACACACACACACACACACACACACACTCTTACACTTGCATGTTTACGGGGACTATCTATAGTTGTAATGGTTTTTATACTGTAAACTGTATATTCTCTCCCCTTACACAAACCCAACCCATAAACCTACCCAACACAGAAAACTTTTTTGAACTTCAAAAAAGAGTTTAGTATGTTTTTTTAAGCCTTTGGTTTACGAGGACACAGGAAGTTTCCTTGTTAACCATGTTTACGTTGTATTACCCATGTCATTACAAACATTTGTGTCTTAATAAACCACACATACACACACACTCTTGAGTATTTGGTTCTCTTTTGGTTATAACATTAAACCAAATAACATTCTAGGAACATTCTGTTTAGGTGTTTTTTTTTTTTTTTTTTTGCAAAAATAAAATATTTTTAAAGCTCCAGTCCGTAGCTTTTTTGGGTTAAAAATTATCCAAAATAAAATTTTGAGCAAAACCAGGCAGTGTTCAGAACTATCTGCTTGCCTTAGCTCGATTCAAAACGGTAAGCTTGTAATAATGTTTTTAATTCCAGTGGTACTGGTGGATTTCCGCGGGAGATTCGAGCATGTCTTTGCGTCATTACGTCACACCCGTACACATAAAGAAGAGTCTCGGCTAGAAGGCTATGAGTGTGAGGATGCTGGTTTATAGATTTATATTTTATAGATATACATCTTATATATACATATAAGAAAAACATAACCAAACTCTGCATAAACATTAACCAGATCTGAAAAAGGGAACAGAAACACAGGCCAATATTTCCTAAGTGCAAACCAAGATGATTTGATAAACAGTAGAGGGGAATGAGAACTGATGAATAACAAACAAGATTAAAATGAGTAACCTAGGAGACTAATGAGAACACAGGCAAATGGGAGCATAGCACAGCTGTGACATTAAGTCAAGTCAAATATATTTATATAGCGCTTTTCACAATACAGATTGTATCAAAGCTGCTTCACAGTATCATTTAAAACAACTTAACAATGTTTGTTTATTACTGGAAAAAAGACATCCAAGTTTGGTAGAGCTGATCAATGGTATGATTGGTTAATTAATTTGAATATCCCCAACTGAGCAAGCCAAAGGCAACAGTGGCAAGGAACCGAAAAACTCCATCCAGTGACCTAATGGTGTCCTAACACCCCATCAGATGACCCAATGGAGAAAAAAAAAACCTTGGGAGAACCCAGGCTCAGTCGGGGGCCAGTTCTCCTCTGGCGTTTATGAACTAGAGGCCGAATTTACAGTAACTGTAAGATAAAAAATTTATATGAATGCCTATGCTAAATAGATGCGTCTTCAGTCTAGTTTTAAACTGGGAGAGCGAGTCTGAGCTACGAACAATATCAGGAAGGCTATTCCAGAGCTTCGGAGCTAAATGTGAAAATGCTCTGCCTCCTTTGGTGGACCTGGATATCCTAGGAATGACCAGAAGCCTCGAATTTAGTGATCTTAAAGAGCGCGATGGATTGTAAGGCGATAGAAGATCCGTTAAATAGACTGGAGCTAAACCATTTAGAGCTTTATAAGTCAAAAGCAATACCTTGTATTTAATACGGAACTTTATAGGTAACCAATGAAGTGATGATAAAATCGGTGTTATATGATCATATTTTCTTGATCTAGTAAGAACTCTAGCGGCTGCATTTTGGACTAACTGTAGCTTGTTTATTGAAGATGCAGGACAACCAGCTAATAAAGCATTACAGTAATCTAGTCTCGAGGTCATGAATGCATGAGTAGGGAACGGAGACGTTACGTCGGATGACGACGAATGGGGTTTCGCTTAGAAAGCCTATCAACTTCGAGTATTACAAAACAAGCCAATGGCAAAGAAATGCCATGGGTCTGCGGAATTTGCATGACGTAACTCCGCCCCACCTCGTGGGTATAAAAGGAGGAAGTCAGCACCAGCAGTTTATGTTTCTTCGCTGAGGAGCCAAGACTGAGCTCAGGCGATCCCCGCGGTACAGCGGAAAGTGGCAGGCAGACGTAACGTCTCCGTTCCCTACTCAGGGAACGAGGGTTACATACGTAACCGTAGACGTTCCCTTTCGTTGTCACTCCGAGTTACGTCGGATGACGACGAATGGGGTTATCAGTCTAATCACGCCACCTTCTCAGCTGTCTTCCAGTGCCCTGCGTAAATCGAGATCCCTGTCGAGACTGGACGAAGGACTCCATTTAACACAGGAATACCAAGGTACACTGGGAAGCATATCCCAAGCTAGAGGAAGTATGCAATTAATGCTTTCGGGGAAGCTCACCTGAGGAGAATATCGCACGTATCCAGTCCGTGGAGTGGAATGGCGAGCAAGCGAAGACACCTGAGCGGGTCCGGTACTAGCTAGTTGAAGCGAGTACATGAGAGGACACTGGCTCCACTCGGAGATTATAGAATCTGGCGAATGTGTTAGGTGTCGCCCAGCCTGCAGCTCTGCAGATGTCTGTTAGCGAGGCGCCATGCGCTAGAGCCCAAGAGGATGCCACACTCCGGGTGGAGTGGGCCGTCACACCAAGGGGGCACGGTCGACCTTGCTGCTGGTATGCCAAAGCAATGGCGTCCACTATCCAGTGAGACAACCTTTGCTTGGAGGGAGCCTTTCCCTTCAGCTTCCCACCATAACAAACAAAGAGCTGGTCTGAGGTCCTGAAACACTGCGTCCTGTCTACATAGGCGTACTGGACAGAGCAGTGCCAAGGCTGGGTCTGCCTCCTCCGGGGGCAGCGCTTGCAGGTTCACCACCTGGTCCCGAAAGGGAGTGGTAGGAACCTTGGGCACATATCCGGGCCAGGGTCTCAGGATCACATGAGAGAAGGCCGGCCCGAATTCCAGGCACTTCGTCGACGGAGAATGCGTGCAGGTCCCCTACCCTCTTGATGGAGGCCAGTGCAACCAGGAGCGCTGTCTTCATTGACAGGAACTTAAGCTCGACTGATTGCAGGGGCTCAAAGGGAGCACTCCTCAGGGCAGTTAGAACCACTGAGAGGTCCCAAGAGGGAACGAGAGGAGGGCGAGGAGGATTTAGTCTCCTCGCTCCTCTCAGGAACCTGATGACCAGGTCGTGCTTCCCTACCGACTTACCTTCGACCAGGTCATGGTGTGCAGCAATGGCGGCAACATAGACCTTGAGGGTGGAGGGAGACAGCCTTCGCTCCAACCCCTGCTGAAGGAAGGAAAGCACAACACTGATCGAGCATTTCCGGGGGTCTTCTCGGTGAGAAGAGCACCAGTCAACGAAGAGGTTCCATTTCAACGCATAGGCGTGTCTCGTGGACGACGCTCTAGCGGAAGTGATGGTAGCCGCCACCGCTGGTGGAAGGGTACTCAAACCTACCTCGAGCCGTCCAGGAGCCACACGTGGAGGCTCCAGAGATCGGGGCGAGGGTGCCACAGGGTGCCCCGTCCCTGAGAAAGAAGGTCCTTCCTCAGAGGAATGGGCCAGGGAGGTGCTGTCGCGAGGAGTACAAGTTCGGGGAACCAGGTCCGGTTGGGCCAATACGGCGCGACCAGAATGACCTGCTCCTCGTCCTCCCTGACCTTGCGCAAGGTCTGCGCAAGAAGGCTCACTGGGGGAAACGCATATTTGCGGCCCGGCGGCCAGCTGTGCGCCAGTGCATCCGTGCCGAGCGTGCCCTCGGTCAGGGAAAAATACAGGGCGCAATGGGTCGAGTCGTGAGAGGCAAACAGATCTATCTGTGCGTCCCCGAACTGGTCCCAAATCAGCTGAACCGACTGGGGATGGAGTCGCCATTCTCCAGGGAGGGGCTGAAGCCGTGAGAACTCGTCGGCTGCACAGTTCAGCGCTCCGGGAATGAAAATGGCTCGAAGCGACCTCAGATGCTTCTGACTCCATAGGAGGAGGTGGCGGGCGAGTTGTGACATACGGCGGGAGCGTAGACAACCTTGATGGTTGATGTACGCAACAGTCGCGGTATTGTCTGAACGGACTAGTACGTGTTGACCCAGGAGCAACGCCCGGAAGCGGTGCAGGGCAAGGCGTACTGCCAACAACTCGAGGCAATTGACATGCCAAAGCTGCTGGGGTCCTGTCCAGGAGCCCGCAGCAGCATGTCCATTGTACATGGCGCCCCAGCCCGTGGTGGAGGCATCTGTCGAGACAACAACATGCCGGGAAGCTTGTTCTAGGGGGACACCCGCCCTGAGAAAACTGAGGTTCGACCACGGGGTGAAGAACTGACGGCAGCTCGGAGTAACTGGTACTCGGAGCGTGCCTTGTTGCCATGCCCACCTCGGGACTCGGTCGCGAAGCCAAAGCTGAAGCGGTCTCATATGAAGCAATCCGAGCGGCATGACCGCGGCTGCAGATGCCATATGCCCCAGGAGCCTCTGAAAAAGTTTCAGTGGAACCGCACTCTTGCCCTCGAATTGTCTCAGGCAAGTCAGCAGAGACTGCGTGCGCTCGCTCGTAAGCTGCGCGGACATGGCGACCGAGTCGATGTCCATACCAAGAAAAGAGATCCTCTGCACGGGGCAAAGTTTGCTCTTCTCCCAGTTGACCCGAAGGCCCAGACGAGCTAGGTGCCGGAGCACTAGGTCCCTGTGTTCGCAAACCTGATCTCGAGAGTGAGCTAGGATCAGCCAGTCGTCGATATAACTCAGGATGCGAACCCCGTGTTCCCGAAGGGGAACAAGGGCAGCCTCGACGACCTTCGTGAAGATGCGAGGTGACAGGGCCAGCCCAAAAGGGAGGACCGCGTACTGGTATGCCTGCCCCTCGAAAGCAAACCGAAGGAACGGTCTGTGTCGAGGAAGAATGGAGACATGAAAGTAGGCGTCCTTCAGGTCGATCGCTGCAAACCAATCCTGGGGCCGAACGCATTCGAAAATGCGTTAGGCGGTGAGCATCTTGAACGGCAGCCTGTGAAGGGAGCGGTTCAGCACGCGCAAGTCCAGGATTGGCCGTAACCCACCGGTTTTCTTGGGGACAATGAAGTAGGGTCTGTAGAAGCCGGACCTCATCTCGGCTGGAGGGACAGTCTCGATTGCACCCTTCGCCAGCAGGGTGGCAATCTCTGCTCTCATGATGGGGGCATTGCCACCGACCAAAGTGGAGCAGACTCCCCTGAAGCGGGGAGGAGACCGTGCGAACTGAATCGCATAGCCGAGCCTGATGGTGCGCGCGATCCAGCGGGACAGACGGGGAAGCTCTAACCAGGCTCCCAGGAACTGAACCAGCGGGATCATGCGGACGACAGGCGTCCCCCCGGAGGGGCAGCGAAGCGGAGTAACTGGCCCAGACGTGGACGGCATAGCGGCCCGGTGTGGGGGCACAGTTAGCAACCGAGCCCTGGCAGAGGGGGCCAGGGGAGGACCAGGCTGGTCGTCCCGCGGGGGCCTGCTCTGCCAGGGGTCTGGGGACAGAGGGGGACAGGGGCGAAGCGGTCCGTGGACGGCACGCCGTGTCAACCGCCTCTGGAACAGAGGGGGGCGAGGAGAGCACGGCTTGTGGGCGGCGCTCTGTGTCGCCCGAGAACTCTGTGGGCTCAGGGAAGAGAGGGTCGTTTCTGTCTTTAACCACTTTAGGGTGCCGCACACCCGTGGGTGAGCAGCGGGGAGCGGAGAACAAAAGATTCACCCCCGGCCCTCCACCGGGGGAAGGAGTGGTCCTGCTACCATCTCCTGAAAAACGACCATCTTCCCTGAGCAGCCCGTCTCAGGAGCGCCGCTTGGCCCGGCGTTTAGCGGGGGGCGGGGCGGGAGAGGGCTGTGGCGCCTTCTTACGGCTTCCTCCGCGACCGGCCCGGGGCGGAGGCTGCTGCGTGGGCCTGGCGGGAGGGGCGGGAGCCGCAGGAGGGCGCCCTCGGCGGGAAACAGGACGAGGCGTCTGCCCGGCCGGCTGGGTGGAGGCAGCAGCTGGCCGGAGGGGCAGAATGTGTTTGATGGCCTCGGTCTGTTTCTGGGCGGTTGAAAACTGTTGGGCGAAGTCTTCAACCGCACCGCCGAAGAGGCCGGCCCTGGACAAGGGGGCGTTAAGCAGACGGGTCCGCTCTGCGTCCCGCATGTCAGCCAGGTTCAGCCACAGGTGTCTCTCCTGGACCACAGCTGTGGACATCACCAGACCCAGGGAGCGCGCGGTAACCTTCGTCGCCCGTAGAGCGAGGTCGGTAGCAGCGCGCAGCTCATCAAAGAGCCCTGGGTCTGTCCTACCCTCGTGCATGTCTCTGAGCATCTGGGCCTGGTAGACCTGCAGAGTGGCCATAGCATGCAGTGACGCAGCCGCCTGTCCCGCCGCTCTGCAAGACTTCGCCACCAGGGTCGACGAAAATCTACAGGCTTTGGATGGGTGCTTAGGCTCGCCATGAGAAGAAGCACTCTGAGGACATAGTTGCATGGCAACAGAGCGTTCAACCGGGGGGAGCCCAGTGTACCCACGGGCGGCTGCATCATCGAGGGGAGGAAAGGCGGATGAGATCAACGAGCGGTCCAGAGAAGACCGCTCGTTGACCTGAAGGACGCCTCCAGGACTTCGAGATCTCATCATGCACGTCCGGAAAGAAAGGTATTGGGGTTTGCCGAGGACGAGGGTCGGCGGCCTTACCCAAAAACCAATCGTCCAGTCCCGAGCGCTCAGGACAGGGTGGAGGCCTCCACTCAAGCCCGATGCTCGCGGCTGCCCGGGAAAGCATGGCCGTCATCTCCGGATCAGACTCGAGCACAGCCGTATGCACACCGGAAGGTGCCAGCTGTGACGAGCCTTCACTTCCAGAAGAATCAAACCCACCTTGTGATGCTGCAACAGACATGGCATCATCCTCTGTAGCTTCAACCGAAACACGCGGGCCACCAGAGGGTAGACCCGCGGGAATCGGCCGCTCGCTAGCAGGCACGTCATTGAAGAGGGGGGCTGGGGTCGCGGACACATAGTCGGCGCCTTGTTCCAGACCGTCACCCTCAGGTCACCCTGGCCACCAGCCACAGGACGGGGGGTGGATGAGGGGACTCTCACTCTTGCGAGTTCACAGAGTCTCGACCGTAATGACGCGATGGTCATGTTCCCACAGAGAGAACATGAGTCATCCACGAGCGCTGCACTAGCATGATTAATGCCCAAACATACTATGCAACGCTCGTGCCCATCAGAGTCCGATACCAATCTGCCGCAACCAGAAGTACACGGGCGAGACATCTTTAAAAAGACGTGCCGCGTGTAAGCTCTTTTAGTGAGGAAACTCAAGTGTTGAAGCACCAGGGGAGAAACGCGCCGACTGGCAGATCACTGGAGCAGATCAGCAGGAAGCACGCTCTCGCCGTAGATCGCCGTCACACCAACACTCGAGGCACTCGTTCGTGAAGCTGACAATTCAGAGATGGCTTGTGGAGAGAAGAATAAACTTGGCTCCGAAGCGAAAACATAAACTGCTGGTGCTGACTTCCTCCTTTTATACCCACGAGGTGGGGCGGAGTTACGTCATGCAAATTCCGCAGACCCATGGCATTTCTTTGCCATTGGCTCGTTTTGTAATACTCGAAGTTGATAGGCTTTCTAAGCGAAACCCCATTCGTCGTCATCCGACGTAGCTCGGAGTGACAACGAAAGGTAACTAACTTTTCTGCATCAGAGACTGCATATCACGTAGCCTAGCAATGTTTCTAAGGTGGAAAAAGGCAGTTTTTGTAACATATGAAATATGCTTTTCAAAAGACAGGTTGCGTGCTACAATGCAGTTTCAGTGCTATGATGTGGCCTGAATCCAGACTGAAACTTTTCATAGATGTCGTTTTCTTGCAAGAAAGAGCCGAGTTGAGCGGACACAACTTTTTCTAATATTTTTGACAGAAATGGAAGATTCGAAATGGGTCTGTAATTTGCTAGGTTATTTGGATCTAATTGTGGTTTCTTAATAAGAGGTTTTATAACTGCCAGCTTGAACATTCTTGGAACATGACCTAAAGATAAAGATGAGTTAATAATATTGAGAAGAGGCTCTTCCACTATAGGTAACACTTCTTTCAGTAGTTCAGTTGGTATAGGATCTAATAAACATGTTGTTGTTTTAGATGAAGTGATAAGTTTATTTAACTCTTTTTGTTCTATGGTTGTAAAGCATTGTAATTGTTCTTGCGGGGTGATAATTGCGGCCGAATTATAAGGCGCGAGCAAAGATCGAACGTTTACGATTTTGATTCTGATGCTTTCAATTTTCTCGGTGAAGAAGTTCATGAAATCATTACTACTAAACTGTAACGAGGAATTTTGTTCAGACGACGTCTGTTTATTTGTTAGTCTAACCACGGTATTAAATAAAAACCTTGGATTATTTCTGTTGTTTTCTATTAATTTGCTGAGGTGCTCAGCCCTGGCCGTTTTAAGTGCCTTTTTATAAAGTGACATACTGTCTTTCCACGCGATTCTAAAGACCTCTAAATTAGTTTTTTTCCATTTACGCTCTAAATTACGGGTTTCTCTCTTTAAAACATACGTAGTATTATTGTACCATGGTGCTATACTTTTTTCTCTGACCTTTTTTAATCTAATGGGTGCAACAATATCCAATGTTCTAGAGAGAATGGTGCTCATAGTGCTAGTTAGTTCGTCTAATTCATCTGTTTGTTTGGGTTCAGGCAGCAGCTGAGATAGATCAGATAAGCTATTTGAGAAATGATCTATGGTGGATGGACGAATTGTTCTACCTGGTCGATAACGTGGCGCAGCATGACATATTACAGCAGTGCGTAATATGCAAGTTACCAAGTAGTGGTCAGTGACATCATCACTTTGTGGAATGATATCTATATCGGTTGGATCGGTTCCATATGATATAATTAAATCGAGTGTATGATTAAGACGATGAGTTGGTCCGGTGACGTTTTGCTTGACCCCGAAGGAGTTTAATAAATCTGTAAACGCAGCCCCTAACGCATCATTTAAATTATCTATGTGTATGTTAAAATCTCCAACAATTAATGCTTTATCGACGTTGACCAAAAGATCTGATAGAAAGTCAGCAAACTCTTTTAGGAAATTGGCGTAAGGCCCTGGAGGTCTATATACGGTAGCCAATGCTAGAGATAATAGGGATTTTTTTCTTACATCTAAGAGCGTAACTGTAGTAATGTTCAGTGTGTGTGGGTGAAGGAAGGAGAAGACAGGGTCGGCGATACTGGGACTCGTACGGACTTTATTCACTCAGAAACAAAACAAAACAAAAGGCGCGCACACAGCGCATTCACCGTAGGTTCTCTACAGCACAGCACAACTTCAATCAAAAACTCTTTCCACGCTGATTCAGCTCTCGTTGCTTTCCACAGCACTCTTTCCTCTCGAACGCCGCACAAGTCCCAGTCCTCTCTCTCTCGCTCTTTCCTTTCTGGCAGCTTATATGCGGTCTCCACGCCAATCACTGCAATCAGACACAGGTGTTCATCATCTGCACTTGACCTACTTACTCACCGCACAGCTCGCTGACTCGTCTCTCGCTACAGACTTCGCGAGACCACGCCCCCCTCGCCACATACCCCCACCGCCCGACTCAGGCCGGGGAGCCGTCCGGCCTGTAGCCCTCCCCCCCCCCCTCCTGGAGAGGAAGTCGGCCACAGCCATCTGTGCACCCGGCCTGTGGACCACCTGGAATTTAAAAGGCTGTAAAGCAAGATACCAACGGGTGATCCGCGCGTTGGTATCCTTCATGCGGTGGAGCCACTGCAGGGGAGCGTGGTCCGAACAGAGGGTGAACTCCCGCCCCAGGAGGTAGTAGCGGAGGGTGAGAACAGCCCACCGGATGGCTAAACACTCTTTTTCAATGGTGCTGTACATCGTCTCTCTCTTAGAGAGCTTTCGACTGATGTACAGCACCGGCCGCTCTTCACCCTCCACCTCCTGGGACAGGACCGCGCCCAGCCCCCTGTCCGATGCGTCCGTCTGTAGGATGAAAGGGAGAGAAAAGTCAGGAGCATGTAAAAGCGGCCCGCCACACAGAGCAGCCTTTATCCGGGTGAAGGCCTGCTGACACTGCTCCGTCCACTGGACCGTATCTGGTGCCTCCTTTTTAGTTAGATCAGTCAGCGGGCTAGCGAGGTCCGAATAATTAGGCACAAACCTTCTGTAATAACCCGCTAGCCCCAGGAACTGTCTAACCTCCTTTTTGGTCTTGGGTCTCGGACAGGTCGCAACCGCTGCCGTCTTATCAATTTGGGGACGCACCTGTCCGTGACCCAAGTGGAAGCCCAGATACCTTACTTCCACACGCCCAATCACACACTTCTTCGGGTTGGCCGTGAGCCCCGCCCTTTCCAGCGTCTTCAGGACAGCACGCAAATGCTGCATATGACGCTGCCAATCGTTACTATAGATGATCATATCATCCAAGTAGGCAGCGGCATATGCAGCATGCGGCCGGAGAATTTTGTCCATCAGACGCTGAAAAGTCGCAGGAGCCCCGAACAAGCCGAAAGGAAGGGTGACAAATTGGTGTAAACCGAACGGCGTTGTGAAAGCTGATTTTTCTTTGGACATAGGAGACAAGGGGATCTGCCAATAGCCCTTTGTTAAATCCAGTGTCGAATAAAAACGAGCAGTACCCAGCCGATCAAGCAATTCGTCAACCCTCGGCATTGGATAAGCATCAAACTTAGACACCGCGTTCACCTTTCTGTAGTCTACACAGAACCGGACCGAGCCGTCGGTTTTAGGAACCAAAACTATCGGGCTCGCCCAGTCACTGCTGGACTCTTCTATTACCCCCATATCCAGCATAGCCTCTAATTCGTTCTGAACTACCTTTTTCTTGTGTTCAGGTAAACGATATGGGCGGCAGCGCACCACCACACCCGGTTCCGTCTCAATGTGGTGCTGAATGAGGTCCGTTCGGCCAGGCAGGGGCGAGAACACATCCGCAAATTCAGTTTGTAAATTTTTAATGTCAGTGAGCTGGGAGGGTGAGAGGTGATCTCCACCAAGAGCCAGCGCGAGAGATTGTGATTTTGTGGTCGCTTCTGGCCCGAGATCCTCCTCTCCGCTCACTACCGTCGCCAGCATCACTGACTCGGCCTCAACCCACTTTTTGAGAAGGTTGAGGTGATAAATTTGATGTGCTCCGCCCCTATCTGTTCGAACCACCTCATAATTGAGATCGCCAACCCGCCGTGTGACCTCAAATGGTCCTTGCCACTTGGCGAGTAATTTAGAGCTGGAAGTAGGGAGTAATACAAGTACTTTATCTCCCGGTGCAAATTGACGCAGTCTAGCCCCCCTGTTGTACAGCTGACTCTGTCTGCCTTGAGCCTGTAACAAATTCTCCATTGATAGCCGCCCCAAAGTGTGGAGTTTTGTTCTCAGGTCCAAGACATACTGAATTTCGTTTTTACTAGCGGACGGTCCGTCCTCCCAAGTTTCTCTAAGAACGTCCAACACCCCGCGGGGCTGACGCCCATAGAGAAGCTCGAAGGGGGAAAACCCCGTGGAGGCTTGGGGGACCTCGCGTACAGCAAACAAGAGGGGTTCTAACCACTTATCCCAATTTTTGGCGTCTTCGTGAACGAACTTCCGAATCATGGACTTCAAAGTGCGATTAAATCGTTCCACTAGCCCGTCGGTCTGTGGGTGGTAGACGCTAGTGCGAATCGATTTAACGCCCAATAATTCGTAAAGCTCGCGAATAGTTCGTGACATAAACGCCGTGCCCTGATCGGTGAGAATCTCCTTAGGGATTCCCACCCGGGAGATTAACGAGAAGAGCGCGCTTGCAACACTTTTGGCAGAAATGTTACGGAGCGGGATTGCTTCGGGGTACCGCGTTGCGTAATCCACCAGGACTAACGCAAAGCGGTGCCCCCGTGCTGACCGTTCTAATGGCCCGATGAGGTCCATACCAATTCGTTCGAAGGGGACCTGCACTAATGGAAGGGGGCACAATGGTGCTTTTGGATTGGCCGGGGGATTCACCAACTGACATTCACGACAAGACGCGCACCACCTGCGCACGTTCTCGTGAATGCCCGGCCAAAAGAATCGGGCCATGATACGGTTTAGTGTCGCCGTTTGACCTAAGTGCCCGGCCATTGGATTACAGTGAGCCGCCTGAAAAAGCATTTCCCGGCGGCTCCTAGGAACTAACAACTGTGTTGTATCTTCTTTTGATTGGGTGTCTTGGGTCACCCGATACAACTTATCTTTCAAAATAGCAAAATAGGGGTAAGAGAGCGGTTGGTCTGGGTGGAGTACCTGGCCGTCGATAGAACAGACCTGATCAAATGCACGTTTTAGCGTCTCGTCCTGGGACTGCTCCAGGGGAAAATCATCGCGTTCTGTGAGGATGGTTCTCTCCAGAGCACTCCGTTCCCCCGCAGCAGAAGCCAGAGGTCCCGGCTCAGCATCTCCCACCTGAACAACCGCTGTCTTCCCCTTGCTTTTCTTTTTCCAAGAGGCATCCGCACACAAAGACCCCAATAATTTACTAAAAGCCGGCCAATTCGTTCCCAGAATTAGCGGATGCCGGAGGTGCGGGTTAACTGCTACCTCTATGCTATGTTTTTGTCCCCTAAATTGGATTACCACAGGCATTATAGGGTAACTCACCACCACCCCGTGCACACACCGCACCTTAACCATGCGGCTGTTATCCAATGCCCCAGGTTGAATCAGGCTTTGATGAATGGAGGTTTGGTTGCAGCCTGAATCCACCAAAGCCTGATAAGTACCCCCCTTGATACTCACTGGTATCTGGTACAGGCCAGCTTGATCGAGGGCAGCCTGCGGCGCGTCGGGGACCCGGATCAGTGTCCCCACCTCCATCACTGGACACCGGTCTATAAAGTGTCCTGGGTCCCCGCAGCGCCAACAGGCCGGCCCAGGCCTCCCCGCCGCCCCAGTGGCGGGAAGCGGGTCAAGGGATTGGCGTGGAGAGCGCGAGGCTGCAGAAACCGGGGCGGAGTGGTCAAACGACGGCGTCCCCCTGGGTGGGGCCCTAGATGCCGGGACGGGATCCGCCGGAGGCCCCGTTCTCCACCTCGGCGCCGGCCGGGGCATCAGCCCCCCACGAGTCCTGGGAAGGGGGACAGGTTTGGGGAGAGAAGGGGACAAGAGAGAGAGAGAGGGAGAGAGAGAGACAGATGGGAGGGGCTCGCCGACCCCTGGGCACGCCACCATGTGATCCTCCGCCAGTTGGATGGCCTGGTCCAGCGACGTCGGGCGGTGGCACTGGACCCACTGCGCGGTTTTCTTGGGCAGCTTCGCGATGAACTGTTCCAGTACCACCTTGTTGATGACATCCTCGACGTCGCCTCCGTCGGCCATCAGCCATTTGCGGCAGGAGTCCCGGAGCTGCTGCGCCATGACGAAGGGCCGGCCGGACTCGTCCAGGCCCAAGGACCTGAACCGCTGGCGATGTTGTTCCGGGGTCCGGCCGACCCGCTGGAGAATGGCGCGCCTCAGGTCTTCATAGACCAGGAGATTCTGGACTGGCAGTTGGTGGGCGGCTACCTGCGACTCACCTGACAGTAGGGGAATGAGCCGCAGGGGCCAGTCCAGTCGGGGCCATCCCCGGGCCTCGGCCGACCTCTCAAAAAGGTCCAGGAACGCCTCTGGATCGTCCTGGGCCCCCATTTTATTGAGAGGCAGGGGCGGGGCCGAGGCCATAGCTGGATTGGGGACGGCCCCAATCCCCCGGTCGAGCCAGCTCCGGAACAGCTCGCGGTCTTCTTGCTGGCCTTGGAGGAGCAGCTGGAACCGTTGATCCTGCTCCTCCTTTACGGCCAGCAGGGCGTGGTGTTGTTCCCGATGAAGACCCGCGAGCGTTTGGATGAGATCCGCAAATGGCGTTCCCGGCGGGTTCTGCATGGCGGCGGCGGTCTTCTCCTTCCCGGGTTTCGGCACCAGTGTAGTAATGTTCAGTGTGTGTGGGTGAAGGAAGGAGAAGACAGGGTCGGCGATACTGGGACTCGTACGGACTTTATTCACTCAGAAACAAAACAAAACAAAAGGCGCGCACACAGCGCATTCACCGTAGGTTCTCTACAGCACAGCACAACTTCAATCAAAAACTCTTTCCACGCTGATTCAGCTCTCGTTGCTTTCCACAGCACTCTTTCCTCTCGAACGCCGCACAAGTCCCAGTCCTCACTCTCTCGCTCTTTCCTTTCTGGCAGCTTATATGCGGTCTCCACGCCAATCACTGCAATCAGACACAGGTGTTCATCATCTGCACTTGACCTACTTACTCACCGCACAGCTCGCTGACTCGTCTCTCGCTACAGACTTCGCGAGACCACGCCCCCCTCGCCACAGTAACATTTAGCACAAGCACTTCAAACGAATTAAACCTATGACGAGTTTTCTGAGTAACATTAAGGATATCTCTGTAGATTGTTGCAACACCGCCGCCACTACCGATCAGACGGGGCTCATGCTTATAACAGTATCCTGGCGGAGTAGACTCATTTAGACCGAAATAATCATTTGGTTTAAGCCAGGTTTCAGTAAGGCACAGAACATCGAAATTATTATCTGTGACCATTTCATTTACAATAACCGCCTTAGGTGTGAGCGATCTAATGTTTAGAAGACCTAGCTTTAGAAATTGTTTTTGTTCACTAATAGCGAGATTTTTTGTTTTAATAACAATTAGATTTTTTCTAGATCCCGCAGTAGATTTATTATTTGATCTTAGTAAACGAGGAATAGACACAGTTTCAATGCAATGTTCTACACTAGTATTAATATCAATTAAATTGGTGCAGTAGAGACTGTGATTTGCATTAACACAATGAAAATGCGTCACTCTTTTATTTTTAAGTTTTCAACTATGTATGTAAAAAAATAGCCTATCCAGCCTGTGCTTGGGCTGAACATATTTCATTACTTTTGTGTTCCAGTGACAGAAACAGTGACATTCCCATTTAAGTTTGAAGGGAGGTACAAAGAGGGACATCTTTGTTTAGATGGAGCCTTTGTTTAGGCTATTAAGGAAATGCAATTTTGCCAAAGAAGAACTTTTAGTTTAAATGAATGTTCATTTAAATGCAGCCTACTGTGTAATATGATACCATATCACCCCTAAACGCTGAGAATTTAAATAATTGTAATGCAGGGGCGGTTTGGATTAAGGTTTACACAGGGCCCTAGGCTCAGGGATTTCTCTGGCATTTTGTTACTCATAGCTAGATATAATAGCTTGATCAGTCACATGAAAGTAATAAGAACACTGACAACCATGGCTATATTTCAGAATATATAATTGAGTGTTTACATGCCAATAGAGATGTGGTCTCGCCCCCTGTTTGAAAATCATTCAAGTAGGTCTATTTTCTGGCATGGTTAAATGGCTTTAAATTACCAAGCATTAACAGGGCTCTGATCCAAGTGTGTTGAGCATTGTCAGATTAACAGTACCTGTTCTTGACAAACGCCAGCTCAGAAAATGAGTGCTCCTTAGTCCTCAATAGCATTGGTAACAGGTGTGGTGTGAGTTTACAACTAATACTGATGTAGGGATGGGACATTAATCTATCATCCGTTATTTTAAAACCTACATCCAATTAAACTAGCAATTACTAGTACTGCAGAAATAGATTAATCAGAAAATATTAGCAAAAACCGCTGAACAGAAGCTGTCACAGGTTGTTTTCGATTTAGGTTCATGTTTTATGTCAGTCATGTTTCATGTCTTGACATGTGATTCCCTGGCCCTCATGTGATCTTGCCATGTGTTCTGTGTTGTAATGTTGTCACAGGTTCATTGTGCACAGGTGTGTCTTGTTCAGTCATTCGTCTTGTATTTAAGCCCTCACTTGACTGACTACAGTGGACCCATCAGTTTGTCTCTTGTGCCTTCGTCACAGTGACCTCAATATTGAGGAATATGTGGAGGAATTTTGTGGACTGTGGTCCCAGGTGGACTTCAACAATATTGCCTTAAAGGACATTTTTTTTTTAAATGGATTTAATTCATGCCTGACAATACCCCTCACTGGACTCATTAATTCAATATATTCACCATACCCTTCTGTTGAGCGGCTCATTTACTGTGGGATTTGCGGATGAGGAGCCCTGTAATTCCACGTACCTACCGTGCCAGAGACTCTTCACATCATCCTTGCCGAGCCACAGACTGTTCATGCCATATCTGCCATGCCTGTGTCAGCTCCGGACAATGCGGCACTGATCATCATGGCCACGGCTATGTGTGCTGCCCACACACATCAACTCCAACCAGTGAGCCAGCCGAGCCAGATACCCCGGCTAAGATGGCCGCCGTTCCAGAGTCTCCTGCCAAGATGGCTGCCCTCTCCAGAGTCTCCTGCCAAGATGGCAGCTGCCACGCCAGAGCCCTCTGCCAAGAGGGCCACACCCATGCTCCACGTCTGCCCACGCTCCACGGACCAGGTCCGCCCACGCTCCACGACCCAGGCCCGCCATGCCATAATACAGGACCGCCCACGCCACAGTCCTAGCCCTGTTCCCCTGCACGGCCCTGGCCCGCCATCCCTCCCCAAGACTGCCCTCCTGGAATCTTGTTGTGTTTTGGTTTTATGTCCCATAGAGGTGGGGATATGTCACAGGTTGTTTTGGTTTTTGGTTAATGTTTCATGTCAGTCATGTTTCATGTCTTGTCATGTGATTTCCTGGCTATCATGTGATCCTGCCATGTGTTCTGTGTTGTCGTTGGTTCATTGTGCACAGGTGTCTTGTTCAGTCATTAGTCTTGCGTGTATTTAAGCCCTCATGTTTGCCATGTGTCTTTGTCAAGTATTGTTTGTCCATGCCATGCCATGCCATGCCATGCAATGCCATGCCTTTGTTTTTGTATTTAGTTTGTTGAATAAACTGCACTTGGGTTTGTCAAGCTCGCGTCCAGTGGAATGATTACAGAAGCCCCCTGATCATGGGGGCCCCTAGAAGCTACAGCCTAGGTTAGCCTATGCGTTAATCCTCCCCTGGTGTGAGTGATTATTAGCATGGTCTAATGCAGTGTTTCTCAACCTCTCCTGCAGGGACCCCCTGACAGGACATGTTTTTGTTTTAACCCTGAAATGGCACACCTGATTCAATTAGTCAGCTACACATTAAGCCTTTGAGCCTTTAATTAATTGAATCAGGTGTGCCATTTCAGGGTTAAAACAAAAACATGTCCTGTCAGGGGGTCCCTGCAGGAGAGGTTGAGAAACACTGGTCTAATGCCTGGTTAACATTGTTGTCACAGTCTTGCAACCAAAGATAGCCTTTGACAGTGCCATAAACTTAACATAATTATCTCACAGTGTGTTTGCTGCTACTACCTACATCTACTGACTAGGACAAAAAGCAACATAAAATGGTGCATTGATCAACAGGACATGGCGCTAAAACTTAAACGTACTTACCTCAAGCTCCATTTGCAAAATTGTCATGCCTCTTTTCCCTAGCCATGACCCCATCCATATTCTCTTCTTTCGCTTCCTCCTCTTTTTTCAGCGCACATAAACTCAAATGCCAAAGCGCGTTTCATTTGCTCTATTTGTTTAACACAGGCGCATGCTGATGACGTTTTATTCTCTATGTTAACTTGCGTCATAGCCTATGATTCAATAGGTGTTATCCTCATACAGTCTACATGCATGCCGTACCCAAGTTTATTGGAACCATGTCGCACAGTGTGATTTGTAATGATCTTATAGGATTGCTGAAATCGCAGTCTGTAGCAGGCATTGGATGAATGTTCCAAGATGGTGGACACAAGTTAAAGAAGTTTATGCTTCAATTTCTCCTTTCATGGCACTGAATGGACTTCAATAAAAACAAAAGGTCAGGGTGCTTTGTAATTTGAATGGGAAGAGAGAGAGCATGAAGCATATGAGTTACACTTATGGGATTTTATATTTCTTTTTGTAGATTGACAGCAGTGGTGTAATTAAACAGTGGGGGTGGGACAGTAGATTTGTACTGCAAAAACAATAATGCAAGAACAATGCAACTGAAAAAATAAAATAAACAATACACACTTTATCTGTCTGAATTATTCTTTATGGTTGCAAATTGATTTAATCTACCATTTCTTAGCAAAAAGGCTTTCTTTTTCCACTTGACTTCAGCCTCTCCACAGCTCTGCGTCATACTGCTGAAGCTCTGAGCCTTCTGTTGAAATGAGGATCATGTCTGAAAGGATGAGAGACATCTGAGTTTATTCTCTTTTGGGCACTGAAGGCTCTTTCACTGGTGGCAGAGCTGATTGGCAGAACAAGAAGAATCTGAACAAGAATGTTTTGCATCACATCTCCGTAGGGTTGCTTCAGCAGCAGTGGCTGGTACAGGTCCATGAAGATCAATAGACACTCGCCTTTTCAAGCATCTCTATTCCCTAGAGATTTCTTCAGCTTGACGTCCAGATTGAACAATCTTCTCTCTGAACCATTCAGTGAGGACCTTCAGCTCCTTGTTGCAGTACAATAGTTTAAGTTGTTTTCTCCCAGACAGCAAAATAGTGTTGGCCCAGATCCGGCCCACATCTGAGCCGTGTGGACTGAGGAATCCACGTGCACCAGATGTGGGCCGGATCTGGGCTGACACTATGTTGCTGTCAGGTCTGTCATAGTGTCACTTGTCGTGGTTAATTATTGCACAAGCTGACATCACAGCTTGTGCATTGTGACCCCTTTTAACTCCAAGCAGGATATCCACTTTAGCATGCAGGTGTTTCACACAGGTTGACCATGTATGTTCTTGGATGGTCTCTTTCCCCTCTCAAGTCAATGCCCTAAAAAACGTTGTGGCATGAGCACCAGGAGTTTGTTTTCATACACTTTGTGATGAAAATTTCCAGAATACTGTCTTAGAGAGTGTTGGTTTTCATGTTGTCATGACTGGTCAAACTGCTCTCAATTACAGCAACAGGTCTGCCATCTGAACAGTCTGATTAATGTTGCTATCTCCTGCAGCACATCAGCCAGGAAATAACCAAATGCAACAAACTTGTTTTGAAAACCCTTTTCCCTCTACCAGCAATGCCAGCATTGTGACTGGTTTGGCCCAAATTCTCCATGTGAATGGCAACAGCTGTACTGCCCAGATTGGCTCACAAGATGGTGGCTGTCTGAAATCGCCCCCTATTTGAGGGAACAGCCATCTGTTGTGGTGTCTGAAACCAGTGGATGCTATCGAGTGCACTCATTCATTCCCATAAAGCATCACAATAACAAATGTACATTCAACAGCTAGAAAATACCCATAATGCACTTCAAAAGTAAAGTTGTTCAAACAGGCCAGTGACAACTTGACATCTGCTAGCTTGGTAATGGTAAAATTAGTAAAATATCTGAGTAATGGTGACCGGGATTACTAAAAATAGCCTTTGCCAACCACTACCCATCAACCAGTAGCCTAATACAATTTTGCAAAAGAGATAAGCTTGTTTTGGGGGGGAAATTATATTAGCAAGAGATTACATTGGAGAAAACTGAAATAAGAGAAATGCTAACAAAAATCAAAAACAGCAGATAACTAAAACAGGGTAAAAAGACAATATTTTATTAGTTTAAACATACAGTTATCAGGATGCTTATCCATTCAAATTCAGTAACAAAAATCCAAATTCCAAGTAGCCTGAAAGAAAGATTCAATATTACATATTTTTCAGAGAAGAAATCTTTTGTCTTTTAAAAACAATTCCTGAATTGACTGACATCAGATTTAACTTTTCCCCTTTCTCAGAACCCCTGTATAAGACATTCAGCTAAACTAAATTTCAACATTTAATAATTAAAGCCTCATTGTTAAAAAGAAAATGCAAAAAGATTTTACAGCTTTTTTAAAGAAACATGATTTTTTCCATTTATTTTTGACATTGTTTCGTTAAATAGAGTACTTCATATTATGAACTGAACTTTGGAAGTCATGTTTCATTTCGTTGCACTGGCCTATTCAATTTAGAAATTGAATTTAAACTTCAAACAAAGTATTTGCATTATTAAGAAATTTCAATAATGTGGCACAGAGATGAATTAGAAACAATGGAATTTTTGTAGAAAAAAAAAGACATTAAATGTAACAAACATTTAAGCGCTTTAAACCATCATCTCACTATCCCCAACTGTAAATAAAACGCTTAATACCTGAATTGGGCCTTAAATGTAAATGCATGGGGTTGTTTTACAAATTCTGTTCCTCATTTCATTGAACACATTTAATTAGTATATCTATAAAACACTGCATGAATATTGTGAAGATCAGCATCCACCTTAGTGCTCTCCTCGAAATCTACATTTGTCCCGTTGTGTCTCTGTTCTACTAACCAATCTAGTATTTGTCGTCTTCTGCATCGCTAAGAGCTTCACCACCAGCGAGAGATACGCTCTGTGCCAATCTCTTCCGGAAGTGTCCGTTGGGCACCTGCCAGCCTACCCGTGACCTCGTGCGCATCGAGGCGCTGACCGTGTTCGCGCGGCCTAGGCTGGTGGCCACCGCTGCCTCAAAGGTGAGAGTTTCCATATGGGTAGCAGAATCCGGGCTGTGTTCTTCATCTTGTAGGTTAAGGAAGGATTCAGAAGGATAGCGGCAGGCGGATGAACTCAGATATTCACCCACTTCAAAACGGGGTCTTTCCTGTTGTCTCACTCTACCTTCCTGGTCTTCAGCACCGTCATCCCATAAAGCAGTGCTACAGCACCCTAACATCTGCTGGACGGTTGGGTCATCGTCGTCATCATCAGCTTGTGATGAAGGTTGCGTGTGTAACACTAAGGGTGAGTAGGAGATGTGAGGGCGTGAGCAGGTGGAGGTCTGGGACAGGCGACGCTTGCCACTCGGCGTGCTGGACTCTGAGGTGGAGGGAACGGGGCTTTCTGAGCTGTTTCCCTGAGGAGAAATCAGATGTCAAGATTTCGTAAGATGAACAATCAAACTTAAGATGGTAGATTCTAAAGTTCTTCTGATTGATTTGCGACCATGTTCCACCTATTTTTATGCAAATTTTGGGATATCGCATAAAAAAATGCTGAATGGCATAAACAGTTTTTTTTTTAAACGTGTGCTGTCATTTTTTTAAACATATTTATTACAGATATTTCCTGCCAATTTCCCAGGAAGTGCAGAGTTTGTTCTCTTGAACACATAGCATGGAAAAATGCTTTATTCTTTTTTATGCAATATTCCAGTTTTGCACATAAGTTAAATTCACAACTTTG
Organism: Gila orcuttii; assembly: GCA_026230005.1. NCBI lineage: Eukaryota > Metazoa > Chordata > Actinopteri > Cypriniformes > Leuciscidae > Gila > Gila orcuttii. Next base: position 45,581,289 of record JAPDVR010000008.1, on the reverse strand, counting down.
GATGGAAACAGCTATTGCTCAGATTTGGATCTGGATCTTGGCTTATGGTCTCTGACAAAACCAAAACAGAAATAGCTACATGCAATTTAAAAAAAAAAAAAAAAAAAAAAAAAAAAAAAACTTAAATTTCGCTTGATTATTTGAGATCAAATAGTTATTTGTACAAAAACTTACTGTAACCTTCAGAACTCAAAACTCCTTTTCGAAATGAGAATTTAATATTGAGCATATTGAAACTAAAAGTTGTAAAAACAGCTTTTTCTATATTTCTAATGCTTACTTTATACTCCATTCTCTACCCTAATTATTAAGTGACAGAATCAGATTTTTGTGTGAGTGAAACAGACATGTAGGTTATTATCAGTCTCATCCACTCAAACTGATGAACCTAATAATTACACAAAAGCCTATTATTTCGGTTTCTTGAAATTGATGCTAAAAATTATGCAAATAATCATTATTTAAATGTTTATTCAACTGACAGTCCTGGTTTAAACATATTTAATCGAGTTTTTAGAAACTTAATTTGAATTAGTTATTTTACTCAGTTTCCATTAAAGTTCAGTTTCAGTAAAATAAAATAAAAAATTAAGAAATTGAAAATTTAAACTAAAAGTCCATAAATACTTAGTTTAGTGACTCGGGGAAGAACATCACTGGTCAAAACCAGCCTGAATCCCTACTGAAGATCCATTACCCAACATCAGTGCCTGATCTCATTGATACTCTTGTGTCTTGTTCCTTTGCCTCTGATATTATGTTCAACAAGACATGGGAAATCTTTTGAACATGGATGTAGACTGTGCCGGTCCTAGACTTCTGGGGGCCCTAAGCAAAGCTTTGTGAGGGGGACCCTTCCAGTGCCTAAAATTAATTAGTAATGTTTCGATTAATTATTATTTTTCAAGCTTTTTATTTATATATCACATTAAAACAGCAAAATATATCTATTTACAGAAGAAATATTTACACAAAATATAACTATAAACTATAAGAAATAAAACAATTAATCAATTAACAAGCCTAAATGACTGAAAGACAAAACACATTAAACTTGTCACGATTAACAGCTGGAGTGCCCATGATAGCCACTAGAGGGTACTCCACCCCAGACTACTGCCACATTCACAGACTCCATTACCCATAATCAAGAGGTCATAAACACACAGTATGTAGTCCAAACAATCACAGGGCACAGGCAAATAGGAAAGTCCATGAACACAGGAACAACAGACAGAGTGCTCAGAATTGCAGTAGTAACACTAAACAAGACTTACAGGCAACCTGTAACCCGTGTTTTTCCAACCTTATACCCGTGAAAGTGCACTGGAACGGCAGTCAAACCCGTGACTTCCCACCCGTGAACTCGTACTAGATCGATGTACTCCCAGTTACGAGTTCTGACATCACATAGCCCGCGAAACCATACAAAACAACAATGGCAGCCCCTACGGATGCAGTGTTTCTGCAGGCGGTACACGGTGAGAATACACTTTAGGACAATATAACGTTTCAGTCAAATTAATAATAATATAATAATGATAATAATACACACACGATTATGTATTACAATGTTATGTGTCTCTAAAAAAATAAGTATATATTGCGCTCAGGTAGTTTGGCGTGACTGGCCTGGAACGCTACAAAGTCGTGAGACGTGGTTTGAAGTCGTGATTTATGTGCCTGGAACGCAGCATTAGTGCAGAATGAGTGAGTTAACCTAACACAATCTCATGAAAGTGCGTATCTATACCACGAATGTTATTTCTCGTGCCATTTATACGCCAAAAATGTTTTTTTTGCGTGCATATGCTACGCACCGAAAATCCCTTGGTTAGGATTAGGGGTGGGGAGTGTGTGCGTATTACACACCATAAAAAAGTGCGTATCATATGCACGCAAAAACTATTTTTGGTGTATAAATGGCATGAGAAAAAACATTCGTTGTATAGATACGCACTTTCATGAGATCGGGCTGGTGAACCTGGCTGTTATAGGGTGAGCTAATGAAGCTAATGAGATACAGCTGCAAACAATCATGGGAGATTTGAAAAACTGAGGAATGGATTATGTGAAATGGAGTCCGTGAATGTGGCAATAGTCTGAGGTGGAGTACCCTCTGACTATCATGGGCACTCCAGCTGTTGATCGTGACAAAACTGGTAATGAGAACAAAGTAAAATGATATCCAAATCTTGGTTGACAGCTATATAAATGCTTTTTTATTGTTTCGTTCTGGCACCATCCTGCTGTCAGAAAAACTATAACACACGGCTGAAATGATTACTAACGAAATTAGCATGGTAAATGGAGTTTACTCAAGAAAGCGTAAACATGAAAATTTATACATAATTCTGCTGGCTTTAGACTAATAAGCATTGTATTTAAAGCACTGACAGGAATCTCACGACAGCTTGCATGACTGAACAAGAATGTGTTTATTTCTTATACATTAAAATACGTATAAGAACATTTTGATTATGGATGTGAACTTAAACTGAAAATTACATTGCATCAAAGGGAATTAACTAAACTGTGGACTAATATAGATTTTTTAAATGAATTCATTGCATGGTTTGTCAAGGCTAAATAAGACTAACAATTTAAAATATTTCAAATATACGTATATTTTTCTTGTTCTTATGCTTCAAGTTCTTGCCGTTTTTTCTTAAATTTTTCTGCTGGACTGATAGCCATAGCCATATATGTCAAGACACATGTCAGTATGGAAAAATAAATTTTCCTCTAAAGTTGAATCCGCATATTACTGTCATGTTTACATTATATAGTGATGCGCTACTTAAATCACCTTTGAGAGCAAGGGGGCCGGTGGACCTACGCAAACTTGCATTCTTTGCGTAGAGGGAGGGCCGGCACTAGATGCTCCCATTTAGGGTGTTTTCACACCTAGTTCGTTTGAGCCCTCCAAACGCCAGGGGCGTAGAATTTAGTAGGGACGTGTCCCTACCAATATCCAGTGACACTGATTTGTCCCTAGCAATAATTTCGATCAAAAATGTAAATATATTTATATATAACCACTGTTGCCTAGTTGGGTCTTGTGGGTTTTATGTATTTCTTATTTTATTTAACCAGGAAACATCTCATTTAGATTAAAATCTCTCAAGAGCGTTCTGAGAAAAATGCGCAAATCCTGGAACACAAACGGTTAATAGATCTGAGTCCCGCCTGCTTAACACACATCGCACACACAAAAAATAAAATAAAATACCCACAAGGACAAGATTTTCGTATATTGCCATTTTTGTAGGGACAAAGAAAAAATGTCCCCACAAAGATGGCAATTTTTTTTTTGAAAACAGCTTATAAATCATACTAAGTGACATTTTTAGAAAATGCAGAAAGTTATCTGTGATAGGGTTAGTGTAGGGGGATAGAATACACAGTTTGTACAGTATAAAAATCATCATGACTATGAAAAGTCCACATTAAACTTGAAAACACAAAACTGCTTGGTCTGTTGAAATGAGAAGTCGGTTAGATCAAGTTGAAACCCTTGTCATCCCAGTCTCATCAGCTGAGGCTGAAATGAGTTTCATTGCTCTTAGGACACTGAAAACATGGCTCAGAACAATGGCACAAGTTGCTGTGTGTCATGTCCAACCGGACAAACTGGACAGAAATGATGTGAAACAAATATGCCAAAAGTTCATTTCTGTTAACGGGATAGTTTACTTAAAAAATGAAAATTCTGTCATCATTAAGTTGTTTCAAACCAGTTTCTTTCTTCTGCTGACCACAAAATAAGTTATTTTGAAGAATGTTGGTAACTAGACAGACAGTTGATGGGCCCCATTGACTTCCATAGTATTTATTTTTTCTTACTATGGAAGTCAATGGGGTCCATCAACTGTCTGGTTACCAACATTCTTCAAAATATCTTCCTTCGTGTTCAGTAGAAGGAAATTCATAAGGGTTTGAAACAACTAGTGGGAAAGTTTTCATTTTTGGGTTACCTATCCCTTTAATGACAGATGCAGACATGTGTTTGACTTCTTCAAAAAGCAAGGAACAAGACAGTATTGCACTATTGCATTGCACTATGAACGGAGTAAAGTTAAGTGTCTGTTAAATTCCCTTCTTGTCTTTAATAGTTACCATAACATTACATAATTCATTAACGTATTGTTAAGGTCAATATTAAAACCTTAATATTATCCTATTAATTTCCTGATTCCTCGGCTTCTGGGAATGTCCCCACCAATCTCAAAACCAAACCTACGTCCTTGCCAAACGCTCTCAGAGCGGTTCAGCGTGTATATGTGAAGCTTTGACCTGCTTCCGCAGTGCATGATCCCTAAGGGAACGTCTGGCAATTCCACCAAGTGGTTAAAACATATAATTTATATATATATATATATATATATATAAATATAAAGATAATTTGATAAATAAAAATAAAACCATTTGGTGAATTGCAGAATTACAGGAAGGTATTGGCACAATTTCACCTGTAATAAGTCAGTCTGGTCACTAGGAACCTACCACAAGCTTTGGGACATGAAAAAAAAAAAACTTTAGGTGAATTACAGTAGGCCTAATGTTTTTATAAAAAACATTGTGTACTGTGCATACAGGAAGCTACTGGCACAATTTCACCTGTTGTGAGTCAGTCTGGTTAATAGGAACTACAACCTTTGAAACATGAAAAAAGAAAAAAAACTTTTACAGAAATTTATTGGAGATAAATAAATGGAGGGAGATATTGGAAAAATGTCACCTGTAGTAAGTTAGTATACTACCAATACATTCAAGCTTTGGATTTTGAACATTTCTGTTTTTGAATGTTAAAAGTAATTTTAATAAATACAAATTATTTAACAACTTGGAGGAAATTGCAGACATTCCCCTTCAGGGATCATGCACTGTAGTAGCGCGTCAAAGCATGCTATAAAAGCAGTATAAATGCAGCTATAATGCACGTAGGTGATTACATACTGTTCAAACTAATCGTGGTGTTGATATATTTTTTAGACTGCTGACTATACAACAGTGGCATGGAAACTAGCTTTACCGCGCTCCGAGAGCCCTCTAGTGGTCGGGACTATATTTCGTTGTGTTGTACATTTTTCGTTGTGTTGCGGCTTTATTTAGTTGTGTTGTACATTTTCCGTTGTGTTGTGGATTAATTTCGTTGTGTTGTGAACTTATGTTTGCTTTTTAAATTTCGTTGTGTTGTGCACTACTGGGCCACCGTACAGACCCCCCTAAAAGGTCCCAAAATCGAACCGTACTCAGTGTTGCCAACTTAGCGCCTTTGTCGCTATTTTTAGCGACTTTTCAGACCCCCAGATATTTTTTCAAAAAAGCGACTAGCGACAAATCTAGCGACTTTTTAGACAAACCTCAGTAACCTCCAGATGTTGCCAATTTTGTTCTGCGAGCGCGAGCTCTTGCTTTCTCCCTGCCGTCACTCTCTCTAACTGCGTCTACCTTGTTCAGTGAATGGCTGAGACGAGCAGCAGCACATTCATGTGTTGAGCGCGCGCCAGTTTTTTTTTGTTTTTGTTCACGGACTTGTCACTCATCTGCTTCTCTTTTGTTTTATATTTAAAGAGTTTTGTTTGATCATTTTAATTTCCTTTCTTTTCTTGTGCTTATTACTTGTAATACTCACTATCACAGTGCACCCAGTTCCCGAACTCTCTCAATTCAGATAATTTTACACATATAAAAAAATGTAGTCATTTACTATATCATAGCTACTTGTTCTATTGTCTGACAAAAAATAATATAGGTAATGAGAACAGCTTTATTGAACATTCGGCTATATTATATTATATTAAAATACAGAATGTGAGCATGAATTTAGAAAACACATTAGGCAGGCAGAACGCAAGTACGGCGTGATGACGTCATAAATATGCTAATTAGCGTATGGCGTCATCTAGCGACATTTAGCGACTTTTAGGGAAGGCGTTAGCTACTTTCCTTTGAAAATAGTTGGCAACACTGACCGTACTCAGACCACTTGTGGTTCGATTTCTTTGTGATATGTGAAAGCGATGAGGTCCTGGTCCGCTTTGCGTTTCATTTCGACATGTGTACTGCTTTTGAATAAATATCATAAACTATCGTGCTACAGTGCATTCTATATTTTGCAGTTCTGGCGCCTCTGCACTCTACAGCTCGACATACATTCACATCACATTTTAACGCAGCGGTAGAGTTACGCACACATGACACTGCAGTTATTCACAGACATGCAAGTTTATAATTTGCATGCTTTTAAAGGCTTGCCAGTTAAACATTTCATTCATGTGCTCTTCTGAGCTCGTGCTCACTAAAAGCCTAACGCGCGTGAGTACTGAAAGAAATTATCTTTCACGTCTTGGGCTAAAACTGTCAAAAACACATGAGGTAGACAGTTGGGAGAAAAGACACGATGCGTGTCTGTATCCCTGCTGCATGAGCTCTTAAAGTGACAGAAATCTAATATTATAAACAGGCTGCTGCTAGTCCTTATTGCTAATAAAACAACGAAAGAGAAAATAACTCATCGCTCTTCACTGAAAAACTTTAGTAGCTTAAATAAGAATCAATGTATAATTTATACAGTGAAGTCTATGTGGTGTTTTATTTTTTTACATTTGTTTATTCAATAGGCCTACACCTACTGTGGCTGAAAAAAGTTAGGCACTGTTTATTCAATTTGTATATATTGTTTCTATATTTATAATGTGGATCTTTGTTTTTATTTTTAATAACAAAGATAAAATAATGAAATTATATTTTATAATTATATTATTATTTTGTTACCTTGTAAGGTTACATTTCCCTATTCCTAGTCTTACCGACATGTAAAGCAACCAATTACAGTTTATTTTGTGCTGCTGCATGTTTAGAGGACATGGAAATGTAAAGTCAATGAGCCTACAATAACAGACCGGCGTACATCTAATAAATGATCTTTTATAGAATGTTGTGCGAGTTTACTGCAACAATGGAGCTGCAAATTTCAAATAAAGACATACACGTCTCCTTGAAATCCTGTAGAATTCAACTAATTGGATGACAACTTCGAAACTCCCGAAGTGTTTCCCATTTTGTGTGCCAAATGCATCAGACGTTCAGCCAACGGTGCGTGGACGTGATGTCTGAGGCTGAAACTAGCTTTCGCATTACATTCATCTAATTTTTCATGGGTACCGTGCTCTGTTTCAGAATAAGCTGCCTGTTTGAAAGCTCCTTAAGAAAATCATATCTGTATGGACCTTGCTTTGTGCACATTGATACTGTCATGCTGGAGGGGAATTATGTTGCAGATGTATATCAGTCTATCTGAAATTAACTTGCATTTTTTCCTCTATTTCAGTTATTAAAAAATCAACTAGTTTTGGTCTGGATCTGTGTCTTGGAAGATTTGATCTTGACTCTAACTCTGATAGAAACCAGTTACCACATTTCAAACACATCTACCAGCTTTATCTTAATTTTATCTGGCCAGCAGGGGACAACATTTGTAGCATAGTGTTGATTACAACATTCTCTGAAATCACAGGTTTTCCTTGTATTCTTGTTTCCATGTTTCTGGCTTTAAATCGTCGTAAAGGTATAACAAGGTCCTTCAAGTAAACATCAAAGATAAGGTGAAACTGTGATGCGAGTCACGCGAAAGAACCTTTACAAATAGAAGTTTTGAGCTGTTTGTTTACCTGTCTGGTGACCCCATGTATGCGCTCCTCACTGGGAGAGCGGGAACGGGATTTTGAGTTGGATTTATCTGGGGACAGTAAGAACCGTTGTTCTTTTGGTCGTCCCCGCACCTTTTCCATGTACTGTGTCTGGTCTGAGTGGGACACTGTAAATTGTAAGATAGATGTTATACATCACATACAGCACTTAACTACAGCACTCAATAAGACTTAAATCAAGGATTTTTGAATTCTGGTTATTCATTGGATTTGATATCTGACACTGAATGTATTCTTATTAATGTGCTATTATACAGTATGTGCGAGAGATAAGTTAAATGGCTCATATCACGAGGTATAATATTTTCGAATGCACTCTCAGAACTTCCTCCTCGTCACCAACAGTGCTTGACGTACACTCATGCATTTTAAAAGCTCTTGTCTCTTGCATGGTGACTCATTGGTCAAGCGTTGGCTGGTGTATTCTGGAGTTATGCGGCGTCTTCTCACTCTACAAGGGAAATGCGGTAACCAACCTGCAGCTTTGTAGCTCTTGTGTCTGGTTCTGAATGCATGTTCAGGTGGGCGATCTTCCCCCCACACGCCATTCAACCCTGATTCATCAACCTGTGAATCAGCATAACATTAGTCAATATCTCGTCAGTTTAAAAGTCCTTCACTCATTGTTCAGTATTTATTTTTTACAAGTTATAACACTATATGACACAGAATGTGTCCCTGTCAACTATTTCTAGGAATAAGACAATTTGTTTTGGTACCTGAGAGGCATCGTAGTCTTCACTGCTGTCTGTTCGCTGGGTCATGGGGTGCAATAACAGCTCCTGTGGTGAAATTGTGCTTAAAGCCACAAACCCTCCACTGGTCCTACAACACAGAACCACAGAATCTTTAATATTCACAGATTATGGGGTCTTTAAGGTTTCAAACCATTATCTCACAATATAAGTAAGTACTCACAATAAACTCACAATAAGTCAATATGCAGTGCACATAACAGTATAGTTTATAGCATGCTATTATAGGGCCCTTTGAAATCCATTTTATTGGATTGGAATATGTCTATGGGCATAGCATCTGTACCGACCTGTTTCAAAACAACAACCATCATTCCAGTGCCCAAGCAAAGTCACATCAGCACTCTGAACGATTACAGACCTGTGGCGCTCACCCCCATTGTTGCCAAGTGTTTTGAGAGGCTGGTGATGAAGCATATTAAATCTGTCCTCCCCCCCCACCCTGGACCAGCATCAGTATGCCTATAGGGAAAACAGGTCCACTGAGGATGCTATCGTTACAGCCCTCCATAAAGTGCTGACCCACCTTGACAAGGGAAAGAAATATGTGAGACTTCTCTTTATAGACTACAGTTCAGCGTTTAACACCATCATTCCTAACCAGCTGGTCACCAAACTCCTTGACTTGGGCCTCAGCAACAGTCTGTGTATGTGGATCAAGGATTTCCTGACAGATCGCCCACAGACAGTGAGAATGGGCCCACACCAATCCTCGAGTCTGTCCCTCAGCACTGGAGCACCGCAAGGCTGCGTGTTAAGCCCGTTGCTATATTCCATCTACACGTATGACTGCATCTCCATCCACCCCTCGAATACAATGATAAAATTTGCAGACGACACAAATGTGGTGGGAGAAATCTCGAACAGCGACGAGAACGCCTACAGAGATGAAGTTGACAGACTGACAAGATGGTGTAAAGACAACAATCTGACCCTGAATGTCAAGAAAACAAAGGAGATCATAAATAACTTCAGAAGGTGTGAGGAGGACCCTTAACCCCTCATCATGAATGGCGAGGAAGTGGAAAAGGTCTTCCTGTTTTAAATTCTTGGGGATCGTGATCTCAGAGGACCTAAAATGGGAGATAAATACAACCTCAATGGTCAAAAAGGCGCAACAGCAGCTCTACTTTTTACGAATACTAAAAAGGAACAAACTGTCTGCTGAGCTGCTTAAGATCTTCTATCAATGTTCCATTGAGAGTGTCATAACATACTGTATGACTGCATGGTATGCCAACTGCTCAAAGAAGGACAGGAAATCCCTAAATCAACTTATAAGATCTGCAGAAAAAATCATTGGACTCCCACTACATCCACTGGATGACATCTTTAAGATCCGCTGCCTACGACGAGCGCATAATATTCTGCAGGATGAGACACACCCCTCAAACCATCTCTTCTCCCTGCTACCATCTGGCAGGCGGTATCGGGCTCTGGGAGCACGCACCTCCAGGCTGCAGAACAGTTTTATCCCCAGGGCCATCACAGAACTGAACACTTCCATTAGAGGGTAGACTGGTCCCCCAGTCAGCACAGCTGCACTTTTTAGATAGGGACTCTATACAATGGGACTTCAGTGCAATATAGGATGCCCTGATAAAGTGTTTATAATTTTTTTTTAAAATTTTTTATTTTTTATTCTATTTTATTTATTGTATGAGTGTGTTATGAAAGTGAGTCTTGTTTTAGAGGTTGCACAAACAAATTTCGTTGTATGGTTCTACTGTACAATGACAATTAAAGTCTATCTATCTATCTATGCTATTATAGGGCCCTTTGAAATCCATTTTATTTTTCCCAAATTATGTTATATTTTTTTTCCAAATTTCATAAAAAAAAATTATGGATTTCTTTTTTTTTCTGGTTTAATTAAATTTTAGTAATAAAAAAGCATGTCTAATTAATTAAATTCATAAAAACAACAATTCATTAATTTAAAATTGTTTTCCAATTCTATTCAATAATTTTTTTTCTCTCAGAAATTCTGTTATCTATTTTCATTTTTCTGGCAATCAAATGAAGGCATAAAACATTAATTTAACTCTTTCCATCCACGCCAGCATTTTTGATAATTTTCATAAAAGTTTCATGGCCCCCAGAATATTTTGATGTATGAATATCTGAATATGTAATATATCAAAAGAAAGAACAGACCCTCTTCTTTTAAACAAACAAACAAAAAAAAACACATTTTATTATAGCTTCATGCATTCCTTTTTAATTAATACATGAATGTGGGTAAGTTTCATAAAAAAAACATATTGAGCAAAAAGCTGAGAAAATCTTGTTTTTATCAAAGATTACATCCAGATCGGATTCAGAATGGTGATCAAAACAAAGATGGAGTAGATTGAGTCCATCAACACTCCCAAAGCTTCACAGTCCTACACCTCGTTACACGCTGCGGGCTTCGTACCCTTCCTATGTAGCTCAGATCCCGGTTCCTCACCTTGGGTCCCGCTATAGGTGCGTGTTGCCATTCCAGGATGCTAACGACAGACGCTTCCCTGACGGGCTGGGTTGTAGTCTTAGATGGCCGTCCAGCCCAAGGGGTCTGGAGAAGCTGTCATCTCAATTGGCACATCAATTGCCTCGAATTGATGGCTGTATTTCTGACCCTGAAGTACTTCCTCCATCAGTTAAGGGGCTACAGTACAACACTACGGTAGTCGGCTAAATAAAATCGCCAAAGCGGACTGCGTTCACGCTGTTTGAACAAACTAGCGCAACAGGTTCTGCTTTGACTCAGGACAAGTTTCTGTCCCTCAGGACGATTCACATTCCTGGAAGCACAAAGATTTACTGGCCAGATGGGAGGTGACACAGGGGGATTAGATGCAACATCCTGGTGTAGTCAGTCAGATCTGGGAAAGATTTTACGATGCAGAGGTGGACCTCTTCGCTTCACAGGAAAGCGCAATGTCCACTTCACTTCTTGCTGACTCTTCCAGCCCCCCTGGGTCTGGACGCCATGGCCCATGCATGGTCCAGAAATGCCTTTATGAATGAATGAATGAATGAGGCATTTATATAGCGCTTTACTATCGTATCAGGGGTCTCTCCTTCTCCACCACCAGTGTGCAGCATCCACTTGGATGATGTGATGGCAGCCACAGTACAGTGATGCCAGTGTACTCACCACACCAACTATTAGTGGAGAGGAGAGAGAGTTATTGAGCCAATTCAGTGGATGGGGATTATTATTAGGAGGCCATGATTGATAAAGGCCAATGGAGGGAATTTGGCCAGGACACCGGGGTTACACCCCTACTCTTTATGAGAAGTGCCATGGGATTTTTAATGAGCACAGAGAGTCAGGACCTCGGTTTAATGTCTCATCCGAAGGACTATTTTTGTTACAATATAGTGTTCCCGTCACTAAACTGGGGCATTAGGACCCATACAGACCACAGGATGAGCACCCCCTGCTGGCCTCATTATTACCCCTTCAAGCAGCAACCTAGTTTTCCCAGGAGGTCTCCCATCCAGGTATGAACTAGGCTTAACCCTGCTTAGCTTCAGTGGGCAACCAGTCTTGGGCTACAGGTGGATATGGCAGCTGGTTTATGCGTTTCCACTGATTGCTCTGCTCCCAGGAGTCCTGGCCAAGATCTGTCAACAAGGGTCTTGCCTCTCGCTGATAGTGCCTCGTTGGCCAATCAGAATTTGGTTCTTAGAAATAATATCCCTCCCCGATGGCTCTCCCTGGGCGATACCGAAAAGGAGGGACCTTCTGTCTCAGGTGCAGGGGACAATATTCCTGAGCTTTGGAACCTTCATGTTAAGCTCCTGTGGGGGACCGGCTAAGAGACGCTGAACTTCCAGCGGATGTAATACAGACTATTCTAAGTGCTAGGGCTCCCTCCACTAGAACAATGTACGCCCTTAAATGGCACGTCTTTGAAAGGTGATGTACAGCACTATACATAATGCAGACCCAGTTCACTGCCAGAGTGTTTCAGTGCTGGAGTTTCTGCAGGAAAAGTTGTCAGCAGCCATATGTCCTGCTACTCTCACAGTTTTTGTTGCCGTCATTTTGGCTTACCATGCTCTGATTGACGGGATTTCAATGGCGAAACACCCTCTAATCGCCCACTTCATTCATGGAGATAGGCGACTGAGACCACTTGCCAGAGTGAAAGTTCCCTCATGGGACTTAGCAGTGGTCCTTGAGGGGCTAGTCGAAAACCCCTTTGAACCACTAGAGTCAGCGCCGGTCAGCGCTTCTGACTCTAAAAATGTTTTTCCTTATGGCTATCTCGTCACTAAAGAGAATTGGGGATTTGCGTTCCATTTTCCGAAGTTTCATTTTTGACCGTGCATTCAGTCATTTTTGAAGCCTTCTGTCCTCCGGCGTAGGACGGGGGAGGACAGAAGGCTTGGAGAAACTCTACTTGTGTCCAGTTCATGCTCTTCAGATTTACATCCACCGCACCAGCCAGTGGCGCAATTCAGAGCAGCTGTTCATTTTTTATGGGGGCCGTAACCGGGGGCTGGCCGCCACAAAGCAGACTGTTGTTAGGGCTCATTCTACCAGGTGGGTTGCATCCTTCAGGGCTTTAGCAAGAGGCGCCCCCTTGCAGCAAGTATGTGATCCTCTCCACACACATTTATTACATTCTATAGTTTGGATGTTCATGTTACTCCAGGCTCACATGTCCTTGAGTCGACATCCCAAACTTATGTCTGATGCCTTTCTCGTGTTTGTGCGCACACGCTAAACAACCATGAGGGGCCAGACACTTCCAGTGAGGTGAAGTTGGTATCCTCTTTCCCGTAGCACTTAAATCAGTGCAGCATTGAGAGTAGCTTTTGAAAGAACGTCTCTGGTTAATTGACTGTAACTCTGTTCCCTGAAAAAGCAGGATCGAGACGCTGCGCTGCATTGCCGTACTGGGGGCGTGTTCAGGACGTTCTTGGTGTGTTTGCCACACATGTTCACAACCTCTCAAACAAAGATGTTTTACCATAGCACTTAAATCAGCGCAGCATCTTGTTCCTGCTTTTTCAGGCAGTAGGCAGTGGTTTGAGTGAGTCTGTGGCCAGGGGAAGGCCTTACACATGCTCTTCCTATTATTATTATTAGATTATTCTAATTCCATTCATTGGTTATTTTATTTATAAATGGATTTTGTTGTTATCATGAAACTTTTGGCTGACAACAAATCACATTTAACCAATCATATTTGTCAAATAATTTTTATCCCATGCATTGTAAAATGGTCCACTCACTTTGAAATTTCTGGCCTTGCCACTGGTATATACTGATATGGTTAAATTGTATTTTATTTTAAACATAACACTTCTTTGAATCCAACAAAACTTACAGGGCTGATCCTGCGCTGTGAGATATCAGGGGCAGGGTGGAACTTCTCTGTAGAAAAGCGAAACATATTATTGTGAAATTATGAAAAAATGCAAAGCCTTTACGTACACACAAACTATACACAACATCAAAATATGTTTAGAGAAAAATAATGTATTCTAACAATCTTATTAAAAACTTACCAAAATAAGACAGCATGATATAAAGAGTAATACAAATTTGTCTAAATGTGAACCCTGCAAAAAAATAATAATTTCAAAGTCATGTCATCATACCTGGGCCTCTATCTGTAGCCTCAGCTTCTTCGCTTTGCTCTGCTTAAAGTAATCCATGATCATCATAGAAGCATAGATCTTTCCAACGGTCATGTCTGTGTCTGAAGATATACACACACACACACACCTCTAGATTGTCATTATGACAGTACAACAGATTAATTTACATCAACCAAACCTACCTTTTAACAGATAAGCCAGTTCCCTTTCGTAGTCACTACGAGTTCCGTCGTGACGATGAATGGGGTTTCACTTAGAAAGCGTATCAACTTCGAGTATTACAAAACGAGCCAATGGCAAAGAAATGCCATGGGTCTGCGGGATTTGCATGGCATAACTCTGCCCCACCTCGTGGATATAAAAAGCGGACGCCGGCAACATGCAGATATGTTTTCGCTTTGGAGCTAAGTTTATTCTTCACTTCACAGCCAACTCTGAGTATTCTCTCAACTTCCTCTTCGAGACGAGCGACTCTCCAGTGTTGGTGTGACGGTGATTCCAGCAAGTTCACATTGCCTGCTGATCTGCGCAGTGGTCTGCCAGTGAATGTGTTTCTCCCTGCTTGCTTCAGCATCCGCAGAGTTTTTCCTCTCACAAAAGAGCTTGCACGCAGCACATCTTTTTAAAGATGCCTCGCCCATGCACTTCTGGTTGCGGTCGGACTGTGTCTGATTCTGATAGGGACAATCACTGCTTTGCGTGTTTGGGCATTGATCACGCTAAAGCAGCGCTTGTGGATGACTTATGTTCTCTCTGTGGGAACATGACAATCGCGACACTATGGTCGAGACTAAATGACCTCGTAGGAGGAAGAGTCCCATCATCCACACCCCGATCTACCCCCTCCACGAGAGGTGGTAGTTCGGCTGGTGGCCAGGGTGACCTGAGGGTGACAGTGTGGAACAAATCGCCGACGATTCGTCCTCGGCCCACACCCCCCTCTTTAGTGTCGCAACCTGCGAGCATTCAATTGCAACTGGTGGGCCCATCTTCGGATGTCCCGCGAGTGTCCTTTGGCGCTCCAGAAGAAGATGCTATGTACATCGCAGCATCACAAGGTGGGCATGAGTCTTCGGGAAGTGAAGATTCGGCTGTGCTGCCACCTTCGGGTGTCCCAGCATTGCCCGAGTCAGATCCCAAGAAGACGGCCATGCTTTCCCGGGCCGCCGCGAGCATTGGGATAGAGTGGAACCCTCCACCCTGGATGATTGATTGGTTGCGGCTGGATGATTGGTTTTTGGGTGCGGCCGCCGATCCCCGTCAGCGTCCTACCCCAATACCTTTCTTCTCAGACGTGCATGAGGAGGTCTCGAGGTCCTGGAAGGTACCCTTGTCTTCCTGTGATCGCTCGACGGCATCCTCCGCCTTTCCTCCCCTCGACGGGGCCGCTGCCTTAAGGGTATACTGGGGTTCCCTTGGTTGAACGTTCTGTTGCGATGCAACTTTGTCCTCAGAGCGCTTCTTCTCGCAGTGACCCTAAGCACCCATCCAAAGCCTGTAGGTTTTTGTCTACTCTGGTGGCGAAATCCTATAGAGCCGCGGGACAGGCAGCCGCCTCACTGCATGCCATGGCCATTCTGCAGGTCTACGAGGCCCAGATGCTCAAGGACATGTCCGAGGGTAGCACTGACCCGGGGCTCTTTGATGAGCTGCGTGCCGCCACTGACCTCGCTCTCCAGGCGACAAAAGTGCGTCACGGGGGTCACCTATGGCTAAACCTGGCTAATATGCGGGATGCCGAGCGGACCCGTCTCCTCGACACCCCCATATCCCAGGCCGGCCTCTTCGGCGGCGCGGTTGAGGACTTTGCCCAACAGTTCTCAACCGCCCAGAAGCAGACTGAGCCGATAAAACATATTCTGCCCCGACGGCCCGCTGCTGCCCCCACCCAGCCATCGGCACAGAACCCTTAGCCTGCTCACCGCCGAGGGTGCCCTCCCGCGGCTCCCGCACGGCCCCAGCAACAGCCTCCACCCGGGCTGCGTCGTGGAGGAAGCCGCAGGAAGGCGCCCCAGCCCTCTCCGACCCCGCACCCCGCTAAACGCCAGGCTAAGCGGCGCCCCTGAGACGGGCTGCTCAGAGATGGCAATCAGTTATTGTCAGGAGATGGTAGCAGGACCACTCCTTCCCTTGGTGGAGGGCCGGGGGAGAATATTTTGTTCTCTACTCTCCGCTGCTCACCCACGGATGGGCAGGACCCTAATGTGGTTAAAGAAAGAACTGGCATACCCATCTCTGAGCACACAGAGTTCTCAGATGATAGTGCGTGCCACCCACGGGCCTCGCCACTCTCATCCCCCTCTGTCACAGAGTTCTCGGACGACAGTGCGCACCGCCCATGGGCCCCGCCATTCTCGTCCCCCTCTGTCGCCAGACCCCTGGCAGAGCAGGCCCCCGCGGAACGCTGGTCCTTCCCTGGCCTCCTCTGTCAGGACGCGGCTAATGACTGTGCCCCCACACCAGGCCGCTATGCCACCAACGTCCAGGCCAGTCATTCTGCTTCGCTGCACCACTGAGGGGACGTCTGTTGTTCGCATGACCCCGCTGGCACAGTCTTTGGAAGCCTGGCTAGAGCTTCCCAACCTGTCCCGCTGGGTCGCCCGAACTATCAGGCTCGGCTGTGCGATTCAGTTCGCACGGTCTCCTCCCCGCTTCAGGGGAGTCCGCTTCACTATGGTCGGTGGCAATGCCCCTGTCATGAGAGCGGAGGTCGCCACCCTACTGGCGAAGGGTGCAATCGCCAAAATGAGGTCTGGCTTCTACAGCCCCTACTTCATTGTCCCAAAGAAATCTGGTGGGTTAAGACCAATCCTGGACCTGTGTGTCTTGAACCGCTCCCTTCACAGGCTGCCGTTCAAGATCCTCACGGCCAAACGCATTTTCGAATGTGTGCGGCCACAGGATTGGTTTGCAGCGATCGACCTGAAGGATGCCTACTTCCATGTCTGCATTCTTCCTCGACACAGACCGTTTCTTCGGTTTGCTTTCGATGGGCAGGCATATCATTACGCGGTTCTCCCATTGGGGCTAGCCCTGTCTCCTCGCGTCTTCACGAAGGTCGTCAAGGCAGCCCTTGTTCCTCTACGGGAACACGAGGTTCGCATCCTGAACTATCTCGACGACTGGCTAATCCTAGCTCACTCTCGAGACCAGGTTTGCGAACACAGGGACCTAGTGCTTCGGCACCTAGCTCGTCTGGGTCTTAGGGTCAACTGGGAGAAGAGCAAACTTTGCCCCGTGCAGATGATCTCTTTTCTCAGTATGGAAATTGACTAGGTCGCCATTTCCGCGCAGCTTACGAGCGAGCGCGTGCAGTCACTGCTGACCTGCCTGAGACAGTTCGAGGGCAAGAATGCGATTCCACTGAAGTTATTTCAGAGGCTCCTGGGTCATATGGCATCCACAGTCGCAGCAACGCCGCTCGGATTGCTTCATATGAGATCGCTTCAGCTTTGGCTTCGCAACTGAGTCCCGAGGTGGGCATGGCAACAAGGCACGCTCCGAGTACCTGTCGTCAGACCTTCACCCCGTGAACGAACCTCAGCTTTCTACGGGCCGGAGTGCCCTTAGAATGAGTTTCCAGGCATGTTGTTGTCTGAACAGATGCCTCCACCATGGGCTGGGGTGCCATGTGCAATGGACATGCCGCCGCGGGCTCCTGGACAGGACCCAAGCGCCTTTGGCATGTCAATTGCCTCGAGTTGCTGGCAGTACGCCTTGCTCTGCTCCGCTTTCTGGCGTTGCTCATGAACCAACACGTACTAGTCCACTCAGACAATACCGCGACAGTAGCGTCAACCGACAAGGTGGTCTACACTCCCGCCGTATGTCGCAACTTGCCCGGCACCTCCTCTTATGGAGTCAGAAGTGCAGCTGTCGAGCTCTCACGGTTTCAGCCCCTTCCTGGAGAATGGTGACTCCATCCCCAGTCGGTTCAGCTTATTTGGGATCAGTTCGGGGATGCACAGGTAGACCTGTTTGCCTCCCACGATTCATCCCATTGCGACCTGTTTTACTCCCTGACCGGGGGAGCTGGCCGCAGTGCCTCCGCAAGTATGCATTTCCCCCAGTGAGCCTTCTTGCACAGACCCTGTGCAAGATCAGGGAGGATGAGGAGGCACCCTATGGCACCCCCGTCCCGATCTTTGGAACCTCCACGTGTGGCTCCTGGATGGGACGAGGCAGATTTGAATACCCTACCACCAGTGGTGGTGGCTACCATCACTTCCGCTAGAGCATCGTCCATGAGACATGCCTATGCGTTGAAGTGGAACCTCTTCGTCAACTGGTGCTCTTCTCACCGAAAAGACCCCAGAAAATTCCCGATCAGTGTCGTGCTTTCTTTCCTTCAAGACGGGTTGGAGCGAAGGCCGTCTTCCTCCACCCTGAAAGTGTATGTTGCCGCTATCGCTGCACATCACGACGCAGTCAAAGGTAAGTCCGTGGGAAAGCATGACCTGATCATCAGGTTCCTGAGAGGAGTGAGGAGACTCAATCCTCCTCGCCCACCTCTCGTTCCCTCTTGGGACCTCTCAGTGGTTTTAACTGCCCTGCAGAGTGCTCCCTTTGAGCCTTTGCAATCAATGGAGCTTAAGTTCCTGTCAGTTACGACAGCACTCCTGGTTGCATTGGCCTCCATTAAGAGGGTAGGGGAGCTGCACGCATGTTGACGAAGCGTGCCTGGAATTCAGGCCGGCCTTTTCTCACATGATCCTGAGACCCCGGCCTGGATATGTGCCCAAGGTTCCCACCACTCCCTTTTGAGATCAGGTGGTGAACCTGCAAGTGCTGCCCCTGGAGGAGGCAGACTCAGCCTTGGCACTGCTCTGTCCAGTACGCGCCCTATGTGCCTACGTAGACAGAACGCGGTGTTTCAGGACCTCTGACCAGCTTCGCTTTGCTTGCTCGCCATTCCACTCCACGGACTGGATACGTGCAATATTTTCCTCAGGTGAGCTTCCCCGACAAGCACTGAGTTCCTCCAGCACCTTTGACGTCAAACGCCAGAGTTATGCCACCGGCAGCTTTTGCGTTGGCCAGGTGCCGCCATGTGCATGGTTCCCCCTCTGGACGACCCCCACATGTGTATTTCCGCTGTAAGCCTCTCTGAGCATATGTCTTTCCCTTGGCAAGCCACCTTGCCACCCCTGGGGTTGAAACATTCCACCCTGCGGGCTGCACACCCTAGTGTTTTTCCGTATGCAGCCCCCTCCCGGGTCATATGTGTATTCTTAAGCCCCCCCCCCCCCCTCTTCGGGTTGGCACTGACTGCGTATTTCCACTGAGATATGCTTCCCAGTGTACCTTGGTATTCCTGTGTTAAGTAGGACTCCTTCGTCCGTGCTAGTCTCATGACAGGGAGCTCAGACTTATGCAGGGCACTGGAAGACAGCCCAGAAGGTGGCGTGATTAGACTGGAACCCCATTCGTCGTCACAACGGAACTCGTAGTAACTACGAAAGGGAATGTCTCGGTTACGTATGTAACCCTCGTTCCCTGTGTAGGGAACGGAGACAATCCATCTTCCTACCACTGTACCACTGGTAACGCCTGAGTTCAGTCTTGGCTCCTCAGCGAAGAAACATATCTGCATGTTGCCGGCATCCTCCTTTTATACCCACGAGGTGGGGCGGAGTTACGCCATGCAAATTCCGCAGACCAATGGCATTTCTTTGCCATTGGCTCGTTTTGTAATACTCGAAGTTGATAGGCTTTCTAAGCGAAACCCCATTCATCATCACGACAGAACGTCTCCGTTCCTTACTCAGGGAACGAGGGTTACATACCTGACCGAGATGTTTCATGCTCATGACACTGTTTTAAAATGGAAAGGTGTCATGTAATTCTTTATGGAAGTATATCTGCTCCTAGTTTGGTAACAGGTTGTGAACAAGGTGGTTCTGGGCACGAATGCAGAAAGACAATATTTATTCAGCCATTTTAAAATCTAAACAGAATGCTGGCACATCAGAAGGCACATAAATCATGGCAGCTGGCAAATAAAGGAAGTCTCAAGACTCTGACTCCAAGGTTTCAAAAGCTGGAGATGATAATTTTTAGTGGTGGCAGAGCAATAACCTTGTATGCAGCGCTCTGTCATGTTGCACAGCTGAGTTTTTTTATTTTTTTTAAACAAAGGAATCCATTACTGGAGACAAACCTAGCGGAGTGCAAAAAGACCTTTCAAACAAAAGTTAGAAGGTAGTCCATGATGGTTAAGACCCAATCTGGAGAATACCAGCTAAAGACCAAGTACACAACTCTGAACACGTCAGATCCTCATTTATACTCTGTGTTTATACTGTTTGTCAAGTTGTTTTTGTGATTTCTTTAGGAACGTTTGGATGCATGTCTGACTCCATCCATGCTCTAGGTTTATTTTGCGGCAATAGCCTTGCATCCTCTCCTTTTGATCATCTGAAGTCGGTTAGCTTGCACACTCTCCTTAAAGACTGTGCAGCTACTGATGTTAATTTCTGTGAAGGGTATTGATGGGCTGCAGTTTCTATTTAAAAGAGACCCCATTTGTATTATGCACCTGGGTTCTCTATAAAAGGTATATTTCTAGCTCTGACTGATTTTAAATTGTAATTTTGGCCACCCCTAAAATAGTTCATACCATAAACATTACCTGAGCAGTGGAATAAAAGACAATATAAAACCGTGCTCATTCAGGGACGTGCATTTCTTGTGTGAATGAAGAACATAATGCGTTTAAAATGCATATATACACGGTTCAGTTGAACGATAACATTTGCCCTCTTTAATGCAGTTAAACTGAATGAATAAAGCAAACTGTGTGTTGAAAATATCCACAGCTTAACAACAACATTGAAATTGGAGTGCAGTTTATCTGTCAATCAATTCAGCATGATAGTTGTGTTAATTACAATAACAGATGTATGTGTGTGTATGTATGTGTGTTTCCCCCCCCCCACCACCACCATCCCCCACTCTCTGACCCTCCTGAAGGCCATTGTATAATTCGCAACCTAAGTACAACTTCTATTACTATTTCACTTTTACATCTGAGTCTCACCTTTGTTGATGGGTACCAGCAGATCCAGAGTCTTTTGGGACAGGTGTGGCCAGGTGAAACTTATCTCCTTCTGCAATTCCATGTCCAACTGTAGCCGGTCCTCGCCCCCTGATAGGAAACATGTGGTCTCAAATTAGAGATTAATATAATAGATTATTGAAAAACTTTTGAGAACCTGCATAGACTGTATCCTCATTAAATATACAGGTAAATTAAATCTTTCGGTCACTTATGTAGTGCTGGGATTTCTTCCCTATTCCTAATCTGATTAGCTGTTTTATGCCAGACTGTTGTCTGCAAGAAACCCAGCCTTTTCTCTTGTCAGCATTTTTTTGTTTGTTTTCCTTTTGTTTTCCTTGTCTGTTCACTTTATCCACTGAATCCAGCCTGCCCTCTAGACTCTGTTTGCCTGTCTGCCTGTTCTCCTGGCTCCAACCCTGGACCGTTTATCCATCTCTCTCATTCTCCACGGACTAGCCTGCTGGTTTGCCACTGATATAGATTACTTATTGATACTTCTGTGGTGCTATCTTGTCATTTTGGAGCAATTTCACTTTCATTTTATGTAAAAGAGTGGCCAGGATATTCTTCAAATATTCTTGTGTTTGACGCATGTCATTCAGCCCCCTTGTTTAGTGGTCAGGGAGTCTCAATCGCAAAATCCTTCCAGTGTGCATTGCAATGTTAGCACAAGGGTGGGAATCTTTAGGCACCTCACGATCCAATCCAAATTCAATTATGTAGGTCACAATCCAATTCCAAAATGATTTTTGATCTACATTTTTTTTCTTTGTATTAATTTGTTTGCCGAACTTAAATCTTAAATTTATTTGTACCTTTAATATGGAATTATATATATATTTTTAAACAATTCCAATTAAAAAATTTGATTAAACTTTTACAACAATGGTGCCAATTTATAGCGCAAATGTTTTGTCATGTTGCCGGAAATAGTCATCAGTGTACCAATGTATAGTGAGACAGGGTCCTTACCAGTGCCCGAATTTGTGCACACCTAGGGAACGGGTTGAGACGCACCCATACAGGTGTGGAATAGTATGAGTGTGAGTAACGGATGACAAAATTCACATTTTTGGGAATACTATACTTTTTAAGCATAAATTCACAGTTCTGACCTCTAGCAATTTTTATCTCCAGTGCAGTGCGGATCAGAGACATCAGTGTGGATGTGAAGTGAACCGTCATGTCCTCATCAACGGGCATATTCATCAGCACCAGTCTCTGCCAATAGCAACACAGCATGGTTGCAAATGTTAATGATCTAAAATGCTCAGATATTTAAGAATTACTGGTACTTACATTTTTTTTAAGTATGCATCCTTAAATATAATTTGTTTTTCTCTATATTTCAGTAGCACTCAGAAACTACAACTATTAAACAATGCAATGCATTTGTCAAGATAAAACTTTTCTACCTTGTAGGCAACTTTGGCAGGACACTTCTTTCCCAGTCCAAGAGGTGGAGACATGTGGGTTAGCATCTCATACATGGCAGTGTAGTGAATACGGCCACTGGAGGGTAATAAAGCAGAGTTAATTAATGTGAGAATCACATTTTTAATGTTTTGCATTTTATGTTTTGCATTTAATTTACAGAATGAAGAAACATTGTACATTGTTCCCTCAAAAATTCTAAATGTAAACACAGCTATATTCATTAAACACATTTCATGATTAAAAACAGGTTTGTCATTCATTTCTCCATAATGAAATTAACTGTCTTTACCAGTAAATCACTGAATCATACATTCATTTAAAAACACTGATTAATTCAGGAACAAAACACCACTGCTGTGTGTTACCAACCCTGCTCTTGGAGAGATTTGTTCTAATATCTAATGCACCAACAATTTTATCACTATACATTTTATGATTTTAAAGTAATCTTGAACCTGGTGTCATAAAGCCCTTCAGTTTCTCTTGGTGAAAAGAAACCAATGCTGCCACCACCATATATGACTGTGTGGATGGTGAAGGTGTGTTTTGGACCCTATTCATTTGATGCGAAACACAGCACTTTGTTTTCAGGCCAAAGAGCTCAGCATTACTATTACAAGATCATACATTTTTCCTCTTATACTGTAAAACTTAAGGAATTTGTTAATTTCAACCAATGCTACATATGAAGTTAAATGAGTTCATGGACACTGATGCGATCATTATGAAAGTGGAATATGAGGGGTATGTTTACAGCAATAGAAAATTAATATTTGTATACACAATAAAAAAAGTATACTGTTCTGATTTTTTTCATTAAAACACATCATATATCTAAAATGCACAACAAAAGCTGCAGCAAAATAACTTCTCTACCCTGTCACTGTTTTATAGCCTTTCACAAAAAAAGATCCCACAAATATCCATAGAAACCAAAGACACTCTTAACATTAATGCTTATTCAAAGCACTTTCAGTTTTTTATTATGTGTACACCTGTATCTTTGCAAGAATATCAAGAGGAACAAACTTTTCCCTATACTAGGGATGTGCCTATATAATTGCGATAATTGCGAATTGCAAAATCATTAAAATATATTTTTTCACCACCATGTACTTTTAGGAGCTCCATAGAATGTGTCATTTCCTTTGACATCCCTACCATATACCCAGTTTTATACTCTTCTATTGCCACTAATACGGCTGTCCTTAATATGTTTATTGCCTTTAGCATAATTAAACAAATACAATATCAATCAACATTTTGGCAGCCTATAAGAATACTAAAATAAAATAAAATACAAATAAATAAATATACAAGTAATGAATACAAAGTAATGAATACAAAAATAAACTGAAATGACACATGAAAAAAAAACTAAATTAGTTCAAAACTACAGTAACTACAGTGTTGTTACAGTACAGTACTGTAAAATGAATGAATTCCTTCTTCTTACTGTACTATTATAAGAAAGTGAACTTAAAATCAGTAAGTAAACTTCTTCAAAATCAGTAAACTAAATTTTTTTGACATGAAAGGTTATTACATTTATTACCTTCAATTGCCCTTGGTGTATGGTGTAGAGAAATTCATATTAAACTGAAACCATCAGAACAAGACAACAATAAAAGGCTGTCTATCTGTCGTTACCCATCAATGACTAGCTAGTAAGCAAGCTGCAACAAAGTTCAAGTCTCTGACTGTAAACACAAACTTGAAGACACCTACATAGTTAACTCTAAGACTTGATTAATCAATAAAAAAAAAATTCTCAAGTTGACAACTTCAAATTAGGGCTGCAACCAGGGGCGTCACTAGGATTTTCATTTTAGGGGGGCTAAGCCCCCAATATGATTTTTAAAAAAATTCTAAAAAAAGGTAACACTTTAGTTTAGGATCTAAAGCTCACTATGAACCATTTTCATTAACATGCAAAGACACGGTTTTATAATAACTGTGGTCCCAAATGTGAGGCAGGGCAGATAGGGGGGTTCGGGGTCTCCCTGAGAAAATTTAGATTTCTCTGATCTACATATGTGCATTTTAAGATGTTCTGAAGGCCAAAAAACTTGGGCAGCTGATTATTTTTCTCTCCTCATCAGCATCACACTCTTTTTCTCTTTGTTTTTCTTTTACCCTGTCTCTCTCCTAAAGCTGAGCTTTGACTGATATAGGCTTTTAATTTTTGTCTGTCAGTGAAGAAAGTAAACATAGAGACAACTGATAGGTTGATTTTGCCTATGAATAATTTTCTCAGACGTGTTTATTTACTGAAAGCTACTAAAGGTAATTAAGTTTATTAAATGCATTCACAATATGTAGGCTACACATTCATTATTGATCTTATGCCTAACACAGGGCTGTAGACAATTGTCTACAGCCCTGTGTTAGGCATAAGATCAATAATAATAATCAATAATAATCACTAATAAGGCTTTATAATCAAAGAGGTCCTAAATTTGAGGTTGTTAGGGGGTTAATTTTTTTATTTCTCTGATATGTGCATTGCAAGACGTTTGAAGACCAAAAAAAGGTTAAGAAATAGCTTTAAAACCATGTCAGTGGGCAGTAGATTATTTGTCAATACCTGCTCTCTCCTCATCTCCATCACTCTTTCTTTTTTCTCAGTCTCTTCATCTCTTTCTCTTCCCTTCCTAAATCTGAGCTTTTTTAATTTACTAAAGGCTACAATTTGTATTATATTCTCAATATGTACACATTCATTATTAATCTTGTGCCTAACATGATGAAAACGGCTTTGTTAATGTTTCTTGTTACTAATTATTACTTTTTCAGTTCAAAACGGCGAAATTAGACAAAACTATATTAGTTTGCCTGATTATTTTTTGACATTCGTTTAACATTTATGACCTATAAAAAAAGTAAAAAATGAAATGTTAAGTTTAGCTACTTGCATCTTATCTCGCACTTGACCGTACGCGTCGAGTCGCACTGTTAAAATTCGCGCGCAGCAGCGAATGCTTTGATTTGATTGGTCATCTCAGATATTCTGACATTGACGAGCACACACATGAACACACAGTCACACACACACACACACACACACACACACACACCCTGTCCTCTGTTTCTGACGTGCTCTCTGCTCTGCGCAGCTGCGGATTGAAGATGAAGAACACGCTGAATCTGATTATAACAAGACTGAAGCGAACACGAATTTGTGTAGCCTATAATCTCAACAATGTTTTTATTATTCATTTATCAAGTCTTATTGATGAGCATGCTGAACCTTTGTCAGTATCTATGTTTCCATCCAAAGTTGCGAATTTAACTTATGTGCAAAATTGTGATGAAAACTGTAATGAAATTGGTCTGCTGGTTAGTCCAGTTATCCCATAACATCCTCCGTTAAGGCAGGGAATCGAGGGATTTATTTGGTAAATGTGTTTCCATCGTAGTTTAAGCCCATGTCTTCTTATCAGATAAAAAATGTATCTGCCTCAATTGAGTGCATACGTTTTTTTTATGTGCATTCTTAGAATTTATGTGCAATATTGCAAAATGCTCGTAAGTGGATAGAAACATACTTGATGTGCTTTGCATTGAAAACACGTCTCTATGAAAAAAAGTTAGAAAAATTACCAAAGCGTCCTAAAAAAAAATCATATATATTTTTATATGTAAAAGATGATTTTCAAGGTCAAGTGATTGTTTAGAGTCAGCCAGACGGAACGTAACTGAGAAAAGAAGCTAAATAATTAATTTATTAAAATATGTATTGCTGGACAAAGGGTAATAAGGGTGTCAAGCCACCTTTATAGTGCTTTATAAAATAAATATTGTTTCACAGCAGCTTTGCAGGAATAAATAGGAAAATAATGATTCAATTATAACAACAAAGTTCAATTGTGCTGTAAAGCAGCTCTAAAAAGAAAATAGTGTCATTGTTCAGCTGTTGTCAGTTAAGTGTTGATTCAGTTTCATTCAATAACTGTGTGAAGCTGAAATTAATTCAATTCAGATATAAAACAGCTCTGTAGAAAACAATTTGGATGTGCTGGAGGAGATTTTACAGATTGCTGGACTCTTGCATTGTCAAAACAAGATCTTGACCAAACATTGATGCACCTCTTAAATGGAAATAACAACACAAACATTTATTTTAAAAGAAAATGAAATAATTACATTGTCATACATATCCATACCCTTAACTCAGTACTTAGTTGAAGCACCTTTACAGCCTCAAGTCTTTTTGGGTATGATGCGACAAGCTTTGCATTGCATTATCACAGTCCTTTAGATGTTTTTTGCAAATTCCAAGTGTTGCAGTGATGTAGGAAGAGTCCTGTTTGTTCAGAACTTTTTCCATTAAGGATTATGGAGGCTACCTACTTCTGTGAACCTTCAATGCAGGAGAATTTCTTTTGTAGTTGACTCCAGATTTGTGTATTGACACGATCCTGTGCTTGAGCTCTGCAAGCCGTTCCTTTGACCTGATGGCTTGGTTTGCTCTTATATGCATTTTATGGCGCTTTTCCACTGCATGGTATGGCTCAGCTCGCTTAACGGCAGCGGAAAATCAAACCGAGTCAAAGTATAGTTACGCTTCAAAGTGGGTGGGATTATAGACTGATCGTTATAGTTGCGTCAAATCCAAATGATGCGAATCCAATGATGCTGGTAGTGATGATTCTCTCTGACCAATCAGTGATCTGCAGTGTTTACACGTCACATTTTAGTATCGGTATGGCTCGCTTGGAACCTCAACTGAGGTGGTACTAAAAAAAGTAACAGGTACTAGGTACTGTACACACTAGAAAACCCCCCAAAAGAGAACCGTACCGAACCATACCATGCAGTGGAAAAGGGCCATTGGCTGTTATTAATAGGTGTGTGCCTTTCCAAATCATCTCCATTCATTGAATTTGCCACAGGGTAACTCAAGTCAAAGTTTAGAAACATTTCAAAGATGATCCAGTGAAATTAGAATGCCCCTGAGCTAAATTTCAAGTGTCCCAGAAAAGGGTATGAATACTTATGCAATGTAATTATTTCAGCTTCTTATTTTTCATAAATTTGCAAAGTTATCACAAATCTGTTTTTTTTGCTTTGCCATTATGGTGTATGGAGTGTAGATTGATGTGAAACAAATTAAGGGATACAAATACTTTTGCAAGGCACTGCTTTATTGTATTGGTGTCCAAACCACTTTTAATGCTCAAGCTCTTTTAAGCAGGATGGATTGTGATTGACTGTCAACGTTTGTATTGTTAATCAGCTGGAAAAAAAAAAAAGGTTCTGAAAGTGATTCCAATGATATTGTTTATCTAGTCACTATTATTACAGTTGTGGTGTGGACTCTACTTTTCTTTTATTTTTTTAGAACGATTTTTAAAATATCTTTATCGCTATTGTTATCGTCCTTGGTGTAAATGGAGCTTAAGCTCTGAAAACAAATTCCGTCAGACAGATACGCATCACACTAGGTCAGTTTAGATTGAGTTTAGTTTAGACACGTTTCTGCATAACTTTCTAGTTCTTACCAGAGATGTTATCTTATCTTCCCTTTTCCACATAATGTACTGTATAGCATAGACTACATTCATAGATTTATAGTTTTAATAGCCCTCAGTCTGCAGTTGGAAGAAAACATAAGGCAGGATGCCGAATAAAGTATTTAAAATAAATATAGATAAAAATATCCAATTTCTTTTGTCCAATAATCAAACAAACAAACAAAAAAAATCCTTAGTTGCAGCCCTAACATTAATACACGTTGTTTGATACATGCTAACACCACAAAGAAGGATGTTAGGGTAGGCACGTACAAACCCACCTTTCTTTGAACAATCGAGGCCCTGTCTTCCTTAATGCGCCTTTTCATCTGACATGACATCATCCTTCCCTTGAAAGCCTGTAAACAGAAGGATGTGGCCTTCAGCTTTACTTACAGGGGACACCTATTTGCTCAAAGTCATCCACTGGCTTCACTAATTTTGAGAAATTCCATCTAAATTCCAGTCTTGGAGAATGCAACTATAACTGCAAGATCTTCTTTCATTAGCCTAAAATAATTTTAGACTTTCTAAGCATCGACATTCTGATGTCTCATAATTTTCACTTGAGGCCAGTCTAAATAAACAGCTCAAGCTAGTCCTGATTGCACAAAGCAATACAGCTTAATATGTGTTCTGGAAGCGCATAGGAATCCAAGGCCCCATCTGAGAATTTCAACAAATTTCACCACCACAAAACTGAAAACATCTGCCTATGTCCAAAGCAGTGAGCAATGTAGCCAAAGTTTCTTTGCATACTATTCAACTTAATTTGATTCAAGCACAAAAAATTAAGCCGTCACTACAGTCGCAAACAACCACTGAAAATGAACATCTACCAAAATATAACGACAGATCCACTCCTCCATGGGTTCTGCTTGAGGTTTCATCCTATATGTCCATTTCATGCAAGTTTTATCTTTTTTTATGTAAGTTCTCCTTGCCCAGGACTTGCAATTGGAGGGTGAAGACCTAGGATCTTTGCATATTCCTAACTACTGTTAAATATGCTAACATACAAACTTGAGTTGAACTACTGAATTGAGTCACATCTGAATGAATAAACCAAAGTGAAATTAAATGGGAACATGACTGTGGATGTTAATGAGAAGTGGTTCCTAGTGGTGTGCCTCTAAGCATATGGCAGTAAGAACAGTGACAATCATTAAAAATTTTATTATAACTAGTATTCCAGTAGTTACAGTTACAGGTGGTCTGTTTGTGCTCACCATGCTGCTCGGTCATATTCCCCCCAGATGCGCACAAACTCGTCCAGGTGGTGAGGTCCAAGAATGGACGAGTCTCGTGTCAAATACTCAAAGTTGTCCATAATCACTGCCACAAATAGATTCAGCATCTAAGGAAAAATAAAGTTGCAAAATTTTGGATGTAGGCCAAGTGAAAAAATGTCAGTAATTTATTATTAAAATATCTATGGACCCTTTTCACATTTCCGGGGAAGCAGAGGTCTACAGCAAATATGATTTTTGCGTTCGAAATTTGATCCAATAGCAAAACATAAAATCAAAGAAAATGATTCAATAACTTTCCAAAAAAGGGATAATAATATAGTTTTATTAAGAGTAAGATGTCATATTTGCCATCACTCCATCAGACGCAGAATTAGAAACAGTCATGCAGCAGCATTAACTAGTTTTCTGAAATGTAATGCCAAGGTAATATAACACAAAGTACAGTATTATAGATGTACATTACATTTAAAAAAATAAAAGTGAAAATATCACTGTGGAAATGCATAATCACAGTCTGTGAAAAGGGTCCATTATTATTTGTGTGGCTATAATTTAAATGTGTGGCATAAAAGTAAATAAGTATAAGGATGAGTATGTTAAGATGTTTCAGTGGGTAAACTGTGTCACCTTTAATCTAGCCACATGTGCTTTGTTTTTGTTGAGTAAACATATATTTAGAAAGAACTCATGTGACTGAGAGATGCACATGAGAAAATTATGAAGCATTTTGAATGTTCTTCATGACACACGCAAACACTTAACTAATTCACAACACAACACAACAATAACCTCTTTTAAAAATAAACTGTTTAGCTTGTGCACTGATCTAGCTTATATTGCTTTCTTCTAATTTCAGATGATAGTAGACATATCATCATGATAGTCAAAATATAGGTGTATTAGTTTTACCCTTATTTTCGAGAACTTTGAACTTGAGTAAAAATGGCACAGTCTACCCCACTTTCCCCTTTACATTTTAGCCTTTACTTTGTATAAACAGCCACTGTTTCTTAACAACTTAGTTTAACCAACTAGCAGTTGACCAATGTGAAATCCGTCTGACTTTTCCAATTTAAAGGATACCAATCTACCTTTTTATGTTACCAGTCTTGAAGAAAAAATTTAGATGACCAACTTTTAAGACTAGTCTAAGCAGTTTATGCAAATTGACACTGCTGGACAACATGTTGATGAATTCTTACCAAAAATGAGCTGAAAAAGATGAAGGAGACAAAATAGAAATAGGCAAAGTCAGTGCCACAGCCCCCTTCATGATCTGGAGAAGTGAAAGGTGGTACTATTGAAGGGTCCGGTTCACACTCCTTCCCTTCTAGACATGAGAGCATGATCTCTTGCCAAGACTCTCCAGTGGCACTTCTGCAAGAAGCAAAGTAATATATTTACCTAGTAATGAGTCAGCCAAACATTAGACTGAAATACCTCTCAATTAAAGGAGTAGTTCACCCAAAAATGACAATTCTGCCTTTATTTACTCACCCTCCTGATGTTCCAAAGTTTTTTTTTCAGCGGAACATACAAGGAGAATTTTTGAGTCTTCATGCATTTTTTATTCTGTTCAAAAACAGTTCATAGTAACCACAGTTGTCCTGTGGTTACTATGGTTAAAAGTACAAAAAAGATTCATAAAAGTGGTCTTGTTCTTTGTGCGAGGAACTCAAAATTTTGTATTCCCTTCCACATTCCTTTAATGATACTTTTTAGTAAGTTTCAGTGAAAAGTATTGTAAAAATGATGACAGAATTTTAATTTTAGGGTGAACTAAAATGAAAGTTAACCTTACAGCTTTTATCATATATTTGGGCACCATAGTATTTTTAATGCTAAATTTCACTAAAGAAAGAATCCGATATAATATTGTGCCCCCAATGGCTTCATTTATTGTTATATTATGCCATCTTCAGTCTAAATAAATCTACAATTGAAATTTCTACATCATAAAAAAAAAAATCAATAAAAAAAAGTGTTTTATTGGTCACACTTTAGATTAGGGTCCAATTCTCAATATTAACTAACTAATTACTGCTTATTAATGGTTAGTTGTCACAGTTCATGAATTCACTGACTCGTTCTCGTGCTGTGTTTGTGTGTGTCTGTATGGGTGTGTACGGAGCCGCTGATCAGTCACTGATTATCATCAGCACCTGCTGATTATCATCAGAGCCAGCTGATACTGATCAACGGCTTCTATTTAAGCACATGGTCTTTCATCTTGTGTTTGTCAGATCGTTGTTGGATGTCTTCCCGTGCTGTGTTGGTCTTTGTCTTGTGCTTCCCGTGTCCGTTGGATTACTTCACTGAGTTTTGTCTGTCTGCCGTCTTCAAGAGGATTCTGTTACTTCTCATCTCACGGACGATCGGGTTGCCCATCTGCCCCTGCGGTATCACTGAGCCTAGGCCTGCTTCTTCTCTCACCTGACCATCTTCCTGTTCATCAATAAACCTAATTTTCTTGCATCTGCATCTTCTGTCATTTTTCACGTTACAGAACGATCTGACCATCATGGATACAGCGAGAACACCTGAACTGGCCGAATTCCTATCTCGGAACATTGCACGGATGGACCAGTAGGAGGAGAACTTAGCCCTGACTGGTCGCGTGGTACAAGCCTTGGTAGCGCAGGTGTCCGAGCTCAACCAGAAGATCCAATTTTGCTCTACAACCCCAGACGTTTGCCACCGAACAAACCAAGGTGGCACTGGTTCTGACCCTGCTGTCTGGACGGGCAGCTCTGTGGGGAACGGCGGTGTGGGAGAATCAAGATCCGTGTTGCTCCTCGTTCCAAACACTCTTGGAGGAGATGAGGAGGGTGTTCGATCGGGCGGTGGCGGGAAGAGAAGCGGAACGTCAACTAACTGATCTTCGCCAAGATAACCGATCGGTGGCCGATTACTCGATCGAGTTTCGCACCCTCGCCGCAGAGTGTCTCTGGAACGAGGATGCGCAGTGGGACATGTTCCTGCATGGGCTGGCTGACCGTATCCAGAGGGAGATCTACACCTTGGACCTTCCGAAGGATCTCAATGGACTCGTCGAGCTGGCCCTGCGAGTGGATGCCTGCCTGCAGCGGTTGGAATAGCATACCTGCAGGACCCTGGTTCCTGAGACCTTCGGACCCCCCCGAGCCAGTGGCGGTGATACGGTCAGCCCAGCCTTCGATCTCGAGCCCATGCAGGTGGGTAGAGCTCGGCTCTCCCGGGAGGAGAGAGAAAGACGGAGATCCCGGGGACTATGCCTTTACTGCG
The DNA here is from genome assembly GCA_026230005.1 of Gila orcuttii. Classification (NCBI taxonomy): domain Eukaryota; kingdom Metazoa; phylum Chordata; class Actinopteri; order Cypriniformes; family Leuciscidae; genus Gila; species Gila orcuttii. The sequence goes on along the minus strand of JAPDVR010000008.1, from coordinate 45,548,685 downwards.
GTGGAACTGGCCACTTCATCAACACCTGCCCCATAAAAGATCGGGCTCGGCAGTAAGCAGGAGGCTACTGTCGGGTGGGATCTCCACCAGCAAGACCTCCTCCACTCTCCTTCCGGTGAGACTGCAATGGGCAACCCGATTCCACAACTGTCAAGCCCTTCTGGACTCCGGAGCCGAGGGGAATTTTATGGACATAACTCTGGCACGTAAGCTGCAAATTCCCATCATACCACTCACAAACCAGATTTCTGTCAACACACTCAACGGACAAGAACTACCTGCCATTACACTCTCCACTGATCTACTGACACTCACAACCTCAGGCAACCACACGGAAGGGCTTTCATTTTTACTCCTGGACTCCCCCCACATTCCACTTGTCCTCGGTCATCCCTGGCTCACCAAGCACAATCCCAGGGTTGACTGGGGTCATAACTCCGTCTCTGCCTGGAGCACTAAATGTTATGCGTTTTGTTTAGTGTCTGCCTGTTCTTTGGTGTCCAGTTCTGTTTTGCAGGAGGAGGCAGTGAATTTGTCAAACATGTCCGCGGAGTACCTCGACCTGAAGGAAGTGTTCAGTAAGTCTCGGGCTGCTTATCTTCCTCCGCATTGTCCCTATGACTGTGCTATAGATCTTATGCCAGGTACGTCTCCGCCTAAGGGCAAGTTATACTCACTTTCAGTGTCTGAGAGGGAGGCCATGGAGAAATACATTTCTGATTCTCTAGCATCCGAGTTCATTCAACCTTCCTCTTCACCAGCGGGGGCGGGGTTCTTTTTTGTTGGTAAGAAGGATGGGTCTCTGCGACCATGTATTGATTACCGAGGGCTGAACAACATCACGGTAAAGAATACTTATCCTTTGCCGTTGATGTTTTCAGCTTTCGAGCGGTTGCAGGGAGCCTCCGTCATCACAAAATTGGATTTACGCAATGCATATCATTTGGTTCGCATCAGGAGGGGGGATGAATGGAAAGCCGCATTTAACACTCCCAGGGGCCAATTTGAATATTTGGTTATGCCGTTCGGGCTGTCCAACTCCCCAGCGGTTTTCCAGGAACTCGTCAATGACGTGCTGAGAGATATGGTTGACCAGTTCATATATGTCTACCTGGATGACATATTGATTTTTTCTTCTTCTCTCCAGGAACACGTTCAGCACGTCAGACGAGTGCTTCAGAGGTTGCTAGAGAATGGGCTTTTTGTCAAGGCGGAGAAACGCGCTTTTCATGCACAGTCTGTTCCTTTCTTAGGTTACATCATCTCGTCTGAGGGAGTGCGTATGGACCCTGACAAGGTTAAGGCTGTGATGGATTGGCCAAGCCCAGATTCCCATAAGGCCCTACAGAGGTTTCTGGGGTTTGCCAATATCTATCGCCGTTTTATTCGCAACTTCAGCCAACTAGCTGCTCCTCTGACTGCCTTGACCTCCCCCAGAACGACGTTCAGGTGGTCCGATACAGCCGAGGCTGTATTCGCTAACCTCAAGAGCCGCTTCAGTTCAGCTCCCATCCTGATTGCCCCTGATCCATTGCGTCAGTTCGTGGTGGAGGTCGACGCGTCAGAGGTGGGGGTAGGTGCAGTTCTATTCCAACGCTCTTCCACAGACGACAAGATACACCCTTGCGTGTTTTTGTCCCATCGTTTATCGCCTGCCGAAAGTAACTATGACATTGGTAACGGAGAGTTGTTGGCAGTCAAGTTAGCGCTGGAAGAATGGCGTCATTGGTTAGAAGGGTCGGGGGTACCTTTTATCGTTTGGACTGATCATAAGAACCTGGAATACATTAGATCTCCAGGCCTTAGAGGGGTTGTCCACCGAGTCAGTTATTTGTGCCGGAGGGGTTACGGTCCGACGTTATTCGATGGGCCATTGTTCCAGCGTGGCATGTCATCCAGGAGTTAACCGCACCAGTTTTTTGGTCAAGCAACGATTCTGGTGGCCATTAATGGCTCGAGACATTCGGAATTTTGTTTTGGCTTGCTACTGTGCCACTGGTAAGACTTCCAATCGACCCCCAGATGGGTTAATCCAACCGCTGTCTGTCCCTTCGAGACCCTGGTCCCACATAGCGCTAGATTTTATTACCCATTTTTTCTAGCCTGGAATCCGAAGTCGGGGTTCCCTCCACTCACGCCTTTGTCCAGAGGTGTCACCGCACATGGAGCAGAGCCCGTGAGACTCTGCTCCAGGTGGGGGCGCGCACCAAGGTCAGGGCCGATCGCCACCAGTCAAGACCCCCCATATACGTTGTTGGTCAAAAAGTGTGGTTTCAACCAAGAACATTCCACTCCGCTCCGTTTCTAACAAGTTAGCTCCCAAATTCATTGGCCTGTTTACTGTCACCAAAGTCCTTAGTCCGGTGGCAGTGCGACTCAAACTTCCTCCTGCGTACAGGAGAATTCATCCCGTGTTTCATGTTTCCAAATTAAAACCCGTATTTCGTTCTCCCCTTAATCCGCCGGTGCCGGTTCCCCCACCGCCGCATCTCGTAGTTGGGGAACCAACGTATTCGGTCAATCGTATTCTGGACTCGAGACGGAGGGGACACGAATTCCAGTATCTGGTGGACTGGGAGGGTTACGGTCCGGAGGAGAGAAGTTGGGTTCCTGCTAGAGACATTCTGGATCAATTTCTTATTGATGATTACAATCAACAGGTAGGTCCTCCTGGGAGCGCCAGGAGGCGCTTCTAGGGGGAGGGGTACTGTCATGATTCATGAATTCACTGACTCGTTCTCGCGCTGTGTTTGTGTGTGTCTGTATGGGTGTGGGCGGAGCCGCTGATCAGTCACTGATTATCATCAGCACCTGCTGATTATCATCAGAGCCAGCTGATACTGATCAGCGGCTTCTATTTAAGCATATGGTCTTTCGTCTTGTGTTTGTCAGATCGTTGTTGGATGTCTTCCCGTGCTGTGTTGGTCTTCGTCTTGTGCTTCCTGTGTCCGTTGGATTACTTCACTGAGTTTTGTCTGTCTGTCTGTCTTCTCATCTCACGGACGATCGGGTTGCCCATCTGCCTCTGCGCTATCACTGAGCCTAGGCCTGCTTCTTCACTCACCTGACCATCTTCCTGTTTATCAATAAACCTCATTTCTTGCATCTGCATCTTCTGTCATTTTTCACGTTACATTAGTAAGATAGTTGTGAAGTTTAGGTATTGGATAGGGTTAAGGGATGTAGAATATGGTCATGCAGAATAATGCATTAATATGTGCTTTATAAGTACTAATAAACAGACAATATCCTATTAATATGCATGCTAATAAGCAACTAGTTGATAGTGAGAACTGGACCCTAAACTAAAGTTTTACCAATTTTACTAAAATAATAAAATATATTTAAATACATTTTCTCTCCGTGTTTTGTGACCTTACCTAAAGAGCAGCATCAAGGCACCAAAGAATGTCTTGAAATTGTTGTGTTGATTTATGTGGCTTTCATCAGTCAATTTAATATTCCCAAACACCTAAAGAATGAAGAAGATATTATAGTGTCACAGTTCTATTCAGTAAGTTTCATTTTCATGGACTTTAGGTTAGTTTAGTCTCAGTCACATGTTCTTCTTTGTCTTAGTTTCCCGACACTCATTTGTCTCCTTGGTTACCGTCATTATGAGTTCTGTATTTCAGCTGTGTTTGATTTATCATCTCGTTTGTGTTTGCTTTCATAGTTGTACCCTTACAGTCACCCTTTGTCCGGTCACGTCTATATTTGTGGTTGTGTTTTGTTTTCCTGCCTGTTTGGATTGCCTTCAAAGTGGATTATTAAAGACTTTGGAACTTGTTCTTCTTCCCTTCAACCTTGCGTGACAGAATCAGATGTGCACCATGCATTTCAAATTTCATATCACTAGTCAAAAAGCCAGACCCTTCTGACAAGTCTTTGATTCTTCAAAATCTCTGGCGTACATTGTCAAAAATAATCTAATAATCTAAATAATAATTTAGATGTGTGCCATCATAAAATTTAAATGCCTGCAAGGGGGGAAGAATTAAAACTGAAACAAAGAAAAGGCTTGTTAAGGCACTATCTGACCTTTCACACACTTTAACACACATAAACTAAAACAGAGTGCATCTGTTGCAAAACACTTGGATTGAAAAATAAATTAGAAGAGTAATTTGTAGAGACTGAGCTGCCAAAATACAATTTAAAAAGTTTAAAGGGAAGTATCTATAGTTTAGGGAAGTATTCAGCTAATACCATTAAATTACAAAGTTAGGTGTGGTTGCAGGAAAGGAGAGAGTTGAAGCGTGGATCTAGATGCAGCAGTATTTATTCAATGAAAATAGAAACACTCTGGAACACAGGAGGACAGGAATACCACAGGAGTATGTTAAACCAACACTACTTCTGAAATGGCCAACCATCCGCTTGGGGGGAAGACTGCTGATTACAGATACAATTAATGAAAATGAAAACCCTGGCCTCTTGGTATCCAGGAATGCAGCAGCAGTGAAGCCATGGCAAGGGCTGACAAGACTACTCTGGACTGAAGTACTACCTCCTCGACAATGACAGCAATGACTGGAAGAACCTTCCCTTCCTTGAGAAGCCTGGGCATGCATAGGCATCACCAACACCCAGAGGAAGTGAACGAGGAGAGGATAAAACTCCTTCAAAAGAAGAGGAAGGCGTGGACAACACAGGAAGGCGACCATCTAATTGAACTTGCAAATGTTGAATGGAGGAAGAACATGCTAAAAAAGACAAAAACCCCCAGCAATGCTGAAAAAAGATCTGACAAAGCACTGAGCGAGGTAGTAACTGGAAGAACAATTGAGTCGATTAGGAAACTGCTCCAGAAGCTCGGGTGGACCCCTCCAATCACCTCTGAGGCAACAATTTTGAAGTCGGCGTGTAAATGCTGAGAAAAAGTGCAGTCCAGACGTGGGTAGAACCAATGATACCTAAGAAGACGAGCTTCATAAAACCGGACATAATGGTAGATGATGGCCATAAGATTACCATCCTTGATGTATCCATAGTAGCGGGTTGTTATAAGTTATAAGTTGAAGATTGGAAAATACTGGTCCCCAGACAATGTTATTAAGTTAATGACTGGAACCACCGCCCCGATTAAACACAACCCAGTGATCATATCTGATGTATGGCCCTATAGGAAGGGGGCTTTGATCTATGGGGCTGACCAAGCGAGACCTGTCTGACCTCTGTCTAATAACAATTGTTGGATCATTAAAATGCTAAGATCTATTTACACGAGGAACTGCAATAGCAGCGATGACCTTGCCACAGCTCACTATTAGCACTTCTTTGGACGCCTCAAGCACAAGTGGAATTCCATCTCCACCACTAATGATGATGATTAACTGATTACTTGTTGTCAATAGATGAGAACAGACAAAGGACAAGGAAAGGAGTTATTCATGTAACAGCTGCTCCCAGAAGGAGGAAAACGAAGTACACCATGATTATGGGACATCACGCTCTCATGTGAAAAACTAAAGACCCCTCTATTGGTGTGTTTTGGTCGATGGTATTACGGTGTTGTACTGAGTATACAGATTGATTAGAAACAAAACAGGAACTACGAAATGAAATAAACTTCAAAATAAGAGTCTTAGGACACAAAAAACACATTACATTTGTAAAGTTTACATCATGTTTGACAACTGCCATCCATATTGGTATGAAAAACCTACCTGCATGCCAATAATGGCGTAAATGAAGAAAAGCATGGCAATGAGGAGGCAAACATATGGAAGAGCCTGAAACAAGAAGAGATTAAAAATGTTAATCACATAAAGATGCAGATTCTGTACAGACAGAACTGAAAACAAGCTCTATCAAAAAAAAAAAAAAAAAAAGGTTTGCAACAATTTCTTTTTGTTCTAGTTGTTGTTGATGTTGAGCTGAACAAAGCTAGAAATATATATTTTCCATGACTTTTCTATGACCTCTGTGACTAAAATGTTGGTAATTTCTATATATTTTCCAGACCTGGAAATTGTAAAATTACTTGTTTTTTTTTTTCCTTCAGGTTTTTCATGACCATGAAGGACAGTGATGCATTTAGTGCAAAAGTAATTTTACCTTGAAGGACTGAACAAAAGTCCACAGCAGAATCCGTATTGTGTAGCCTTGTCTCAACAGTTTAATGAGTCTAGCTGCCCGGAAAAGCTTTAGAAAACTCATATTGATGGTGTTCACAGACTAAATCAAAGAGAAAGAAAAGCAATTATGTACTTGTGACAAAGGTTACTTGATAGACAATTTATCTTGTTTTAATGATTTTTAGATATTTTTAGAAAACAAGTTAAAAAGAGGGGGGCCAGAGCTAAGAAACCAGAAACCCCAGCGACGGCAGTGTTACACACTCTTTGATTCATATTCAGACCCATAGATGTGAAATATTCCTACCTGTAAATCTACCACAATTTCAGTTATACTGCCCAGCACTGTGATAAAATCAAAGATGTTCCATGTATCACGGAAATAGTTCTGTGAGTGAAAACAATAAACAAGTAAATCAATTCAAATACATTATAGATGTATTCTCCTTTGAAGGCCACTCATTAACATCAATGTGACGTCGTTAAACTCACTATGAATCCAAAGGCCATGATCTTTAAGATGCATTCCAGAGAGAACAGCACAGTGAACGCTGTGTTGAGGTGCTTCAGGACAATGTCGTAGGCAGCTGGCGCAGAGTGGTACTGAAAAGTGTTAAGGTCATCAAATCAGAAATGCTGTATACACCTCAAAAGATTATATTTCAGATGTTTCAGCAAGTTTAAGACCGTTTAATGGGCACTCAAGTTTTTCCATTTAATATAAAATAAATTCAAATAAAATATTACAATTACATAGATTCATTTTTGTTTCAATTAACATAATTCTTTCCAAGTTATTGCATTTTGAAAGTTATACCTTCATCATGAGCACTACTGTGTTGAGTGCAATCATGACTAGAACTGTGTACTCGAATGATGGTGACACCACAAAGTGCCACAATCGGTACTGGAGCGTCTGCCTGTTCTGAGGCATGTATCTTGTTAGGGGTTTTGCACTGATGGTAAAGTCAATGCATGCCCGCTGAAAGAGTGAGATAAGAAAGCAGTGAAGGAACATGCTGGCTAGTACTGCAGATTGGAAACTCAGCAGAATAGCTTTATTTAAAGGGTTTATTCATTATTATTGTGTGACTATCATTTAATGATGCTAAATGGCAGTTAATAAAACCTTGCAACATGGAATATATATTAAAAAATTCTTGATGCAATCTACTGGATATTGAGGTCATATATTTGGCTTTTTACTCACTGCATATTGCATACGTTCATTGTATATGAATGTATATTCACCTCGTTTTTCTCTAAGTTGCACTCCTCCATCATTTTGTCACCCTGCTCCTGGAATGTGATTATGATGAGAGCAACAAAGATGTTGACAAAAAAGAAAGGAAAAACCACAAAGTATACGACATAGAAAATGGACATCTCCATTCGGTTTCCTCTGCTTGGGCCATGGTCTTCTTCAGTGACATCCACAGAGTGTTGAAGAACTCTGTAGAAAGCATTGGTATGAACAAATAATGAATGCAATTAATGAATTCAGCCAATAATGAAAGTCATCTTTTACCATTTATAATTGCAGCAATATTATTGATTTGACTGAACTGACACTATCGAATGAGAACTGAGCTGGATGATGATATCAGCTGAATTGAAATCAACTCAATTTCATAATTGAGAAAGTTTACACAGTTCTTGAACCAAACTAATCTACCCTGAACTGACTTGAGTTAAAGAAATGGCACTATTGTCTTTTTAGAGCTGTTTTACTACAGAATTTAATTCTGTTTGCATCATTGATCATTATTTTCATGTTTATCACTGTAAAGCTGTATTGTATAAAGCGCCATATAAATAAAGGTGACTTGACTTGATTTATTTACTGAATATGTTGCCTGTTTTCCCAAATTGTGGCTCCATTCTCATTAAATAAACCTACCCATGACCCGACGCGTAACATATTGATGAACACGGACAAAACACCGGATACGAATTAGAAGTCTAAAACAAGAATTTTTAAAGAGAAATGTCGGAGGAGCTTGAGTTTGTTACCCAGCCCTAATTGTTTGAACCATGAGATGTGTCTACGATCACCTAAGCTTAGGCTACTCCTACATCTTATGTCATGCGTCAGGTCAGAGGTCACTCTTCCACCGGAACTCAACTCGCGTATGGCCGTTACTGGAAGCCAGTGATTATAGTTAATGATTATAGTTATAAAATTATAAATATGGATATTTTTCTTACAAAAAATGCATCGCTTCACTTCAGATGGCCTTTATTAATCCACTGGAGCCGTATGGATTACTTTTATGATGGATGGATGAAATTTAAAAACTCTTGTTTTCTCATATTTAATTTTTTTCAATATAACTCCGATTGTGTTTGGTTGAAAAAAGAAAGTCATACACATAGGATGGCTTGAGGATGAGTAAATTATGGGATAATTTTCAATTTTGGGTGAACTATCCCTTAGTTTTCTGAAATTTAATGCCAAAGTAATATAACACAAAATAATAGTTTTATAAATGTACATAAAAATTTCTTTAAAAATGAAAATATAAAAAAGTTAACTGTCAAAACGTGTAAATCACAGTCTGTAAAAGAGTAAAATCTGCAGCATTAAATCTCTTCCTGCTTCTTCATAGACATGCTACTCAACCAAAATTGAATTAATCAATGACAGTCCACATTGTTTCCCCTGCCTTTTCAGACAATGATTCTTTAGATCAGCTATTAAATAAACATATCTCCACATGGATCCTAAATGTACATTAGATTTGACTGTAACCCTGTAACATACGAATCGTAGCAAACCGAGGTGTCATGCCACATTCTGGTTCTAAACTGATGTTTTCCAACAGGTCAAAAATGCAGACTATACTTGAGAAGTTAACTGTGAACAGCTATCTGACACAAAATCTTCAAGCCACCTATAATATCTGACTATCACGACTAAACAATTTGGCTGGCTAATCACAGGGACAAATTTGCATGTCAATGATTACCATAATTGGAGAAAATCGTTGTATTAAAATAAGATCTGTTATGAAATCCACTCAAAGAAGGGACTTGCAGAACTTGCAATGTTTTTTGGAGATATGTGAGCACTTATCCAGACTGCACACACAGTTTATTATTGGAGAATTGGCTGCATCACAGCTCTCATAACCGCACGACCTTGAAGAAATGTTTCTTTTGGAGGCCAATGTTTCTGAGCTCTCTGAATCGACTTCATAAATCAAATAATGGAATTAAGCCATTTAAAGAACAGATAAATCTTAAAATTATCAAGATAGGATCTTAACAATTTAGATAAGATAGGATAAGATAGGATCTTGCTTGCCTTTGCTACAACTACAGTTCTCTTTTACCCACATCCAAAATCTTAAAAATTACATGGTGGAAGCAAACTGTGCTTTGAGTCGATCAGATGCTTGGGTGGCTTCGTTCCCCTCGAGATTGCTTTCAGTAGTTTGCCAACCCAATCTCATGGCAATTCATAAGCATTTTATGTTTTGACGAATTGGTGTATAATTGATATGATTTCTAACAATCTCATCCGTATGTTTTTGTATGATCTGCTTGCGTCCCAGTGATGGTATGTTTGAAGGTGGGGTTAGAGGTGGGGTGGACCTTCATGTTTACTATTTTCTGATAATCGTACATTTCTGTACGATTAACATTCATTCGAATTCATGCAAAATCACATAACAGTTATTCTTTCCTGTGAGATCAGCTTGTAGGGTAACACTTTACGGTAAGGGTACATGAATTATCATGAATTCATATATAAATTCATGCATGAATTATGCATTCATTCATGCATTAATATCTCATGAATCATCAGGAACTAATACAAGTTCAACGTTTTTCATTCATGACTTCATGGATGAACAACACCTTAATTAAAACATTAACTAAGATGAGCACATCATCATGAATTATGATTTATTTCGCATGATCATGATGTTTTCTTTGTTCACAGTTATGTCACCATTAATAGCACATTGTTCATCAGTGTTTCAAAGGACTAGTCACCACTTTAGTTGAGGGGCCACACACATGATGAAGTCATTGATAGATAATGCTTAGTTAATGATGACTACTGTACTTGAATGTCAACAGAATTTGTGTGCTATGAGTTGTGATTGGTCTATTTTGGGGTCTGTTTAATTCAGTAGTCATCATTAACTAAGCATTATCTACCAATGACTTCATCATGTGTGTGGCCCCTCAACTAAAGTGGTGACTAGGTCACTGACATAGACAAAGAACAAAGAAAACATAATGATCATGCGAAATAAATCATAATTCATGATGATGTGCTCATCTTAGTTAATGTTTTAATTAAGGTGTTGTTCATCCATGAAATCATGAATGAAAAACGCTGAACTCGTGTTAGTTACTGATGATTCATGAGATATTAATGCATGAATGAATGCAGAATTCATGCATGAATTTATACATGAATTCATGATAATTCATGTACCCTTACCGTAAAGTGTTACCGGTTGTAGTTTGCAAAAAGGTTATATTCAAGCATCTTGGAGAAGTTGCCACAGTTCTTCTGGGATTTTCTGTCTCTTCATGTAACCCTGGACTGATTTGATGATGATGAGATCATATCTCCGCGTGGGCCATACCATCTGTTGTATGACTACTTTTGTTAATACAAACATTTCACTTATAATATTTGCAATTAAAATGTTTGGAAGTCTACAATTGATATTTCCTAATAGTGCACTAAAGTAAAACATAAATAAATGTTTTTTAATAAAAGACTTTTGCACAGCACATTTACTTAATGAAATTTCAGAACATTTCTGGACAAGTTCTGGTAACTGTTAATTGATTTTGTTCATTCAACACTGCCAAAGCTTTCACAATGTGACATCTATTATGTTTGAAGAGAAGCCCAGCTCTTTCATGTTTGACATTTGCTGACGTTTCTGGCATTTTTGGATTCGGTTTGCTCTTACACAGAAGGTTCTCTGGCATATTGAGCCCAACGGAATCAAAGCCCAGTGCTTCGTTGTTATTGCTTTCAGTCCTCTGATTTTGGATAGTTTAATGAGCAGTAAAACCTTTTTAACATATTATTTATTTAAAATGAATTTGAACTGCTTCAGTAATTAGAATATGGTAATTTTTTCACCATCATGTCTTATATATGTGTATATAACTATAGAACTAAACAACTTGAAAAAACAAAAAACTTATCTTGCATCTCTTATGTATTCACCTATATTCATACGTACATCCCCATTCTCCGCTCTACCATAACAGATCATTTTTAGGGCAACCTGTCTGACACCAAAACATAGAGAGCTAAATCTACACTGACACAAATTTCCTTGGCAGATGTGTTACTAGTACTCGAGAAAGCAACAAAATATCCCAGCGCTGACAGGACTCTTACTTCCAGAAAAGTCCCCATCCTTCTCAGATCTCCTCCATGTGCAGAACAATCTTGGGAGCTGACCAAAAATGCATCACATGTTGCCAAATGCTCAGTCTTGATGCTCCGTAACATACAGTAAGAAACATCCAGAGCTTCCTACAGCCCTACTTCACCAAGCCATTGAGTGTGACCTGATATATTAACATGCTTATGGAGTGTCGCAAAACCATCAAGCAGTTTCAGCCTAATAGCAAGGCAAACAGAGCTACTGATTTTAAATTATAATTAAATGATGCAGAGGGTGAATATTTTATGTAAACCAAAAAATAATCAACAATATACAAAGTCCTGTGCAATATATAAATAAATGGACTTACTGTGGCCAGCCCTCTCCTGTGGACACAGTGAAGAGTGTAAGAAGAGCCCAGAGGACATTATCATAGTGGAACTCGTGTCTCCTCCACTCCCTCTTCTTCACCTCCTTCCTGTCCCTCGCATAGTCAATGTAGTAGCCCCTACACAACACAAAACAATTAAAACAGGTGCAAACAAGCAAACCAAGAAAATGTAACTGAAAAGTTACTGACCATTGTACAGCTTTACCAGAATTTTCCTGTATTTTCTGTACTTTTGAAATACAATAGTTTGATTTACTCTTTAGAAATATTGTAAATAAAAACTTCCCAATCCAGAAAGACTATTTATTTAAAGTTATTTATTACTCTGCAAAAAAATGTAAGCTTCAAATATGTCTATATACAACGTAAATATTACAAAATGTGACATTAAAAAGGGTATAAATCACTTGTTTTTCTAGAGAAACACTGTCACCAGCAGGTGAAGTTACAGTGGGACGCCGCGTCTCTCTTGCCTCCCCTGAGACCATTGACTTTTAATAGATCCACTTAAGTGTGTAGTGGGTTTAGTGGGGGGTAATTGAGAATGAATGGGGGAAAGTCATGTGAGAGGAGGCAATGCCTCCATCGCGCTCTGATTGGATATGATTGGATATTCACGCGATAAATCTCACCTCTTGTTTTCATGTGTGTTCCGCATTAGAGAATGGGAAGGCTAATTAAAAAGTAAGTAAACAACTCAGCCACCTAGATATCAGCACTTTATAGCATGTTAAAATCAAACTTGAAATGGTTTGAAAACCTGCAGCGTGTGCAAGGCAAGGTGAATTAATTGAAGTATTAGGACATTCTAGGAGAAAACGTCATGCCGTCAGTGAGGAAGCTGAAGCTTGGGTGTCAATGGACCTTCCAACAGGTCAATAATCCCAAGCATACCTCAAATTCCACCAAGGCTTGGTTTCAGAAGAAGTCCTGGAAGAGTCTACAGTGGCATCACAGTCACCTGACCTGAACCCCATAGAAAATCTCTGGTAGGATTTGAAGAAGGTGGTTGCAGTACGCAAACCCAAGAATATTACTGAACTGAAGGCCATTGCTGATGAGGAACTGGCTCAGATTCCTCAGAAACGCTACCAGAAGCTGCAGTCTGGTTATACATCTCGTTTGCAGCAGGTCAAGTAGTACTTGAGTAATAAGTACTATAGATGCTTGCCATGAAGGGGCTGAATAATTTTGAGACTGCAGAAGTCATTTTCGTTGAATTTGGGGAAACCACTCGAAACATTTGTAGAGCTATTTCAATTACTTTTGTTTGATTTGTTAATTGCAAACAGCTGAAAATTTTGCCAATATTCCTGAATGGGGGTTGAATATTTTCGATTACAACTGTATATTTGCCTCATCTCCAAATTAAGTGTAAGTGTTGTATAATTTTAATCCTACACTCATACAACTATTTAGGGAATAGACGTTAAATAGTTATATTAAATAGTAAATCGTAAATAGTAAATAGTTATAACTGTAAGCCAAGTTTCATTTTTTTAATTTAGTTTCAGTCTACCTACAATGTTAGTAAGGATATCTTGCACTAAAACAGTCATAAATTAGCTTGTTGTGAACATTGTCCACCCTCTCTCTTAAAATATATGGCATACGCCTGCACTTACTGGCATTCTTTCTGGGTGCCCATTGAGCCATCAGTACAGTAAAAGAACTTTCCCTTAAAGAGCTGTACTGCAATGACAGCAAAGATGAACATGAAGAGCTTGTACACGATGAGAATGTTGAGGACGTTCTTCAAGGATGTGACCACACAATCGAACACAGCCTGCATGACACAACACATTCAAATAGAAGAAATAATTATCATATTACATATCCCTTCCTAAACAGGTTTTCAAACAGGAATGCAAATGAGGCGAGTTTCATATGCCACTTTTTGCCATGTACGGTATAACAAATGATGAGTTACATACAGTATAACTAAGCAATCAATCCGCATTTATTTTTTTATTTTTTTTACAAATGTCTACATAAAGCCTGGAATAATTATTCTGTCAGTATAAAGTGTATCATGATGAACACTGCACACATCATTGCCTGCACTTTTATTTGCAAGTAATACTTTTTTTCAGTCAGTACCGTTTTTGTTTTCTTTCTTTTTTTCAGATTTCATATGGTTAATCTACATACAGCTAATGAGATTAGCATCAGATATGGGAAAAATGTCTGTCTGAGCAAGTGATCTAGTGTTTTATCAATGTTACACCTCGTTTCAAAACACCACTGCACACCACTGGTTTAAGGGTGGACCTTACATTATTTCTAAAAAATGTTACATTCACAGACGAATACTATCATAATAAATTGCCACTGCGTAAAATAGTTATAAGTTTTCTCATGAGATAAGGTTGGGAATTATGTGCACATGACCAGTAACTTCATTTGTCTTTGCCATCCCTATCCCCAAAGATCTCCCATCACTAATTCAATTATGGTTTAGTTAAATGGTCTGATGATAATTCTGAAAATTCTGGCTCTGTATATTACTGCAAATTGATTTAAAATGAAAAATGTCAAGTGCTGCGTGTTATATTTAGTCTACTTTTAATTATTCACAGAGGGATTACTCATATTTGGACATCAGAGCGTCCTAATGAATTCATTGAATTTGAGTGTTTTTGTGAGACTGTTTCAAAGGAATATTCTTGGAATATTTCTTGACTAGAGTGTATAAGTGTTTGAAATACATAACACATATAGACTATATACTAAACATTAGTTTATCAGCAAAATTAGAGTGTAAAATAAACAGACTTAAAAGAAATAACTACAGCATAGCATTTTTTATTATCATGTTATTGAATGTGCCAATGTTACTGTATTTGGTCTTGGCGGAGTAGGTCTGCTACTCTGCTGATTTTGATTATTGCTACTGTCATTAGATACACAGACGTGCTGCTGTGAGCTTGTAAGATATGCTGCTGCATAAATAGACATGCTTAAATCCAGGCAGCTGGAGCTGGGGGAGGTGGAGGAACTCTGATAGCCCACAGCAGGGCTAGCCTACAGCAAACAATGGACCAAACCATTTAAATACTGAGCAACAAATCTCATTGGCTGCAGGATCAGCAGAGGCCAATCAGCTTGTGCCATGCGATAATGATGTGATTGCTCGCAGAATTCATGTAAAGGATCTAGAGATGCACCGATTGATCGGCTGGTGACCGGAATTGACCAATTTTCAAGTGATCGCCCATGACCGTCGACCGGACGATTTTATGCCGGTCAAATGCACTCTGGCGCCGCATGATTAACATCACGCAACAACAGCATCACACGAGCACAAGGAACGCACATGTTGGAAACCTTGTGAATTACGGCCGTTTCACACCGCAAGCGTGAGCAGCGCGGGTTTTTTTTTCCGGCGTGCATGATAATCAATGAGTGCATTCACACCAGGAGCAGGAGCAGGAATTACGCTCAATTAATCACGCTCAATTAAAGTGAAAGCACACTTTTGATGGACAAAATCAATGTGATTTCACACAAAAAGTGCCCAAAATGCACAGAATTTGCATGTCTGGTGAGTTTTAACAAGAACTGGAGTAGGCTATGTCAGAAAAGAAAATTAATTTTCTTTTTGAAATGAACACATTTTGTTTAGTTGGATATTGGATGTGAAAAGAAGGAGATGATTCTTCCATAGCACTGCAATTTAGATGAATTTCCCACACCAGGAGTAATTTATATAGTTCTATTCAGGGCCGGAGTGGGGCCCCTTTTCAGCCCGGGAGTTTCAGGCCTAAGACCGGCCCACTGTTTCCATGGTGGTGGAAATTGGATGAATAAAAGCAACAGTTCAGCTCTTACTATTGTGTAGTTTTTATTAATACCATGGTTCAACAAATAATGTAAAGGTTAAATAATAATTACTAACTTAAGCTGAGAAGTTAACAAAAAAATATTCCACTATTCCACAAGGATAGGTTGATAAATTAACAAAAGCATACTGCTCTTTCTTACATTAAATAACTTTAATTCACATTGTTTACTCTGGTATCCGCTAAATGTCAGAGAAAAGAACAGAATCAGAGATTATTTTTAAAGAAAATTGTACTGTGCATATTATACTATAAAAACACATAATTATAGTTGATTTTATAGTGCATCTTAACTAGAGCCCGACCGATATTGATTTTTGGGGGCCGATGCCGATACCGATATTAGGGAGTAAAAAAAAGCCAGATACCGATATATCGGCCGATATTATTTACGTGTATATTATAATACAGTAGCAATATTATTTATGTGTATTATAGTACAGGATACCAGTCAAAAGTTTGGACACTTTCCTATTGGTGTGTACAAACTTTTGATGGGTACTTTACACAGTAGCTATAAACAGAATAAATATATTTTATAAACACGTTTTGCAATGATCACTCAAATGTGGTGATCAAACACTTGTGTGACACAGATATGTAATGGAGGCAGGGTGAATGATAGAATGAGAATTATACAGTTGAGCTGTAACCAAACTAGTTTGCATTGCATGTTATATTATATTATATTATATTCTAAATACTGTTGCATAATCTTCACTAACGACTTTGTCTTTTAATTTAGTCATAACTTGTATCAATAAATATATAAAAAGTGTCAGTGACTGTCATGAGTCTGGTATCCTTCTAGCTCCCTCTTCTGGTTACACACACACATTACCTCACGCACCTTAAGTCACCCTCAGCTGTTTCTAGTTATACCCTCGTCACACTCATTCTCTCACACCTGTTCTCTCTTTTCCCTAATTGTCTGTGCTATTTCCTGCTCTCCCTTTTCCCTGTTTCTTTGCCAGATTATTCCATTCTCTACTCATGCAAACTCATTTGATCCGTCATCCAGCCTGCTCAGATCTATATCTATTTGTTCCATACTAACCCCTGCTCTACACTCTGTCCAGCCCGCCTGCTGCAGACGAACGTCCTGAGCTTTCTTCTCTGCGGACCAGTAGAACGCTCATTCTCAAGGGGTCAGAGAAGAGCGCCTGCTGGACCCTGTTCTCAGACTGTGTGCCGTTGTCTACTTTAAGGAGAGACTTTCTCATTTTGTTATTGGAGTGTCAGCATCTACGGCTGCCTTTCTGTTGTTTTTCTCAAAGTATATTTCTGTTGGACTGAATTCACTCTCACAATTAAAGAGACTGTTATCGGCAATTCGCTTTTGGGTCTTACCTTTCCTCTTAACAGAATAATCTGGCCAGCCATGGACCCAGCGAACACGAACCCGATTCACACAGCCGTTGAACTGCAAGGTGCTATGCTCGGCAAGCATGATGAGGAGATAACCGCTGCACGACACGCGGTTCAGACGCTGTCTGCCCAACTCACTGATCTGTCTCTACAGGTCCACCAGCTCAGGAGGGATCCTCCTGTTCCTTCAAGATCATCGGAAGCCCCAGAACCCAGAATAAACAACCCCCCGTGCTATGCCGGTGAGCCCACTCAGTGTCGCTCGTTTCTCACGCAGTGTGAGGTTGTTTTCTCCCTTCAGCCGACTACTTATTCGAGAGAGCGAGCCCGGGTAGCTTACGTCATCTCTCTCTTGACCGGGCGCGCTCGTGAGTGGGGCACCGCCGCCTGGGAGGCTGAGGTAGAGTTCACCACCTGTTTTGATTTATTCAAGGAAGAGATGATACGTGTGTTCGACTGTTCTGCTCATGGAGAGGAGGCGTCTCGCGTTCTTTCATCCCTTCGCCAGGGCAGACGGACTGTTGTGGATTATTCCATTGAGTTCCGCACCCTGTCAACCACCTGTGGATGGAATGAGCCAGCTCTTGTCGCACGTTTCCTAGAGGGGCTGAGTGCAAACGTCAAGGACGAGGTAATCGCCCGCGAACTACCCACCCGTCTTAATCCTCTCATCGAGTTAGCCATTCGGGTCGAGAAGTGGTTTGACCTCCGCCGTCGCACAAGAGGATTGGATTCCTTCACTCAACCGGCTGTTTCAACTATCTCCGCTCCTCTTTCTACCAACCCAGATCCAGAGCCTATGCAACTTGGTGGTCTCTGCATTTCTGCCAAGGAGAGGGAACGCCGCGTCATCAATCGTCTTTGCATGTATTGCGGGGCGGCCAACCATTATGTTTCTGCATGTCCAGTAAAAGCCGGCGCTTGCCAGTAGAGGAGGGATTACTGGCGAGCGCTACCTCTCTGATCTCTCCATCGAAGTCATGCACCATCATTCCTGTAGTCCTGCACTGGTCTGACTTTTCCGTTTCTTGTAACGCTTTGATAGACTCTGGTGCTGAGGGGAACTTCCTTGACGAGACTTGGGCACTTAAACAAGGTATTCCCCTGAAGAGACGCGATGAGACCACTCCCCTTTTTGCCCTAGATGGTAGTTCCCTTCCTGAGGTTCATCTGCGGTCCATCCCCTTATCTCTCACTGTGTCAGGCAACCACCATGAGACTCTTTCCTTTTTAATTTTTCACTCCCCTTATTCCCCAGTAGTACTAGGACACCCTTGGCTAGTTAAACACAACCCTCACATTAACTGGTCAAATAATAGTATCCTCTCATGGAACCTGTCTTGTCATGTCGAATGTTAATTGTCTGCTAATCCTCCTGTTTCCCCCGTCTCTGTGTTTCAGGAGGAGCCCGGTGATTTGACTGGGGTCCCGGAGGAGTATCACGATTTGCGGGCGGTTTTTAGTCGTTCCAGGGCCACTTCTCTCCCTCCTCACCGTCCCTATGATTGAAGTATTGATCTTCTTCCCGATACCACGCCACCCCGCGGCAGGCTTTTTTCCTTGTCTGCTCCCGAGCGCGACGCGTTAGAGAAATATCTTTCCGAGTCCCTCCGCGCTGGTACCATAGTTGCTTCCTCCTCTCCAGCAGGCGCAGGGTTTTTCTTTGTTAAAAAGAAAGACGGCTTTTTGCGCCCCTGTATTGACTATAGGGGTCTCAATGACATTACCGTTAAGAATCGCTATCCCTTGCCGCTAATGTCATCTGCCTTTGAGTTGTTACAGGGGGCAAAGGTCTTCACTAAATTGGATCTGCGCAACGCGTACCACCTTATTCGCATCAAACAGGGAGATGAATGGAAGACTGCGTTTAATACCCCATTAGGTCACTTCGAATATCGGGTTCTTCCGTTCGGGCTGGTAAACGCTCCCGCTGTCTTTCAAGCCTTAATTAATGACGTCCTAAGAGATATGCTTAATGTCTTCGTCTTTGTGTATCTTGACGACATTTTGATCTTCTCCCCCTCTCTCCAGGTTCACGTACAGCACGTACGCCGAGTCCTTCAGCGCCTTTTAGAGAATCGTCTCTTTGTTAAGGCGGAGAAATGTACCTTTCACGAACTATCAGTCACCTTTCTCGGTTCCGTAATTTCAGCAGAGGGCATTGGTATGGATCCCACTAAGGTACAGGCGGTCACCGATTGGCTAGTCCCTGATTCACGTGTTGCGCTTCAGCGTTTTCTTGGCTTTGCTAATTTCTATCGCCGTTTCATACGTAACTTTAGTCAAGTAGCTGCACCCCTTACAGCCCTCACTTCTGTCAAGTCGCGCTTTAGATGGTCAGAGTCTGCTCAAGAGGCTTTTAATCATTTAAATTCCCTATTTACTTCCGCCCCCATTCTTGTGACACCAGACGTTACTAGACAATTCATAGTCGAGGTTGACGCTTCTGAGGTGGGCGTCGGAGCCATCCTTTCCCAGCGCGTTCCTGCGGACGACAGGGTTCACCCCTGCGCGTTCTTTTCACACCGTCTCTCGCCCGCGGAACGCAACTACGATGTTGGTAATCGGGAACTACTCGCCATCCGTTTGGCCTTGGGAGAGTGGCGACAGTGGTTAGAGGGGTCCACCGTTCCATTTGTTGTCTGGACTGACCATAGAAACCTAGAGTACATCCGCTCCGCTAAGTGTCTAAACGCTCGTCAGGCTCGCTGGGCTTTGTTTTTTGGTCGTTTTGATTTCACTATTTCTTACCGCCCAGGTTCTAAGAACATAAAACCTGACTCTCTCTCTCGTCTCTTCGATCCCACAGATATACCCTCGACTCCCGAGGTGATCGTTTCACAGGTCGAGTTATCGGTGCTGCTATCTGGGGAATCGAGAGACTAGTGAAGCGAGCTCTGTCCCGCTCCGTCGCTCCGCGTAACGTTCCTAGGAATCTTCTTTTTGTACCTGTTACTGCGCGTATGGCGGTACTTCAGTGGGCTCACTCATCTAAATTGACTGTTCATCCCGGCGTTAGGGGCACACTCTCAACCGTTCGTCAACGATTTTGGTGGCCCACTCTCGAACGAGATGCACGACGCTTTATTGCCTCGTGCACCGTTTCCGCACAGACTAAGTCTAGTAATTCCCCACCAGCTGGTCTCCTTAGACCTCTCCCTATTCCGTCTCGTCCTTGGTCTCATGTCGCTCTGGACTTTATTACTGGTCTTCCCTCATCGGCTGATAATACCGTCATCCTGACTGTCGTAGATCGTTTTTCCAAAGCCGCTCACTTTATTCCTCTCGCTAAACTTCCCTCTGCCAAAGAAACGGCCCAGATTATGGTCACTCACGTTTTCAAGATTCACGGTCTCCCTTCAGACGTCGTTTCGGATAGGGGACCTCAATTCACATCACAGTTCTGGAGGGAGTTTTGTCGTTTAATTGGTGCGTCCGTCAGCCTCTCATCTGGTTTTCACCCCCAGACTAACGGTCAGGCTGAACGCACCAACCAGATCGTCGGTCGTCTTCTGCGTAGCTTAGCCTTTCGCAACCCCTCAACTTGGGCTGAGCAACTGCCCTGGGCCGAGTATGCCCATAATTCTCTGCCGACGTCCGCTACTTGCCTTTCCCCGTTCCATTGCTGCTTAGGGTATCAGCCTCCTCTGTTCTCCTCTCAGGACGCTGATTCTAATTTGCCGTCAGTAAAGGGTTTCATCCAGCGTTGTAAGCGCACCTGGAGAAGGGTTAGGTCAGTCCTCTGTCGTTCGAGGGCTCGTACTCAAAGAGCCGCAAACAAACGTCGTGTCAGGAGCTCCAGATATATTTGTGGCCAGAGAGTGTGGCTTTCCACCCTCAATTTGCCTCTCCAGGCCACTTCCCGCTCGTTTCATCGGACCTTATCAAATTTCTAAGGTCATCAGTCCTGTCGCCGTCAGATTGAAACTCCCTCCTAATCTTCGTCGTGTTCACCCTGTTTTTCATGTCTCGTGCATCAAACCAGTCGTGCGCGCCCCCCCTCGCACCCCCCCTCCTCTCCCGCTTCGTGTCGAGGGAGCCCCTATTTACACCGTTCGCAAGCTCCTTGATATGCGTCGTCGGGGTCGTGGCCACCAATTCCTAGTGGACTGGGAGGGGTATGGTCCTGAGGAGAGGAGCTGGATTCCTTCCCGGGACGTCCTGGACCGCTCGCTCATTGATGATTTCCTCCGTGCCCGCCAGGCCCCTCCCTTGGGAGCGCCAGGGGGCGCTCGTTGAGGGGGGGGTACTGTCATGAGTCTGGTATCCTTCTAGCTCCCTCTTCTGGTTACACACACACATTACCTCACGCACCTTAAGTCACCCTCAGCTGTTTCTAGTTATACCCTCGTCACACTCATTCTCTCACACCTGTTCTCTCTTTTCCCTAATTGTCTGTGCTATTTCCTGCTCTCCCTTTTCCCTGTTTCTTTGCCAGATTATTCCATTCTCTACTCATGCAAGAGGCGTCTTTTGACCTGCTGTATCTGTCCGAGTCCTGTCCTGTCTGAGTTTGATCCGTCATCCAGCCTGCTCAGGTCTATATCTATTTGTTCCATACTAACCCCTGCTCTACACTCTGTCCAGCCCGCCTGCTGCAGACGAACGTCCTGAGCTTTCTTCTCTGCGGACCAGTAGAACGCTCATTCTCGAGGGGTCAGAGAAGAGCGCCCGCTGGACCCTGTTCTCAGACTGTGTGCCGTTGTCTACTTTAAGGAGAGACTTTCTCATTTTGTTATTGGAGCGTCAGCATCTACGGCTGCCTTTCTGTTGTTTATCTCAAAGTATATTTCTGTTGGACTGAATTCACTCTCACAATTAAAGAGACTGTTATCGGCAATTCGCTTTTGGGTCTTACCTTTCCTCTTAACAGTGACAAAACCTTATTATCTTCTATTTTTACTCTTAATTCCTCTAATCTCTACCAGTGGAGGAAGAACTCAGATATTTTTACTAAAGTAAAATTAATAATATCATAATGAAAACGTTTTTAATTACATATGTACAGTACTTTTATACTATTTTAAATAATTAGTAAGCAAAATGTACTAAACGTGAAACTAGGCTACTCTTAATGCAAAATGGCCCTATATAAAGTGTTATAATTATATACATTTTTGGAATATTGCTTGATGTTGTAACGTAGCGTTATCAGGCAGAATGAGCTTTAACACTGTGTCTACACTGGACGCGGCCGTTACTGCTCGCGTCGCAACAGCTGTTTACCCTAGACAAAGCAAAATCAGTTTACTGTCGGAGATCGCTCGCGCCACGCATTTTAATCAATGTTTCATCAACCAATTGCCTTAATAAATAAGAAGTAAATATAGCAGACAATATAATAAGGACTTCTCAGCTGTGCGCTTGCAATAGTCACAAGCTCACACAATACGTGACAGAGGCTTGTAGCAGAGAAATCAATTCTGTGAATTACACTGCGCAAATCACAAGTAGGCTACTACCAACTGGATGAAGAAGGGTTGGCTCTCAGTCTCCACAGGCTACATAAAATATTCATTTTATTTTATTTTATTTTTCGTGTTCGCATTTGTGAGGAAAAAACAATGTTACAGACTCGACAGTTCAGCACTACGGACGTGAGCGCTCTGAAAGCGGCACTAAAATATGCTTTGAAACTTTCACATAGACATCAAACAGAAAGCACAAAACCTTTCGTTTCAAAGTGAATTTCGTTTTGTATTAATTGTATCTTAATTTTAATCAATGTTTCATCAACCAATTGCCTGGATTTAATATATAAGAAGTAGATAGCAGACGATAGATAATCGCGACACGGAGGCGCCTGCGGGTGAACTGGAGCTCGTCTCATGAACCGAAACTCAGCGTATAGACCTGAGAATTGAAATAAATCTATATTGAAATGTCTACTTTTAAACAGAACAATTCAAAACGAAAGACAGACAGACTCATGTAATCGTATGAAATGGGCATTTCTCTCTGGCACGTGTTCACTGAAGATCGCGAGTCAGCATCGTCAACTTCATCTTTGGCTGACACTGACTGAAAACACTTGTTTGTTAATAAACAATTAAAATGTCTCCTTGCTATATTTGTTGTATTCATAATCATTACTTTTGCCAGTTCTTGTGACAGCTTTCAGGTGCTTTATTGGCAGCGCCACCCTTACATGAATCACCGCACCCGCATTTTTTTAAATATTCATTTATCGGCCATTATAAATGCCGATACCGATAGTTAGGAAAATGCCTAAAATCGGCCGATATATCGGTCGGGCTCTAATCTTAACTAGAGATGAAATCGCATGAAAATTTCATTTCTTGATTATAATGATCACGGTTATCACAGAATCCTGTTCAAAAAGTAGGCTACTAATACTACACAATAAAATCAATTCACCAAGTTTTATGTCGAAAACAAGCAAACAAATATAATTAGCATTAATATGCACTTTTTGTTTACATAAACATTAAAATAACAACATTAAAAATGATGGCCAGATTTTAAAGGAGTGTCTTGCTACATGTTATACTAACATGATGTAGCCTACAAGTTCAAATAAAGTTTTGACAAAAAAAGATTTATAAAAAGAAACCTCGCACATTTCAGCCTTTAAATCATTTTTATAAAAAGAATGAGTCAAAAAAGATAAATTACTGACGTTTACAATGCACATTAGCTTATCTTTTATTATTAATAGTAAAATTCGGTCCGATTTTCCCGTGGTGTCTGTCGTTGCTATGCAATCATGCACTGCGCTCTCCACAATGACAAAGAAGTTTTAGTAGCTAGTGGATTTTTTCATCTCGCTGCTCCTGGAAAAAAATGAGCGCTTCAATTATGAGCTTCCTACATTTCAAATAACGAACTTGAGCGCGCAAAAGACGTGATATGTGAAAGGTCCCTTGGCGAGCTACTCCAATCAGGCCCCGAGCTACTGGTAGCTCGCAAGCGACGTGTTGGAGACCCCTGGACTAACGTGACAAATGTAAAAAAATAAATAAATAAAATCCTCGACCGGCCCAAAAGTGAAGCGGCCCACCGGGAATTCTCCCGATTCTCCCGATTACCCACCCCGGGCCTTGTTCTATTTTATAGCGATTACTGTTCAAAAAATGTTCTATGCGAAATGTAAAATGTTCTACTATAGAAAAGAGAGAAAATAAATATTTGTGTGTTCTGTAAAGTGGTTAGAAAAAATGAAATCGGAATCGGCTAAAATCGGTATCGGCAGGTCAAACTCAATGAAAAATCGGAATCGCCTAGAAAATTGTAATCGGTGCATCTCTAAAAGGATCTATCAGTCTGCGCCATATAGAGTTTCATGACTGAACTAGATATTTATGAGAGATATATATCTGCAGCCTGGACATCTACAAAGGGGGACAGGAACTCCAAAAAGGGGACCTAAACTGAACCCTTTGGAGTTCCCACCCAATCTGAAAAAACACCAGTCCTACAGATATTTCAGTGTGGTAGGCAAACTGAAAAAAGGCAGAATTGAGAGGGATGAAAAGCATGCTGATCTAAACATTTAAATTGTGAAAGAGCAGATACCTTGAGCTTTGGAAGTCTTTTGATGGTCTTGAGAGGACGGAGAACTCTGAGAACCCTCAAGGATTTAATGGTCTTTATGTCTCTGCCTTTGTTGTTTCTGTGATTAACAAAACATATTAAAATATTTTAATATTTATTATTTAAAACATTTTTAAAAAGAAAAAAAAATCACACACAGGTATTACGGCTGTCAATAAATAAAACATGTATATACAATTTCTTGCAATTAATCATATATTTTAGCCCCCAAATCAAAAATAAAACTTTTATATAAGTAACCGCTCTCTTAAAAAAAATATTAAAAAATGATGTAAATTCATTATCAGTAACGCAAAAAAAGTTTTTTTATTTTGCATGGAGCGGGTCACATGAGGGCCAACATGTTGAGATCACATGACCAACTGAATACTACTCACTTTAATTTGCTAACCCTATGTTAATGGATGCTTTTACTCATAAAAAGTCATCTTTGTTTGCTGTGAATTGCATACTGAAAGTTGAATTGGTAACTAAAAGATTTGCATTATTCTGCATCCATGCCGCTGGGTGTCAGTATAAGCCGACTGACATATCGTCAACATATCAAAGAAAACCTAAGTACACTGATAAGATGGTGCCATTTTAAAATCAGCATTTAAAAAATGTGTCTTGAGACTAATTCATTCAAAAACATGAAGGTGGCTCTTCAAGCTTGGACTGCTTTGATGGTAGGAACATTAGGATTAATTGCATACATTGTTTTTAAATAATGAATCACACTAAATTAACAAGTTAAATTGACAGCCGTAATATATAATGCATTACCTAAAAATATCTATGTATGGCTGATATACTGAGAGAATGAATGAACATTTGTTCGTTAGTAATTGCAAACATGGATCAGACATCACCATATTAACACACACACACAAACAAACACCCACACACACACAAATAAATGATCGGTGGCATCCGAATTGATATTAAAATGGGCAGACAATGAGACAAATGAGAAGCATTTGCTGTTACCCCATTAAATTCCTGGCAGCCACAGAGACACAATCCAAAACAATAATAGAGAAGCATTAAAAGAGAAAGAACATATGAACATCTCAAGTGTGTGTAAAGCCATTAAATAATCATGCTAGTGCCTGAGATCAACCAGAGCATATTTTTGAAAGTCTAGAATATCCTTTTACAGAAATATTTCCTTAAATAACAACACAAACAAATATGCTTCTTTTAAAAGCAAAAATGACTCTTAACATTTTTTATAAATTGTGAGAAATCTTATTATCTGCTAAAAAATGTTTTTTTTTGTACATATGTCTAATGCTTGGCAGTTTTCAGATCATATTAATAAGATATTACCTGTGGAATTATCTATGTGGAATTTAGGACTTCTCTCAATTGTTTCCCATATAGACTCTTAAAATTAGGACACCACCATTCAACTGAAGATAATATACATATTTAAGATCATATTTCACATATATTCTTCAAAATGGCTAGCATAAATCAGAAAGTAACTATATATGTGTGAAATTTGTATGTGTACCATTATAGAATATATTAGCAAACATCAAGCATACAAGAGTAGTCACCAACCACTGTGGACTTATATAACTTAAATGAAGGGTGTCCAAAGTACAGCCCACGGGCCCATAGCCTGCTCTGAATCAGCCCGCAAGATGCTTTAAAAATAGAACAAGATTTGGCCTGCTATTAAGAAAGCATATGAAATTTATAGACTGCATTTGGATGTTGATATCTCATATAGCCAAATCTCTTAACACACCACCTCCACTAGTGCAGTTGCCACCAGCTTCTTCTACTGTCCGAGGTCCACGGATGAAGTTGCACACAAAAATAATGAAGAGATTGTTTGGCTTATCATACATATACTGTACTCTTTTTTACATACTATACCCTACAATTAGCATAGAGCATTTGGTATTAAATGATGACTATACCTGTTTAGCCTGCATAAACTACAAAAGTTAGCAAGTGTGATCCTCTGGACTCCAACCTTCCCAATCTATCAAATAACACATAAACCCACAGGCCAGTCTACTATTCTCGGTCTAGTACTGTTGTCAACAGGAGCCTAAATGTGTGGTCACATTTAACTTTGTTTCGAATTTTCAGGGGGAAATTCAGTAATTTCAGAATCCACACAAATGGGAATTTCAGGTGAGGGTGAAAGATTTCGAAATGGATTCACTGGTCATGTAGTAGACCAACATAAAGCTGTTTGTTTTAATACATCGCTACACTATTAACCGTAGAAAATGAACCTTTTGCTAATGTGACTGCACTGTAAGAATGGACAGGTTCGAGTAAAAATAAAGACTTTGATGCTGATGGTCATTAATGACTTGTGGCCTAATCTGGGCAGAACTAAACTTAAATCCTGCTTTTTTTGCAACTTCTAAGTTTCCTAACATAAAAAAAAACTACCTCTGTCCCTATGATTGACTTCTAGCCAGGAAAATAATGATCTGGTTATCCATTGAGACCTGAAAATAAAACGACTAATCAACCACATTCACTTATCGCAAGCCGTTGAATATGTACATTTGTGATAATTTGTTGTATTATGCAGCCCCAACTCATATAGTTTTACAATCACTTTATGAACTTATTAAAGCGATAAAGTGGTAGTTGCGTGGACTGTCAATGGAGGGAAGGAAATTAAGATAATTTAAAATATCTTCATTTGTGTTTTGAAGACAAACGAAAGTCTTACGGGTTTGGAAAGACATAAGGGTGAGTGAAGAATTTTTTTTTTTCATCTTTGGGTGAACTATTTAAGCTGGAA
Organism: Gila orcuttii; assembly: GCA_026230005.1. Taxonomy (NCBI): domain Eukaryota; kingdom Metazoa; phylum Chordata; class Actinopteri; order Cypriniformes; family Leuciscidae; genus Gila; species Gila orcuttii. The sequence goes on along the minus strand of JAPDVR010000008.1, from coordinate 45,521,296 downwards.
ACTGCAGTGAATTGTATGTATAGGTACATTTTTGGAGTTTTGCAAAAATGTAGGTAGGGGAACATATTTGTTTAAAGTTATTCAATGTTATCCGGTCTGGAATCTGGAGTTATCCCCAGATGTCTCTAAAGCAAAATGATTACAGGTTAATAATATCATCAGAAATCTGACTTTATGCAAACAACTTTTCACACAAGGAAGATGGATATCACTTGAAATACTTACGTCAATGCAAAAGCAATTAGAGCTCCAACCACCACAATAAAGTCTAGAATGTTCCACAAGTCCCGGAAATATGATCCATCATGAAGAATGAGGCCCTGGTCAATCATCTGTATAAAATGGCATATTACAACATTATAGAGAAAATATTATACATTTTTGGTATATTATAAGTACAATTCTATATATGTTTACCTATATATCTATATATACAAAATAAAATAATAATTGAAATTACATATCACATCTGTCTCTTTGTTGTCCCTAGAATTGAAAAAGTATTAGGGGAGAAGCCCACACTTTTTTAGCTAATCATAAAGGCGAACTGCCAGTCATTGATTTGGAGTTTCCTGAAATCGGGTTAGGTGAAATGTCTTTGGAGGGCAGGGTTTTGGAAGAGGGCATGTCATGAAGTTATCAAAATTCCTTACAAAACCTTTAATTTAACAGTTATTTAAATCATGTTTGAAGTAAGAAAGCAGATACCTTTATAATCATCTCAAATGTGAAAACGCCAGTGAAAACATAATCAAAGTAACGGAGAACCTGCAAACACAGTAAACAACCCTGTCACTTTTATTTGCATTTTTGTGTCAGAAGACAGGACAAGAATCGGCATGCTGATTTAATGTGCCCCTTTTATGCTTTTTCGAATATTACCTTTCATGCAGTGTGTAATATAACTGTTTGTGAATGTGGAGGTCTGAAAAAGTTTTAAAGATTAGTGCACAACAAATAAAGTTATTGGCTCCTAAAAGAAAGAATCGCATTTGAACTGCCGAAACAAGTCGTCAGCAATTCCAGTATCACTTCCATCATTAATGTTCGTATATCGGTGTATCAAGCGCTGACGAAGCCTCCAGAGCTGAAATTCAGATATGGTAATAGACGTTTCCTTTACGACCAATCCCAACAGACTGGGCCATCTGACCAATCAGAGTAGAGTAGACCAATCACAACAGACTGAGCCATCTGACCAATCAGAGCAGAGGAGACCAATCACAACAGACTGAACCATCTGACCAATCAGAGCAGAGTAGACCAATCACAACAGACTGGGCCATCTGACCAATCAGAGTAGAATAGACCAATCACAACAGACTGGGCCATCTGACCAATCAGAGCAGAGAAGACCAATCACAACAGACTGGGCCATCTGACCAATCAGAGCAGAGTAGACCAATCACAACAGACTGGGCCATCTGACCAATCAGAGTAGAATAGACCAATCACAACAGACTGGGCCATCTGACCAATCAGAGTAGAATAGACCAATCACAACAGACTGGGCCATCTGACCAATCAGAGCAGAGAAGACCAATCACAACAGACTGGGCCATCTGACCAATCAGAGCAGAGAAGACCAATCACAACAGACTGGGCCATCTGACCAATCAGAGCAGAGTAGACCAATCACAACAGACAGGGCCATCTGACCAATCAGAGCAGAGTAGACCAAACACAACAGACAGGGCCATCTGACCAATCTGAGCAGAGTAGACCAATCACAACAGACTGGCCCATCTGACCAATCAGAGCAGAGTAGACCAAACACAACAGACTGGGCCATCTGACCAATCAGAGCAGAGTAGACCAATCACAACAGACAGGGCCATCTGACCAATCAGAGGAGAGTAGACCAAACACAACAGACAGGGCCATCTGACCAATCTGAGCAGAGTAGACCAATCACAACAGACTGGCCCATCTGACCAATCAGAGCAGAGTAGACCAAACACAACAGACTGGGCCATCTGACCAATCAGAGCAGAGTAGACCAATCACAACAGACTGAGCCATCTGACCAATCAGAGCAGAGTAGACCAATCACAACAGACTGAACCATCTGACCAATCAGAGCAGAGTAGACCAATCACAACAGACTGAGCCATCTGACCAATCAGAGCAGAGTAGACCAATCACAACAGACTGAACCATCTGACCAATCAGAGCAGAGTAGACCAATCACAACAGACTGAGCCATCTGACCAATCAGAGCAGAGTAGACCAATCACAACAGACTGGGCCATCTGACCACTCAGAGCAGAGTAGACCAATCACAACAGACTGAACCATCTGACCAATCAGAGCAGAGTAGGCTTGCAGAAAGGAGGGTTTTAGAGAGACTGAATCTTTAAAAAAATAGTTTTCAGACCCTTGTGAGAAATTAGCTGATGTACAATATATATATTATTAGATTTTTTTTTTTTTTTTTTTTTTTTTTACCGTGGATGCATGTAAGCCTATTGTAGGAGACTACAAAACAAAATCAGACTACAGAACATTTAAAATAGCAAAATAGGGGCACTTTAAAATCAAAATACTCATTGAATTATTAAGGACTCCTATCATAAATAATGTAATATGTTGAAATACAATAGTTTACTTTATTCCTCTCTGAACTGGCGCACACAGGGTCCTCAGCAGCTAGTGCAATACTGCTGGCCACAATCACCAGGAGAATGGTCATCTCAAAGTACCGCAGGGTCACCACATAGTGGCAGATCCTTCTTATGCTTTAGTTACAGAAAGAAAAATTTGTTTAGATGTTATATTTGTCCCGTTTTGTCATGCATGGTATATTGTACAAACAACTATAGATGTGAGATTGTGTAAACACTTACGGATTTGTGCTTTTGAATATGAACATGCTGTCTGGTATGTCAGGTTTGGGGACAGTCGACTGTTCACCTCCATTCTCATCATCATCATCATCATCATCATCATCATCGTCATCATCGTCAGCTTTATCTGAGTGACTGGCTTCAACATCCTTGAAACTGACTGTGATGGGTTAAATCAAGAGAACAAAACAAATTGCAGCACTTCATTCAGATCTAAATATAAAAAGAACTATTCTTGAACCTATTTTCAAGTAATGCACCATATACCATAGTGGCTTTTTATTAATTGTAAGTAAAGGCCTGCTACCCGACCCAAGCACAAGAATATCTAAAGAAACATTGGATTTTGGTTTCGGTTTTTCATGCATAAATTTGGATTTGTTTTTGTAAAAAAAAAAAAAAAAAAAAAAATACATATATATATATATATATAATAGTTAACTTGCTTTTCAGTTCTTAGCTAGCTGTGTCGTTAATTTTAGTCAAATTTACTGTGGCTAAAACGGAATTTCTTTTTTGATATTTCAAAAATTATATTTCACTTGACAATAAAATCAATAATTTTGATAAATGTTAAATGATAAATTTAAATATGCATGAACATTTAACAAAAACATGTGAAAATGTCCTTGTGAAAAGTTCCTTAAATAATATTACAATAAATACACTTATGTAATGTATTGCTGTGTATTCTTTATGATTTAGTTATTAACTCTCTGCATTTTAGACACAATTTAGTATGTTGTTGTGGAAAGAGTATATTCACAATGTTTATTTGGGAAGTTTTTTTTTTTCTGTCAAAAATGTTTCTGTAATTTTGTCAAGGTTAAATGTTTACAGGTTATTTGAGTGTGCAATTTTGAGGTTCAGTTTGGTTTCCATCTTAAAATTTGAAAGTACCGGTCGCCAGGTCAGATCAGAACAAATCATCTCAGATACAGGGCAAGTTTTGGCGTCAACTAGCCTGGTTAAAACCAGACCATTCTCAGTTGTAACTGAGTTAGTGTCTGGCAAAGCGTCATAGACAAATCATTTCCAGAGGGGCGTCACCAGCGGACGTCGCGGATAGACCTAAAACCAATCAGAGCGATGAAGGAGATGACGTATGCAGAGCGGCGGAGAAACATCTCCGAGTGTTGTTCTTTGCTCGGTTTTTAACAAAAAGGAAACGTTCAAATCGCTTAAAACAGACGTGATAGCTGATTCGAACGAGTGATGTTCGACGGCGGCATCCATCTTTGTAATGTAGGCTACAAAATCTGCTTCAAAATCCCAGCGCTGTCGTCATCGTGTAAAGTCCGCCCCAACGTTTCTGATCGGTGCCGTGATTTCGACGGATTGGAAAAGGGTTTGAATGAGCTCTTTGCCAGACTAACTTTCAGAGCAAATCTAAATTTGCCGGAAGTTGTCTGGGTTTTCCCAGGCTAGGCGTCAACTTAAAGCCTGTGCAAACTTCTAATCGCCAGACAGTTGAGGATTTAACCTAATGCTTTTTGATTTGACCTAATGCTTTCTCTAAGATTCTGAAGCGTGCATCTGATGGACACTTACTATCCCATGGGGCCACAGGAAAAGAGTTGTAAATGTTAGGGAAGCAACACCACTGATGATTTCTGAGTGGTTTTGGCTCTGTGAATGGAGTGTGATTGCCAGGGTAAATATATCAGGGCAAATATATAACTGCAAATAGCTGGCAAGCTGTGTTGCTGGTCTCAAAGTACATATGTTTAGGCTTTCATTAAACATGCATTGAACTGTATAAAACGTTATTTCTGAATTGTTGTGCCTATACTTTTCTTGGTAAGAATCATTGGATTCTCTGTTGCTAGGCTCTGTATCTTCTAGGTTTTGATCTTGACCATGATTTCTTGTGATTTTGCTTATCTGAGATGCAGTTGGGTAATTTGCTTTTCATTCCACTTATGGCATGCACAGGCATGAGCCCATTGTGTGAAATGTTTCATAACTGTTTTAAGTGATATTTAAGTACAAATATATTAGATGTAAATAACCTGAATAAGATTTACTGTAGATTCGCCTGAGTTAACACTAACCTAGCATTCACGCAACACCCAGCTCCAAGACTACTACAGCAATGGAGCGGAATACTCTAAAGACAAACTGCTCTTTATTTTCTGAGATTGCCACAGGCATTGATGACCCACTTCTGTGTCTCTTTAAATAAATCTGTCCTTACTTTAGCAAATTATCCGTTTGCAAACAGAATCAATGGCTGCAGTCTACCCCTCCTTCAGGACTCAGCCACCATCAGCCACTGAACTACTTCACTGTTGCACTTTGATCATTAAGAATTTCATACTGAAAAAACGCAAGGGCCACTTCATTGCTGAAAACTGCTTATTTCAAACTCATACTTCATTCATTGCACATTGTATTATAGTAATGGTTCTCACACGTATTTTCTGATAAAGTTACAGAGTAAAAACATTGCTAAATGCAAACAGGTAGTTCAGATAAAATTATTTTTGGAGATTGCTTGACATGCTGTACTCCCAACATCATTCTGATACTTCTTTTATAATCGTTATTTATGATCTTTAATTAAGAGAAATTTTGGAAAATTTGTAATTTTGAAAACGCATTTGTAACCACATGACAGGATTTAAAATAGTCATGGCAAATCGTGAAATTGTGACCAGTTACATGTCCTTAGATAAACTTGTAAAAGGGAGGAGAAAACATTAACATTAAATACTATGCTAACCAAACTTCATATTATTTGCTGTATACCTGTCACTTAAGAAGCTAGACGTATTAGGGGCTTTATATTATAATATCATAATTATATTGATTTCACATTTTAAAGATATTATATTTTTGTTTACTATCAAACTGTTTTTGTTTGGTGCTTCATTTCCAAAGCATCTGACACTCTAGAAATTGTTATGATATAACAGAAAAAAAACTGTACAAGAAGACCAAGCTAGAGGAATCATACTCTGCACAGTAAAGATGTAAAAAAAAAAAAACAGAAGCAGAATGGATGGATGGAGGGAAGAATTGACAAACAGCTCAAATACCACTCATTGGTGCCATTTCCAACAAAGGCTGGGCTGACGTCTCTCTTTTAATGCAGGTTTCTGTTATACACGCATCCTGGTTAAGATAGCTGCCGTTGTTCTCAATGTCTGAGACTTCCCCTGTAATGTATTTAGATTCTGATGTAAAGTCTTCTTTGTGCCTCAGAAATGGAGTTTCCTGGCTTTCTGCTTGATCCTCCATTCCAGTACAGACAGACTGAAGCTCCTGAAGGCCAGATGCTTGGGAAAGTCCTGTCACATCTCCCACAAACTCCCTTAAATACAAATGTACAGGTGTGAATGTTTGATCTTGAAAAATAATTTCACATAACTTTGCTCTGTTCTGTGCCTTGCAGAACAACTTCTACAATTAGAAAACCAAGCAGGGAGTTACTTTCAACTAAAATTGTACCACTAACAAATTTTCTAAATTCCTTCATTATTAGTTTTTTACCAAAGCACAACAGTAACAGAATGTCAGCAGTGACATAAGGTAAACTAGCATGTGAACTTGCTAAATAAAATTAGTTGCGATGGTATTCTAACCTTGTGCATTCCTCCTGGTTCTCAATTTGCTTGCCAGACATTTCAGTTTCATGCATGTGCATCATGTTTTTAGACTGTGTTTCCTCCATTTTACCCTCACCCTCTTCAGCCTGTTTCTCACTGCACCCAAATTGCTGGTGATTCTCTGCATTTCGGCTCTCTGTTCTGGGCTCTCGATGTCTGTGCCGTTTGTGTCGCCCACCCTCTACTACCCCTGCAATGGCAGCAGCCCGAAACTTTCTTGCCACACGATGCTTCCTTTCTGTATTTGAATGGTGGTTATTAACGCTTGGCCTCTCCTCCAGCCCCGATCCCATCAGGGGCAATGGCTCAGACTCTGGAGGTTCAGGGAGAGGAATAGTGATAGACATGGGTGGCTCTGGCAGGGGAATCCCCACAGACATTGGTGATTCTGGCAAGTGTAAAGGGCTTGTCTCAGGGGACATGCAGCTCTGTTGATGATGATCACTCACTGGAGTGTCCAACTGATCCTCTGAAGGACTGCCAAACAGTACCTCACGACTGGCCATCTTGCGACGTTTCCGCAGCTGGTTTGTCCTTTGCTCCCAGACGGACATGCTAATCTTTTTGCGTCTCTCACGGCGGCCAGCAAAAGCATTCACAGGCTGCTCTTCTGCTTGTTTGCAAGCAGGTTCCTCCTCTGCCTCTGCTGGAGATGGTCGTCCTCGGTGGATTGCCCGCTTCCTGTACAAGTATGGTCTCCGTCTCCTTCTGCGTGCACATTATACATCTCAGTCACAAGAGTTATATCATTTGCAGCATGCACTATCACAATTCACAAGGGTGTGTGAAAAAATCTGGAAATTAGAATAAAAACAATGGCAATCGATTCAGGCTAAATAAAACAGAATTCAAGAGAAAACCAGGGGAAAATTCTTGAATAAAAAAAAAATAAATAGAGAAGAAACAATAAGAGAAACAGAGTGCAAGGATCTACATGTCAGCAAGTAATTTGGAGAGTTAATGAGATGGACAATGCAATGATAATGGCAGACACAACAGATAAAAAGATACATAGACAGTTGTACTTACAATTATGTGTATTCTTTTGTTGTCCATGGAATCAAATAAATGATTAATTGAAAATATGCCATTAGTGTATTTGTAGATAAGACAAACCAAACAATGCATATTGCCAGACTGCACACAAGTCAACTCAAAATTCATATAGATGGATAGAAAAACTCTGACAACTGCGGTCCCCTGTCCTACAGCTTAACTCCAACCTGAATCAAACTAAACTGAACAAGCTAATTAAGGTGTTTAGGATTACTAGAATGTATTAGACAGGTGAGTTTGATTAAGGTTTGAGCTAAACTAGAGGGCCAGAGTTGCGTTAAATGTTAAAGGGTTCTTTGGCACTTCAGTACCAATAATGCCACATTACGCATTTGTGTGAAATGCACAAACTGTAATCAATGTTTTCAATGAGTTTTATCCAGTGGTTTTGGAAGTATACTTTTATATGTCTTAATATGGCAATAACTAGGTTAATTGTAGGTTGATTATCATGTGCCCTTTCTCTCATACTATTCTCTCTATGCCCTGGGCAACTCTATTCAGCCAAAACATCTAACATTTCTATTCAAAACCTACAAGCTTCAGACTAGACAGGTAACCAGCTACAGGGACTAGCTTAACTGTAACTAACTTTAAGCTGTATGTGCCATTATGCAAGCATCTTAGAGGAGAGAGAAACTAGTCAAACAATTTAACTGCACTTGAAATGAAAATGATAATTATTTGTCAACTGGATGTGTTTCTCTGTTGCTCAAAATATTTTACATTTCAGTCCTGATGTCATTCAGCAGAGACCAGGACATCAATTTCTTCTCTATTGACAAAAGATGCACAGTTGTCCTTAACACATCTGACAACTATGTTAAAGTAGCCAAGCTTCTGTAAACTAATATCTAATATTAACATCTCAGGCTATGACTGTAACTGTTCCCTGAGAAGGGCGCGAGATGCTGGGTCAAAAACGAGATGCTCCGTCCGGTACCCTTGTGTGTGTTTAAGGCTTCAGCCTCAAGGTACCATGGAGGAAATGAGAGACCAACGGGTTTCTCCACAATTATTGACCACACAAAGGTGTGTGGTAAGCAGCTATGGCCACCACATACATTTTTAAAGTGGAGGGAGATAACCCTGCGGGAAACCGATCTTTCAGGAACTCCAGCATTGTACCAACTGGGCAGTTAACTGGGTCCAGCTGCCGATTCCTGCACCAAGAAGTGAAGAATCTCCAGTTTAGGGTGTAAAGTCTCCTCGTGGAGGGAGCTGTGGATTAAAGAATAGTCTCCACAACCTCAGTTGAGAGACTGGAATCTAGGAGTTTGGCCCCCTCTGGGACCAGACCCACAGTCTCCACAAGTCCTGCTGGGGGTGATAGATTTCACCCCCTGCTTTTGATAAAAGGTCCCTCCTGACCGAAATCTCTGAAGGAGAGCCATCGAGGAGAACTCTCTTCAGAACTCCTGGGAGCAGAGCGATCAGGGGAGAAGGCGCACAGACGCAGCCTCGGCCACGCCTGTACCATGGCATCCAGCCCGAGAAAAACCTGAGCGAACAGTGTGCCGTTTCTAGTCACACAAATAGATCCAGTTCTGCACGGTCAAACTGCCTCCATATGACTCTGGGCGAGCAGGTACGTCTGCACCATAATATCTACAATATAATGCAAAGCAATACGATTGTGATTGAGAGGTGAATGAATGAATAAACGCTCCTCAAATGTCTGATGTATCATATTTGATACTCTCATTTTAACAGGTTTTTTTTTAAATTATGTATGGCTAATCAAGCAAACCTAAATTTGCTCACCACTACTTTCTGTTGGTTTTCCTCCTAGTCTACCCCTGTAATTTCAAAGAAAAGTACAATGACGAGCACATTAAGTTTAAATGCATAGTCTGTTTGGGGAGGTGCATGCACAGTCAGAGGCTCATGTTGCAGAGTCAGAAGAAAGTACTGCTGCCACCTCCGCTACACGGAGGAATCTATTCTGTGTTTATCTGGCCTCCCAGAAACACACACCCTCTGACTGATTGTCAGCAGCATAAACTGCACATATAATATTGCAAGACACCTGGCCACACTACTGTCATCATTTATTTGCAACATTTAGAACATCACTTTCAGAACTCCAAATTTATTTAGAGAAGGTCCAGCAAGTCAAGAAATCATGATGTTCATCACTAATCGCCATGTTTATCACTGTTAGACATCACTATTCATTCCTTCTAATAAGAGAAGACATTCTGATTACAACTGCATTCCTACTCAGAAAGAACAGGCCAACACATGCAAATAGACTGGGTTGAAAAGGTAACCTCTACCAACCTTTCGATAAAAAAAAGTTCAAATATGTCAGACGTCTAGGTCACTTAATTAGATTTGATTGTTTGACGTCACCATATTCACAGAATACATTAACAAGTGTATCATACATAAGGAAAGGAATATGTATGGGACAACTGACTAGCCTTTTTGGACAACAACCTTTTTGGGCTGTAGTTGCCTGACTCTCTCTCTGGGAAGGGAACATGTATTATGGTCCCTTTGTCTATAAGAGATTCTCTTGTGACAGCAAATGAGCCAGCTCCTGTTGCACGGTAGTGGGGACCACGTCGTTAAAACGAGGAGGGCAGTGTATTCCTACAGTAATTGGTCAACACACTCAGAGTGAAGCTGGTGCACATGGAATACATCATATGCTGTACAGCAGTGATGGACAACTCTGTCCCTCGAGGTCCACTGTCATGCAGAGTTTAGCTCAAACCCTAATCAAACACACATTGCCTTTGCAACACTTAGCAGTTTTTTTGTGATTGTTGCAGGCAAAAATCATTGATTATGCGGCACGTTTTCTTAAAAAATGCGATGGAATATGCGGGATATTTATGCAATTTAATGCAATGAAATTGCGGGAACTTGCGAAAATTGCGGTTTGATGAAAAAGAGAAAAAAAGTGATTCCCCCAACACCCTGTTCTCACTAGGCTACTACCTTAATGTAAAGAGCCATTTCTTATTTCTTCCTATGATATGCAAGCATACTACATCACAGAAAGTGCTGGGAATATTTAAGTTCTCATCTTGTTTTATTTCAGACCTTAATAAACACATGGCTCAAACTTACAAAACAAAGTCAAACAAGTTCTGTAGCTTTACAAAAGGAATATATTACAACTTCTGTAAAAATTAATAAATAAAATAATATAAGAAAATAAAATGTGTGCTTCCTGTTTTACAGCTTTTCAATGATGTCCACGTCACGTAATTACGTCACTTCATAACATTCCCATGGCAACAGGGGAAAATGGCTGCTCGTGTGAAGTAAACACAACATTTTCCAACTTTCTGCTATATATGTGACTTTTTTGCAACGGAAATGCGGGGATTATGAAATCATGCAAGCCCTGCATATTTTGCATGGAAATCGGCAATTTATGCGGCGAAAGTGCGGCGTATTTGAAAAAACGCAGCCCCCGCATAAATATGCAGACTTTGGCTGATTATGTATTGAATTATGCGATTGCATAATCACATTTTTCTGGAGGGACTGAGGGAGTAAGGATGCAATGCTGTGATGCCATTTTTGCCACCACCATCAGTTCACAACTGATGAAGCTACTTGGATGGAGTAAGTAAATGTCCTGAGCACCAGAGAAACATATAGTTGACAACAATACTCATAGTTCATTTTGGTTTTGATAGCATTGCGAAAAAAAAAAAAAAACTTGATTAGATCCATGCAATCCTTTTTTAACCTACCTGTCTGTTTTTTGCAAGTAATTCCGATCACTTTAATTACATTGAATGGGTGTGTTTTCTTAGGGTTCGAGCTAAACACAGCAGGACACTGGCCCTACGGGCCTGGAGTTGAATAGTTTTATTCTAGATTGATTTTAATCTACTTACATTCCAAACAAACATTCCACAAAAAAATGTTGAAGAGGCTCCAGGAACATTGTTGAGAACATCTCGGGATGCTGGACTGTAACCCTGTTCCCTGGAAAAGCGTGAACGAGATGCTGTGCTTGATTCAGCGCTATGGGGACACATTTTGTGTGTCCAGCTGTGAAATATTTAATTAACGTCAATGGAATTGACTTTAAAATTACTATAAAATTAGATCTGCCACAGGTGCATCGACAGGTATCATTTTGTTTTAAAATGATACCCTTGTGCGCAACTCGCCATACTCTGCTTTTGAGCATTTCTTTCAGCAGGTCAGAATGGCATGCCTGTAACACTGCCATAGTATGCAGAGCAGCACCAGCTTGACCCGCTGACCGAAACACCTTCCCCACCAGTGTGGATGTTATTATGCAGGGCTTGGTGGGGAGCGCTGACTTGAGCTGAAGTGACGATGAGCTCCAGGGAAGAGATAGTCTGCAAGTGTCTCTTCGGACTGGGGCATCATCGTATAACCACACGCCCTTGCACCCACGATAGTCGAATAAGTTGACTATGAGGGCACAAAGACTCGCAAAGAATAAGGTTTTCCCCATGAACGAGTTAACGTCAGGGAGATCCTCAAGAAGGGGCAGTCTAGCTGTAATCTGGCCACTGCACGAGTCACACCTTGAGTATCTTCTCACACACTTTATCATAACAGGAGGAGCGTTCTGAGGCAGCGCTCTCACAATCCATTTTAGATGGCTATTTCACTATTTAATTCCGCAGAATTAAATGTAGCCAAAGAACAGCCAGACAACATATTAATACAAGCATCTAGACGAATATTATCATTTAATTCCTTAGCATTACATGCAGCCAAATATCAACCAGACAAGTAAAAACGGTCTAGATGAAAGGCTGGGCTTAAATCTTTCAAAAGATCAGCCTGGTATGTCTGTAACACAGCCATAGTGTGCAGTGCTGACCTGCTGCTGAAATGTCTCTGATGATGCACTCCCAGGAAAGAGATAACCCCCGAGCGTCTCTCTGATCTGAGGCAGCATCGTATAACCACATGCCTTCGCACCCGCGATAGTCGAATGGGTCGACGTTGAGAGCACAAAGACACAAAATGTATATTTTTTCTAAACGAGTTAATTCACTTAAACGTTTGGGGGTCTCTTGTTTCTAGGAACACTGCACGAGTGACAGCCTCGAGTAGTTCGCTCTGCGCTTTATCATCACGGAAGAGACGCTCTGAGGCGGCGAACTCACGAGTTTCAGTGTCCTATGCCCGAGCTGAAGAAGCGGCGGGACACGGTTTGGTAGTCAGACAAAATCGCAATCTGGAGAGAGCAAGTGAACGGGACAGACCCGTCTCTCGCTTTTCAGCCAGATCGATATGTGAGCCCCACGATCTCATTGTGGGTGCTAACCCTTTGAAATAAGCAAAGCAAACACTAAGCACTTTAACTGTGAACGTTTTACAGTGCTTGCACTCACCATGCTCAAAAACAAGGGCAGCATGCTCTTCCCCCAAACACACAAAGCAAAACTGATGTGTGTCGCATTCAGGCATGGGCAGTGAACACGGAGGCACACAATGTCTACAATGTGCACATCGCTCAAATTTTCTTTTCTTTTCCTTTTTCATTTGTTGAACATCAAACCTGTGGGACATCAAATTATAGCCCCTGACGAGCACACATTCCGATGACGTCACTGTCTGAGGCTATTTAAGTTCATAGTCAATTCCATTGACGTGTTACACACATATTTCACAGCTGAATCAAGCACAGCATTAAGAGTAGCTTTTGAAAGGGAACAAGGAACTTCTTTCAAAGAGTGCTGCCCTGGAGTAGTAGTGACACTGGCTAAAGAGTGCTAAACAACATCTTGAGGTATTTTCTGACATTAAAATTCCTCAGTACATATCTGCTCAAAGATTAAACATCATGGTACTCCAGGAAAATTTCCTTTGAAAAATAAAACCTACTCCCAGTTCTTCCTAGGTAACAATCATGGTTAAAAATCGATGCCTCAAAGGTCCAAAAGGCAAAACCTAAAATAGAGAAGGACCTTCAGGAATTCTTAGCCTTTGCAAATCTTTACTGCATGGTCATCAGAGAGTTAAGTACAATGCAGCCAAATCAATTGCACCCATTTGTGATAGAAATTGATGCTATATTTGTGATTGTAACTGATGCTATATTTGTGATTGTACTTGGTGCTCTTCTGACAGGTTATTCCCCATGCCTTATTTCTCATAGTCTTTCCCAAAACAGAAAAAAAAAAAACTAAAATGAAGGCTGCTCTAGTGGAGTGGTGACACTGGCTAAAAGATGTATGTCACTAGGAAATTTGTTTTAATCAAAACTGGATTTTTCCTCACTGCTACTTTTTCAAACTTGTGTACACTATACAACATTTCTGTCAAATTCTGGCAATCACAAATATTTATAATAAGCAAATCAACATTCTTAGACTGCATAGTGTGCCATGCTCATGTATTATGACATGCTCATTTCAGCCTCCGACTTCTGGCAGTCAGTAATTTTGGGTAGCAGTCCTAAAATGTGACTACTTATAATATGATGCCAGTCTACAGAGGATCCAGTAGGAGGACAGAAACGAATGCTGCAATTGACATGCCAACTATGATCACAATACCATAAAAGCGTAAGAGCAAAAGAGCATGGACTGATTTAAAATAATTGACACTGTCCAAGTCTTGGTTATTATGATTAGGGTTGGGTACCGAAACGCGGTGCCAATAGGGAACCGGTTCTGACGTAAACGTTAGTAACCAGACCGAATAAGAACGAAAATTTCGGTGCCTGATTTCGGTGCCTGACTCTCTGTGTCATGAGGCGCACACACATGCAAGGTCTCGCGCGCGCTCTCTCTATCTCCGCCGTGCGCGCACAATACTGTTTGAAGCACAGTCTGTTCTGTCTCGCATGCGCGCTCTTGCTCGCTCGCTCTAGATTCCAGGAGATTTTAACTAATTTGCGGGCATCAGGGAGCCGTTATCAATATGCGGGAGACTCCCGGAACGTCTGCTGATTGCGAGGGGATTAATGACGATGCCGAAGACAAAACGCTCCAAGGTTTGGCTGCATTTCACGTGTAAAATTACCCGTCAGAACGCCCTCTGGGTGTGACGATTGTCTGAAGCCCATATAGAATCACGCCAATCCATTGGCTGATGGCGCGGGCGCCGCCTCGACGCTCACGTCGTCTTATTATATTGGCACGCGCATCATCTGCTCCTCAGATTTCTCTGCCGAAAAAGGAAGCTTGTTGGCAGCGCGAGGAGTTTGGCAGCGAACGCAGCGTCTCGTTCCCTATTCAGAGAACATAGGTTACACCAGTAACCAGAGACGGTCTCTTTCATAGGTTCACTCAACGCTGCGTAGCTAGACGCAGTGAGAATGAAATACCAAACTCGCTGAGCGCTGCCGTTCTATTGCAACGACCAGATAACTTACATGACTGGTTCAAGCTGACAAAACATGGGAACCTGGAGCCATGTCGAGATTAGATTACCCTGGTAGTAATCTCTATTAATCTCCAGTATTATTACATTGTTTGATACAATATTGTTTTATTTGATATTATGTAAATGTGAATTTGTATTTTATATTGGTTTATTTATTATTACCATATATGTTACTTGTATTTATATTGTTTAAAGATTTAAGTTAATATTGTGTCCAGTTTGGCCCTGTAAATAAAAGGGTATTAGTTTTTGACAAAGTGTGTGCGGTTTCGTTTTCTTAAAGGGATAGTTCACCCAAAAATGAAAATTCTGTCAGTAATTACTCACCCTCATGTTGTTCAACCCCGTAAGACCTTCGTATCTTAATTAGTGTTCCGAATATGAACGAAGGTCTTACGGGGTTGAACAACATGAGGGTAAGTAATTACTGACAGAATTTTCATTTTTGGGTGAACTATCCCTTTAAAGTACCGTTTCAAGAACCGTTTAAGCACCGGAACCGTTTAAAAAATACAGAGTAGGTACTGGTATCGGATGAAACCCAACCGATACCCAACCCTAATTATGATGTATCATAGGAAAAATAAACAGAGCATGATACTATCATGCCAAAAGACATTGTGAACTAGAGATGCGCGTTTGGCGGTTATAGCCGCGGACTCCGCGGTTATCGGGCGGATGACGTGACGAAAAAAAATATTTTAATAAAATTCGGGCGGGTGGCGGGCGGTTTCTAGTCTCGCGGCTGTCATCAGCAGCGCCTTGTATCAGCGGATGGCGGGCGGGAAAATTGGTCAAACACGTTGGTGCGGATGGATGGCGGACGGATGATGAGTTTTGTGATGCGGTTGCGGATGAAATAATAGCCCATCCGCGCATCTCTATTGTGAACATAGTCAGATGCAAAACCATAGAAAGAATCCAAAGGGTTTTGGGGGACTTGGTTTGACCTCTCTTCGTTGACTGACTTCTGTGATTTTGGGTTATGTACTTTTGAATCTAAACTCCACTGTCTACTGTACTAAATTAAAGCTTCTAATCACTCAAGCTCTAATAACATGTTGATTTTTTTTCTCTTTAAAATAAACACTATTCCCCCTGTAGTGTAGGGACTTGAGTTTCCTAGCAACTCAAGATAAAAAAAAAAATAAAGAAATTCTTACACCCACAATAGTCAAGATTTAAAGACAAAAGAGGACATGATTGTCATTCCAATTGACAAATTTAAGTGTTTATGTGTTCTCCCCTATCAAATTTGACCAGAACAATTACTGATCAAAAAAACATGACAGACAAATGGTACATTCATATATGACACTTCTGTTCATGTGTTTGATGGGTCTGAAAAATTACATAGTAGCATAGTGTCATAGTGGTTTAAAAGCATGTCTGAAGCACAAGAAGATTTGCATCAGTCAACATCAAATTCTTGCTAGATACTTTGAAAGCTTTCTCTTACCAGCTTCTTATTACATGATACGAAACTGCATCCTTAATTTAAAAAATAGCTTGTCAGAGAAAAAAAGAGAAGAACTTACTCTGAGAGGCCAAATTCTCTGCTTTTATAACGCTGATTGAAGAACTCTTCTTCCTCCTCCTCTTCTTCCTAACACAAAATATACCTCTTCAATATAACACAATACACTATGAACTTTAAAAAACATTGTTATTGTTATACTTTACATTAGTATTACTTACTTTTCTGGCGCAAAGTCGGTGTCATATTATTTACATGTTTATTAGAAAGCTGTTATGCTATTGTATTTCCTTCAAATATATATATTTATGAATTTATAATTTAGATATACAGTACCTTCTATATAGTAGAATTCATTTAAGGCATGACTTTATATTTTAGATATTAATTTCTGTATTTTTAAATGTGTAAACTGTAGATTACATTGAGTAATTGGCATGCATGTATTTTTTTCCCTTTTTTCTCCTTTGTTTGTTTTCTTGTCATTTTTTACTTCTATTGTATTATTGTAATTTTTTAAAGAAAAAATAAAAGGAAACTGTTATGCAAAGTCTTAAGTTTCATGGTCTTACCTTAGTTAGTTCCTGTGCATTGGCTAGATTATCCACAGCAATAGCCAAGAATACATTGAGCAATGTGTCTGTTCAAAGCATCGTCAAGAATTTAGGTTCTATTTGAACAGATGTTTCAAACTTTTCATGTGCAACAACAAAATCAGAGGGGTTTCCTTCATCTGTTGTCTATTTTTTATAGTCAAGACTAAAAAGGATACAGTTCCCAAACAAGGTTAAAACAATAAAGTAGATGGAGGACCACATTCCATACTGCACTCCTCCTTGGGAACGTATCCCATTGTACATCACCTCATTCCAGTCTTCTCCAGTAAGAATCTATGTTGAATTAAGAAATTCAAAAAGAGCAATTAAATGTTGGAGTTGTCAGGATCTCAGCCTGTTTCCCCCTGTCTTGTGTGAGGACTTTTGTTATTTCCTGTCTTGTGCCATGGTTTGTAGTTCTTTAGTTTTTCACGTTGATAAGTCTCCCCATGTGTATCTTGTTTCCTCATACCTTGTTAAGCTTGTTTGCCCCTGTGTATTTATATCCCTTGTGTTTTACTTGTTACTTTGTCAGTTGTTTTACATGTAATTGTTGCATCTGTGATCCTCGTGGTTTTATTCCTTGAGTTCTGTTTTACTTTATTTATCTTGTGCTACTTTATTAAAAAACCCTGCTTTTAGATCCTCGCCTTCGCCTGCTTTCTCCGGCATGTTACAGGAGTAAACCTCAATCGAATTGCAAACAGATGGTCATATGATTTCAAAATGGCAGCCACAATGAGGGGATGAGCAAGAAAAATAAAGTGGCTTTAATACATCTAGAATATAGATATTATTACCAACTGTTTGTTCCGCAAACTGATAGAAAATAACCAAAATAATCCAAGGTTTTTATTTAACACCGTGGCTAGACTAACAAATAAACAGACATCACCAGAGCAAAATATTCCGTTACAGTATAGTTGTAATGATTTTATGAATTACTTCAATGAGAAAATAGAAAGCATCCGAAATATAATTGTAAATGTACAATGCTCTATGGTGTCTTATGATTCAGCCTCAATTATCGCCCCTCAAGAACAACTACACCGCTTTACAACTATAGGACAGGAAGAGCTAAATAAACTTATCATTGCAGCGAAACCAACAACATGTTTATTAGATCCAATACCCACTAAACTACTGAAAGAAGTGTTACCTGTAGTGGAAGAGCCTCTTCTCAATATTATTAACTCGTCTTTATCTTTAGGTCATGTTCCAAAAATATTCAAGCTGG
Organism: Gila orcuttii; assembly: GCA_026230005.1. NCBI lineage: Eukaryota > Metazoa > Chordata > Actinopteri > Cypriniformes > Leuciscidae > Gila > Gila orcuttii. The sequence continues at coordinate 45,503,126 of JAPDVR010000008.1, read as the reverse complement.
CAGTAATAAAACCGATTATTAAGAAACCGCAATTAGATCAAAATAACTTAGCAAATTACAGACCCATTTCAAATCTTCCATTTATGTCTAAAATACTAGAAAAAATTGTGTCCGCTCAATTGTGCTCTTTCCTGCAAGAAAATGAGATATATGAAAAATTTCAGTCAGGATTTAGACCGCATCATAGCACAGAAACTGCGCTAGTTAAAATTACAAATGATTTACTTTTAGCTTCTGACCAAGGCTCTATCTCAGTACTAGTTCTACTCGATCTTAGCGCTGCGTTCGACACTATAGATCATAAAATACTCTTGGATCGACTACAAAACTACACTGGTGTTCAGGGACAGGCATTAAGCTGGTTTAGATCGTACTTATCAGACCGTTACCATTTTGTCTGTTTAAATGGGGAAAAATCGAAGATAACGTCAGTAGACTATGGAGTGCCGCAAGTATCGGTGTTAGGCCCTCTGCTATTCTCAATATATATGCTGCCACTTGGTAATATTATAAGAAAACATGGAATTAATTTCCACTGTTATGCTGATGACACTCAATTATATATTTCATCACGACCAGATGAAAACACTAACTTATCTAAATTGACAGAGTGTCTTAAAGATATAAAATGCTGGATGACGTGTAATTTCCTGCTGTTAAATCCAGATAAAACGGAGGTATTACTTATTGGTCCAAAAAACTACCCACAAAACCTCGTACAATACAACTTTAATTTAGAAGGATGTCCTGTTACCTTATCCACTACAGTAAAAGACCTGGGTGTTATACTAGACCGCAACTTGTCTTTCGAAAATCATATTTCATATGTTACAAGAACTGCTTTTTTCCACCTTAGAAACATTGCTAAATTACGTAACATGCTATCTGTTTCTAATGCAGAAAAGTTAGTTCATGCATTCATGACCTCAAGACTAGATTACTGTAACGCTTTATTAGCTGGTTGTCCTGCATCCTCAATAAACAAGCTACAGTTAGTGCAAAATGCAGCCGCTAAAGTTCTTACTAGGTCAAGAAAATATGATCATATAACACCGATTTTATCATCTCTGCACTGGTTACCTATTAAGTTCCGTATCAATTACAAAGTACTATTACTGACCTATAAAGCTCTAAATGGTTTAGCTCCTTTATATTTAATGGACCTTCTATCGCCCTACAATCCATCGCGTTCTTTAAGATCCCTAAATTCGAGGCTTCTGGTCATTCACAGGATATCTAAGTCCACTAAAGGAGGGAGGGCGTTCTCACATTTAGCTCCTAAACTCTGGAATAGCCTTCCTGATACTGTTCGTTGCTCAGACTCGCTCTCCCAGTTCAAAACTAGATTAAAGACGCATCTCTTCAGCCAAGCATTCACATAATGCTTGCCTCTTATACTACTGTTCAATCAGATCGAATGCATTAATATTATGAACAGCAGCTACGCTAATTATTTCCCATCTGCTTTTCTGCTGTTATCTCGGGACGCTAGTCCCGAGGTAAATAGCGTTCTTCAGCTACAGTCTGTATCCAGCCTCTCACGGAGACTTCAGAGTCCCCAACACCTGCGATGAGATGACTAAACGCCTGCGATGAGACGACTCAACGCCGGCGATATGTTATGCCCTAAATTAATACATGATGATTAACTAACTGTATTGATTAACTAACTGTATTTTCTACGTACATTTCTGAAATGCACTTTCTGTAAAGCTGCTTTGAAACAATATGTATTGTGAAAAGCGCTATACAAATAAATTTGAATTGAATTGAATTGTTTAAAAGCTTTGCTGCTAATTAGGTCGAATATGAGATACGTATAAGCCTTTTGAATCAAAAGCATTTAAAATGTTCATGTCCATTGAAGAACAACACAAAATTTAGTAATCTGAAGAGTCATACCTGAAAGACAGTCATGATGGCAGCTGGAAATGTGTCAAAATTAGTAGGAGTGTAATCTTCAAAAATGAACCTGTGGAAGAGAAAGAAGTATTTCAACTGATTTCTCTAAACTTAAATTTGCGTTTGTGATTTTTTTTTTTATCCTTGTAAGCATCCATATAATTGAACCATTTGACTGCAAATGTAACCCCACAACTATGCATTATTACTAGTCAACTATTCAGCGGGTCAGAATTGACCTTATATAAATCACTCACTATATGTCACGCAGCATCAGAGAAACCATGCTGCTCGCATTGTCACAAGTCACTGTCCTCAGTGCATACAGTGTGCTTCGCTTATAACATACTTAGTGAAAGTACTCTGGGTTTGCTTTATTTCTGTTTACCTTTAATTTAAAATATATGTCAATTACAGTATATTATTTAAACCTAATGTCACACAGTTACTCTGAAACAAGTGTGTGCAAAGAGGAATGATCTTTCTCTTGCCACCATGCATTGAACAAGCTCAAATTAAGGTATCTGATCGACTAGCTAACACACACACACACACTGCGTCATGTAGTGGCAGGACTAGTTGACTAGTTAGTGCAAACTGTGTGTGTGTGTGTGTGTGTGTGTGTGTGTGTGTGTGTGTGTGTGTGTGTGTGTGTGTGTGTGTGTGTGTGTGCATGTATGTGAAGACTGTGAGGCGTTCGAGAAGGTAGGTCAGTCTTGAGGCTTAATTTAAATGTTTTTTCCCCCTTTAGATTCTTTAGTAGAGAATATTTAAATAAATTAATGGAATGTTTTGTTGTCATATTTAAGTACAGTGAATCTGTAGTTGAATGGTTTTATGTTTGTTTGTAAGAATGACTGAAAGAGGTCGGTGCTTTAATACCATGATCATTTTCTCACCTGCCACCAAACAGCTGCATGCCAAGTAAAGCGAAGACTACGATAAACAGAAAGAGGAGGAAGAGCAAACTAATGATTGACTTCATGGAGCTCATGAGGGACACCACCAAGTTCCGCAAGGATGTCCAGTACCTGATAAAACATAATACATGTTCTTTACATTGTCATTCTTTTACCTTTACACTTTTATGTTGGTGTTGTAATCAAGAGAATATGCAGCACGTCTGTTTTATATGCCCACTAATGCCTTTATGTAGTTTAATGTCAACAACATTATTTGCATTTGCTGGTGCCCATCATACTAAAAATTCCTTGAAACGACACCTTGGATAAATGTTATAAACTTACTTTGTTATCTTAAAGATTCGTAGCAGACGTAAGGCTCTGAGGACACTGATGCCAAAAGATACTCCCGGCCTGAAGAATCCCCAAACCACTTCAAAAATACTTCCTACAATAACCTACACAAAAAGCATAACATTATGCTTCGATCCGTGCCAGGATTTATCAGACATAGGGGTTGCATGATTATTTTGTTTGATTGAAAAAAAAAAAATCTCACCTTTAACTTAAACATGTAAAAGAAGCACTTACCCCACAATCAAAGCAGTTAAAGGATGAATGGAAGTACAGACGGAAACCAAGGCCATACATTTTCAGAAACATCTCAGCAAGAAAAAGTCCAAGAAACACGAATTCTGCGTAGTCTGCAAATTGTAAAAAAATATTTTCAGTGATAAGCACATACTGTAGGACCATGTATTAGCCTAATCTGTAAGTGAGCATAAAAACTAAATTTCTCCCATTAAAATCATTGAAGCTGTCTAGATCCAATCACATGAGAGTGATTAAAGCACTTTCTGTTCGGTGGGGTGCTATTAACTGTTTCTACTCGATTGTACTATTCCACAGGTAGCCACTGCATCATGTTGCTGATTTTTGTGCATCGCCAAAAGTGTCACATGGAGTTGTAAATTCTTACTGAAAATGATTGATGTCTGGTTGGTTTTTCTCTACAAATCACTGTCTGTGTGAAAATCTGTAGGTGAAAACCAAGTAGGTGCTCCTAGTTATGGTTTCTCTCTTTTATGCTCCTAAAAAGTATACTCCAGCGGTAAAACATTTAGTTACACCAGTGCTCTAAGCATTATATTAAAGCACATTTGTAATGAAAATAGATATTTGTTGTTAAATCATTATTCAGCCTCCGGTACATCCCTACTTCTTGTTATTCATAAAATTAAATATGGCGTCTACTCTGACAAAAAGTGTCCACTTGTTCTTTTGAAATAAAAATGTAGGAACACTGACAGCTTCACAGAGCCCTCATGACAACACGACCTGCCTTGAGCAACAGAGTGCTGGATGCCCTGTTGTGCAGTGTGAAGTAATTTCAGCAACTAGAACACTAGGCACCATTAAGTGAATGTCCGTCATCGATATACAGAACGGTTCTGACATGTTGAGCAGGCAGTGGGGATTTTTTCTGTCTGACAGGTCTATTTTGTGTAGTCATTTTATTAGCAGCAGTTTCATGCTGCTATGAAGCGGTTCTGTAAGTTAAAGTGTGATTCTGATAAAATGTGCTTTCAAAGCTGTAAAGTATTAAGAGGTTTTTTTTTTTCTTATTGGAAGCAGCATTCAGACATTGACCTTGGAGAAGATGCTTCAAGGAGTTTGTAATCAGATCGCATGTAAGCTGACTTGAGCACCACAGACCAGTGCTTCTCAAACCTGTCCCAAGGACCCCCGGACATTGCACATTTTGTATGTCTCCCTCATCTAACACACTTGATTCAACTCGTCAGCTCATTAGTAGAGACCGCAAAACTTGAATTTGATGTGACAGATGAATGTTCAGTGGTGGGGGGTTCCCAGGACAGGCATGAGAAGCGCCACCATAGATCAGGGGTGTCCAGGAGGGCCATCTTCCAGCAGTTTAGCTCCAGCCCTAATTAAACATACCTGAACCAGCTTACCAAAGTCTTCAGAATCACTAGAATAATGTAATAATAATTTGTTACATCTATATACCGCTTTTCTCCGCACTCAAAGCGCTTTGCATAGAAGGGGGGAATCTCCTCAACCACCACCAATGTGCCGCATCCATCAGGATGTTGCGACGGCAGCCATATTGCTCCAGAACGCCCACCACACACCAGCTTATTGATGGAGAGGAGACAGAGGGATTAAGCCAATCAGTATATATGGGGATGATTAGGAGGCCATGAGGATGGCCAGAGGCCACCCAAGAAAATCCTGGGATTTTTAATGACCACAGAGAGTTAGGACCTTGGTTTAACGTCTCATCCGAAGGACGGTGCTCTTTGACAGTATAGTGTCCCCATCACTAAACTGGGGTGTTAGGACCCGCACAGACCACAGGGTGAGCACCCCCTGCTGGCCTCACTAACACCTCTTCCAGCAGCAACCTGGTTTTCCCAGGAGGTCTCCCATCCAGGTACCAACTAGACTCAACCAAGCATAGCTTCAGTGGACAACCGCTAAACAGTGCTAATTCTTTCTTTCTGGGTAACAGATTTAGTTAGATTAACAGATTTCTGGGTAACAGGCGCTCTATTTACATATGCCATGGGCTGTTTGACTTGCATTAGATGAGCCCTAAGGCTTTCTACTAATTATCTTCTGAACTTTCCATAAAGCCTAATTTCAAACAATGACAATAATAAGTAATCAAATTACATTGGTCTAATGTATCTGATCAAATGCAATCCTAAATAACACCAAGACGGTAACAGGAATGGTCGGGAATGTTTTCCACAAGTTGGCTTAGGTGTTCTCTGGGCATTCCAGTTTACCCCCACAGTCCAAAGATATGTAGGTCTTGTTAATTGGAGATATTAAAATTGCCTGTAGGAGTGATTGAGAGCATGAATGTGTGAGTGTGTATTAGTTTTGTGATGGACTGACCACTGGTCCAGAGTGTTTCCCAAAGTATTATTGTGTATATGAGCACAACAGTGTTTTGGAGATCATTTGATCTTTGGGGACCGAGTGAATGTCTTAGAATTAAGAAAGCTGGATCTGTTTATGCAGAGTCCTTAACATAGACTGTAATGTATTTCTGTTAGTAGTGGAATAGTTGTCGAACCAGACAAGTGATTATATTGATCATGATTCTCCCCATAACACATCTGCAGAGGTATTTGAGGATGAGTGTGCTCATGTCAGGCTTTCTGAGTCTCTTGAGGAGGTGTAGTCAGTAGGCGCATTTCCATTACAGATTAACTATTAGTCCATTAACTATTGCAAAATGACGGCGTTTCCATTAACCGATGTTATGCAACTAAAGCATAATTTTTTCCTCTCGCGATAAGTCATTCCAAAAATCATGGCGACGGATGTTGGTAGGTTTATGTATATCCCAACCACTGCACTGGCCATTATTATTAATCGAAGGAGACGTATGTGTGTTATCCAAGCATTAATGGTAAGGAAAGACCCTTATTCTTGGAGCGACACATATGAGGTATTTCTGGGTGTTTCTCCCTCATATCTGCTTCGAGGTCTTGATTGTGGCATTTTTTTGAGGTTTAGAATCCAGTATTCCTGTAATTCTTTTGTCTTTTATAAATTTAATAAAGAACTGTTGCGCAAAAACTGTTTCCATTGGAGTTTTGCGAAATATTTATTATTCGAATTGCCACTAAAACCACCTCATGCGAGCGTAAAAACTTGTTTGCCATAAATGGAAGTTTTTGCAAAATTGACATGTTTGACATGACCATTGGGCGTATTTTCTATTCTCAATTTCAAGTTGCGCAATTTGAAGGGTAATGGAAACGCGGCTACTGTTAGACCTTCTTTACTAAGAAGGAGGTGTTCTGGGTGAGGTCCTCGGTGATGTGAACCACTCTGTTAACTCTTTACACCTCAACATCACGATCTCAAACCAAACAATTATCTCTTTCATCTTACTAACATTATGAGATAGATTGTTGTCCTCACATCACAGCTAAAGGTCTTTCAGCTTTTTTCTGTATGCTGTCTTGACATTGTGTGAAACGACCCCACCACCGTTTTGTTGAATGAGATAAAACATCCAGTTGGGGTGTGATATCACATCAGTGGAGGAGTGGTTCTTTATCATTGTCCAAAAGGTCAAGTCAAGTCAAGTCAAGTCAAATATATTTATATAGCGCTTTTCACAATACAGATTGTATCAAAGCTGCTTCACAGTATCAATCAAAACAACTTAACAATGTTTGTTTATTACTGGAAAAAAGACATCCAAGTTTGGTAGGGCTGATCAATGGTATGATTGGTTAATTAATTTGAATATCCCCAACTGAGCAAGCCAAAGGCAACAGTGGCAAGGAACCGAAAAACTCCATCCAGTGACCTAATGGTGTCCTAACACCCCATCAGATGACCCAATGGAGAAAAAAAAAACCTTGGGAGAACCCAGGCTCAGTCGGGGGCCAGTTCTCCTCTGGCGTTTATGAACTAGAGGCCGAATTTACAGTAACTGTAAGATAAAAAAATTTATATGAATGCCTGGCTAAATAGATGCGTCTTCAGTCTAGTTTTAAATTGGGAGAGCGAGTCTGAGCTACGAACAATATCAGGAAGGCTATTCCAGAGCTTCGGAGCTAAATGTGAAAATGCTCTGCCTCCTTTGGTGGATCTGGATATCCTAGGAATGACCAGAAGCCTCGAATTTAGTGATCTTAAAGAGCGCGATGGATTGTAAGGCGATAGAAGATCCGTTAAATAGACTGGAGCTAAACCATTTAGAGCTTTATAAGTCGAAAGCAATACCTTGTATTTAATACGGAACTTTATAGGTAACCAATGAAGTGATGATAAAATCGGTGTTATATGATCATATTTTCTTGATCTAGTAAGAACTCTATCGGCTGCATTTTGGACTAACTGTAGCTTGTTTATTGAAGATGCAGGACAACCAGCTAATAAAGCATTACAGTAATCTAGTCTCGAGGTCATGAATGCATGAACTAACTTTTCTGCATCAGAGACTGATAGCATATTACGTAGCTTAGCAATGTTTCTAAGGTGGAAAAAGGCAGTTTTTGTAACATATGAAATATGCTTTTCAAAAGACAGGTTGCAGTCTAATGTAACACCCAGGTCTTTTACTGTAGCGGATAAAGTAACAGGCCATCCTACTATGTTAAAGTCGTGCTGTGAAAGGTTTTGTGGACGTTTTTTAGAACCGATAAGTATTACCTCTGTCTTGTCTGGATTTAATAAAAGAAAATTACGCGTCATCCAATCTTTTATATCTTTAACACAATCTGTCAATTTGGATAATTTAGCGTATTCATCTGGCCGTGAAGAAATATATATTTGAGTGTCATTAGCATAACAATGGAAACTAATTCCATGTTTCCTTAGAATATTACCAAGTGGCAGCATATATATTGAGAATAATAAAGGGCCTAACACAGATCCCTGCGGCACTCCATAGTTTGCCGAAGTTATAATCGATTTTTCTCCATTTAAGTAGACGAAATGGTAGCGGTCAGATAAGTATGACCTGAACCAGCTTAATGCTTGTCCTTGAACACCAGTGTAATTTTGTAGTTGATCTAAGAGTATTGTGTGATCTATAGTATCGAACGCAGCACTAAGATCAAGTAAAACTAGTACTGAGATACAGCCTTGGTCCGAAGCTAAAAGTAAATCATTTGTGATTCTAACAAGTGCAGTTTCAGTGCTATGATGTGGCCTGAATCCAGACTGAAACTTTTCATAGATGTCTTGCAAGAAAGAGCAGAGTTGAGCGGACACAACTTTTTCTAATATTCTTGACATAAATGGAAGATTCGAAATGGGTCTGTAATTTGCTAGGTTATTTGGATCTAATTGTGGTTTCTTAATAAGAGGTTTTATAACTGCTAGCTTGAACGTTCTTGGAACATGACCTAAAGATAAAGATGAGTTAATAATATTGAGAAGAGGCTCTTCCACTATAGGTAACACTTCTTTCAGTAGTTCAGTTGGTATAGGATCTAATAAACATGTTGTTGTTTTAGATGGAGTGATAAGTTTATTTAACTCTTTTTGTTCTATGGTTGTAAAGCATTGTAATTGTTCTTGCGGGGTGTTAATTGCGGCCGAATTATAAGGCGCGAGCAAAGATCAAACGTTTTCTGATGCTTTCAATTTTCTCGGTGAAGAAGTTCATGAAATCATTACTACTAAACTGTAACGAGGTATTTTGTTCAGACGACGTCTGTTTATTTGTTAGTCTAGCCACGGTATTAAATAAAAACCTTGGATTATTTCGGTTGTTTTCTATTAATTTGCTGAGGTGCTCAGCCCTGGCCGTTTTAAGTGCCTTTTTATAAAGTGACATACTGTCTTTCCACGCGATTCTAAAGACCTCTAAATTAGTTTTTTTCCATTTACGCTCTAAATTACGGGTTTCTCTCTTTAATACATACGTAGTATTATTGTACCATGGTGCTGTACTTTTTTCTCTGACCTTTTTTAATCTAATGGGTGCAACAATATCCAATGTTCTAGAGAGAATGGTGCTCATAGTGCTAGTTAGTTCGTCTAATTCATCTGTTTGTTTGGGTTCAGGCAGCAGCGGAGACAGATCAGATAAGCTATTTGAGAAATGATCTATGGTGGATGGACGAATTGTTCTACCTGGTCGATAACGTGGCGCAGCATGACATATTACAGCAGTGCGTAATATGCAAGTTACCAAGTAGTGGTCAGTGACATCATCACTTTGTGGAATGATATCTATATCGGTTGGATTGGTTCCATATGATATAATTAAATCGAGTGTATGATTAAGACGATGAGTTGGTCCGGTGACGTTTTGCTTGACCCCGAAGGAGTTTAATAAATCTGTAAACGCAGCCCCTAACGCATCATTTAAATTATCTACGTGTATGTTAAAATCTCCAACAATTAATGCTTTATCGACGTTGACCAAAAGATCTGATAGAAAGTCAGCAAACTCTTTTAAGAAATTGGCGTAAGGCCCTGGAGGTCTATATACGGTAGCCAACGCTAGAGATAATAGGGATTTTTTTCTTACATCTAAGAGCGTAACATTTAGCACAAGCACTTCAAACGAATTAAACCTATGACGAGTTTTCTGAGTAACATTAAGGATATCTCTGTAGATTGTTGCAACACCGCCGCCACGACCGATCAGACGGGGCTCATGCTTATAACAGTATCCTGGCGGAGTAGACTCATTTAGACCGAAATAATCATTTGGTTTAAGCCAGGTTTCAGTAAGGCACAGAACATCGAAATTATTGTCTGTGACCATTTCATTTACAATAACCGCCTTAGGTGTGAGCGATCTAATGTTTAGAAGACCTAGCTTTAGAAATTGTTTTTGTTCACTAATAGCGAGATTTTTTGTTTTAATAACAATTAGATTTTTTCTAGATCCCGCAGTAGATTTATTATTTGATCTTAGTAAACGAGGAATAGACACAGTTTCTATGCAATGTTCTACACTAGTATTAATATCAATTAAATTGGTGCAGTAGAGACTGTGATTTGGATTTTTGGTTACTAGTCAAATGGTATTTAACATCTTGGAGATGTTATCCGACAGAAGATCTGCCCCGATTCTACTTGGGTGTAAGCCATCAGCGCGGAAGAGCCTTGGTCGCTCCCAAAACAGATTCCAATTATTTACAAAAATCAGTTTCTGCTCATTGCACCATGACAATAACCATTCATTTAGCGCAAATAATCTACTGAACTTTTCATGCCCTCGTCGGTACGTAGGAAGCGGTCCAGACACAATAATCGATGTTTCAGGCGATGTGCTGCGTACCGTATCGATAAGGCTCCTGAAGTCTTTCTTCAGAACCTCCGTCTGTCGCAGCCTAATGTCGTTAGCTCCCGCGTGCAGCACAACAGCTCCGACGCGCTCGTCACCGTTCAAGATCTCAGTTACCCGCGCAGTGATATCGAGAACACGAGCACCAGGAAAGCAGTGACTGTGCACCTTACTTTTACCTAACGTAGCGTGGACGTGTCGGACGGTGGAATCGCCGATGATCACAGCATCGCGTTCCGTTTCGCGAAGAGGGGAGAAGCGGTTCTGAGTGGAGATCTCGAAAACCGGGAGGGGCGAAAAGATTCTTGTCCTGGCACGCGGCTTCCGCGGAACCACCCAGGCTTCGTGGTGGTGTGTTGGAGCCGGAGTGAATGAAATCATGGCTGATCGTGACCTGGACGCTCAGGACCAATGCTGAGAAACGCACGGAGTAGACGAGGTCAGCGTCAGCGGATTACTAACGTAAATCACTGATCCGTGTGCATCAGCGCGTGATGTTTCAAAGAGCTAAACGCCGGTCTCTCAGCTCAGCTTGTCTCTCTAGAAGGTCACGGATCTGCTTTTCTACAGCTTCTAATTCAGACTCTACCGCGAGCAATTCAGATCTGTTCTCATCTGCACCAAAAGGTAGACAACATACACCTGACATATTCGCCATTTTAACAGATGGACAGTAAGTTAGCAATGATGCAACCAGTGATGCTATTAATATTTATACTAATTTATGACTCAAGTCTTGGGTAAAAACCGTCTTTTTAGTGGTATGGGTGTAATGTAGACGCACGATAGACGGGAAAACAAACAAACTCACAGCAGGCAACGAGGCTGACAAAAGCAGTCGATCGCAGGGCGAACAGCAGTGAAGCGGTGTCTCGCTCTACGACCAACAACCAATGTTCAAACCGTATTTGCGCAAACAAACAAACGCAAACAAACAAACAAACAAACTCACAGCGGGCAACGAGGCTGACAAAAGCAGTCGATCGCAGGGCGAACAGCAGTGAAGCGGTGTCTCGCTCTACAACCAACAACCAATGTTCAAATCGTATTTGCGCAAACAAACAAACTCACAGCGGGCAACGAGGCTGACAAAAGCAGTCGATCGCAGGGCGAACAGCAGTGAAGCAGTGTCTCGCTCTACGACCAACAACCAATGTTCCAACCGTATTTGCGGTTCCAGCCGTATAATGGCTTGAGACGCGTCTGGCCAACAGTCCGAGTTGTAATTATGAGTTAAATGATGGTTCAGAACAGAATAAAGAGAGAAATACGGAAAAACAGAAGGAAATACGAAGCTAATACGAGGCTCAGACAGCCACGACGCAAACAAACTCACAGCTCACAGCAGGCAGCGAGGCGGACCCTTTGTCTATATGTTCCATTTAACTTTTTGATTCCAGGATTATTATTTTTTTTCTTGTTTCGTCACTACATCTGAAAACTGCCGAGTAAGTAGTTGAAGAGAGAACCTTAGTGTTTATCCATAGTTTTCAATTAGGTTATAAGTTTATGGTGCAGGAACAACAACATTTACAGTCATGGCAGTAAATGTTGTTAGCAACATCTTGCAAAATTTGCTGCTTTCATTGTTATGGCTGTCAGGGTTCTGTCACTTCTGTCGAGTCTATTTCTTGGTTTTGTGACAGAGCCATGACACTCCTGTTTTGTCTTGTCTGTGTGCCTTGTTTTATGTGCTTTTATGTCATATTTTGTCTTGTGCTGTGTTGCATGCAGCTTTTTGTGTATCACTGGCTGTGTGCTTTCATGTTGTCTTGTTTTGTGTGAACATGTGGCTTATGAGTGTTCTCATTGGCTGCGTTTTCATGTCTCATTTTGTGTTAGCACGTGGCTTGTGATTTATTTTACTGCCCATGTGCTTGTGTTTTTGTCATGTTTGGTGTGAGTCCTCGCTACTTCCACCTACCTAAAACCCTGACAATGGAGTTTATTCATATTGTTTCTAGATTATTGTGTAGAGTGATCAGATGCATTTTCAATGACTGCAAAAAAATCTTCAATAGTCAAAAAAAGAGAGAACTATCACAAAACCCCAAATTTCACTTTTTTTTTTTTTTTTCGGCCCTGGCATAAAATGACTAGCTAACATAATTTCACTAATCATCTCATCAGCTCATGGGAAAGTGTGAACGAGTAGTATCGCTCAGTAATCAGTAATCTTTCTGATTAGATTATAAATGCAGAGCGATTGCTGTAAAAGGGGAAAGAAGTGCTTCCAATCATTGTTGTTCTTGTGTTAGCAATGTTTACCTCCAAAAATGACAAGCAACCATAATCGCATAGCATCAAAATGGCCTCACATGCAAAGAAATTGCTGCAAAGAATATTGCACATAAAAAAAAAAAAATACTGGATTATCAATAACTTCAAGGAGAGAGGTTCAAGAAGAGGGTTCAGGACGTCCCAGAGTGTCCACTTAGTACCAGGACTGTCTCCTCCTGAGAAGTCAACTATGGAATCATGTCTCCACCAGTGCAGAGCTGCTCAATATTGGCAGCTCAACTATGTGCTGTCACGGTCCTGTTTAGTTAGTTTCATTTTCATGGACTTTTAGATTGTTATTTTCAGTCACATGTGAAAATAAAATGTTCAGTTTCCCGCCACTCTTTAGTTGTCATGGACATTAATTCATCATTACAGGTAATTGTCATTATTTCCCTAATTTGCTTTGTATTTAAGTTGCAGCCTTTTCAGTGTTCATTTTTCTGGTCATGTCTATGTTAGAGGTAATGTTTTGTTTGCCTGTCTGTGAAGTGGATTATTAAAGACTTTTGAAACTTGGTCATTATCTTCTTGTTCTTCCTTCAACCTTTTGTTGCAGATGACCGGACCAAACAAAGAAATGGAGATTGCCGCCATTAATGTTCCCCCTGGGAGGGGGAATGAGTTGTTGAAAGGGGAGACTGTTTGTATTTTTCAGAGAGGAAGAGACCTGGAGGACTACGTGGAGGAATTAATCAACACCTGCTATCATGTCCACTGTAATGACGTCTGTTTGATGGAGGGATTTCGGTGTGGACTGCACAATGATATTTGCTTCATTATGCTACAGGGAGATCCGTGCTGGACCCTGAAGGACTTTATTAGATTTGCATTGTGCGTTAAGCGGATGTCGATGGTAACATCCCACAGCCGGACCCAGAGCCCAGCCCACCACCACCCTTGACCGAAGAGATTTCGCTTGAGCCCCCCACAGACGGAGAGCTTCAGCCTGCCACGACGTGTGAGCCAGAGCCCGTTAAAGAGAGGACAGCGCCAACCGGATCCGGAGCCCCAGAGTGAGTCTGACCAGGGGTGTGAGCCAGCGCCATCTGTGGCAGAGGAAATTCTAGTGGATTTGGACACTGAGGACTGGTTGATAGACTGGGACACTGATGTACTGCCTCCCACCTTATCCCACACTGAATAATTTGTCTGTTCTCCGTCGTCGCATTTTCAAGACAGCATCGAAACTGTATCGTTCACCTGTATGGACCATTAACTCCCGCCATTGATCCTGTCCAGCTTCCCTCTCTCTCCCTCACCTCAGAGCTCAGCCAGTCCTCCAGCCCCGCCTCTGCGGGATGCCTGCAGCCCTTCGTCTTCTCTGGGAACGCCTTGCTGCAACATGAAGCCTCAGGTCGTGCAACCACCAGCCTCGCCTGAGTGAGAGGATCATGTGGCTCCGCCTCCGGCCTCTGATCCCTATGCTGTAACTCGGCCCTTTGACCTGCCAGCTCAGCCTTGGCTCCTCCCACCCTCCACCAGAAACCCTCGACCTTTCAGCTTCACCGGGTTCTCTCGTCCCACCGGCTCCTCCTTGGTCAGTTATCAATTTCCACCACAGACCTCCAAGCCTTCTGCTGTGCTCGGGCTCTCCACCCCTAAGGCTTCAGCGGGTTCCTCCTTCCCTCCGGCTCCACTTCTGTCCTCCGTCACACCGGTTCAGCCTCAGTCCTCGGGCACTCTGTCTACGACGCTTGTCCGCCAAGGTCTCCATTGCCATTGGTGTCGCTCAAGTCTATCAGTTTTCTGTCTGCACCCTGGGATCCATCCTCCTCCGTTGGCCATCACCAGGATGTCATAAGCCACAGCAACACCTTGGCTCCTCCCTCCCTTGGCTCCACCGTGGGCTGTCATTCCCGCTGTGCTCTAAGTCTTCCCCACCTGGCCATTCCTCCCTTCATCGCCTCTCTGGATGCTTCATCCATTAGCTCATCCCTGGTCTTCTTGGTCAGTCTGTCTGCCTGCTCTCACCATCCCTCTGCCTACCATGCTCACCATCACTTTGCCATCTCGTCATCCTCCTAAGCTGCCGCCGCCTCTTCACGCCGTGAGGTTGCGCCTTCCGGGAGGCGTAATGTCACGGTTCTGTTTATTTAGTTTCGTTTTCATGGACTTTTAGTTTGTTATTTTTAGTCACATGTATTCCTTTGTTCAGTTTCCCACCACTCTTTAGTTGTCATGGAGATTCATTTATCATCACAGGTGTTTGTCATTATTTCCCTCATTTGCTTTGTATTTAAGTTGCAGCGTTTTCAGTGTTCATTTTTTCTGATCACATCTATGTTAGAGGTTGTGTTTTGTTTGCCTACCTGTTTGGATTGCCTTCGAAGTGGATTAATAAAAGGCTTTTGAAACTTGATCATCATCTTCTTGTTCTTCTTTCAACCGTGTGTGACACATGCACAGTGAGGCCAAGAGTTTTGGACAACAGTCTGGTGTCAAGAAGGGCAGCAAAGAAGCCACTTCTTTTCGAGAAAAACATCAAGGACAAAATTAAATTCTGCAGGAAGTACAAGGATTGGACAGCAGAAAAGTTACTTTCTCTGATGAAGACCCCTTCCGACTGTTTGGGACATCTGAAAAATTAATTGACCGGAGAAGTAAAGGTGAATGCTACCACCAGTCCTGTGTCATGCCAACAGTGAAGTATCCCGTGTCCATCCATGTGTGGGGTTGCTTTTCATCCAGGGGAGTGGCTTTCTCACAATTCTGTTCAAAAACACTGCCATGAATAAAGAATAGCATCAAGACGTCCTGCAAGTGCAACTTCTCCCAATGACTCAGGGGCATTTTGGTGATGATCCATGCATTTCTCAGCATGATGGAGCCCCATGTCACAAGCAAGAGTGGCTAGGAGATTGGATCAGTGGCATTAAGAACCTGTGGTCAATCCTATACAGGCGAGTGGACAAGCAGAAGCCCACAAATTGTGATCAACTCCAAGCACTAATGAGGCAAAAATGGATAGCCATCAGTCAGAATTTGGCCCAGAGCGAACTGCAGAGCTTATGAAGAAGAAGGGTGAACATTGTAAACATTGATTATTTGGCCATATTGAATGTATTGCTTATACAAACCTTTAAAACTTATGAAATGCATACGGTATCATTGTATTCCAGTATACCATAGAAACATGTGAAATAAAAATCTACAAATACTGAAGGAGCAAACTGGTGAGGCTATTCCACATTTTGATTGATGCCATGACTGTTTTTGTGTCTGAAAGGGTGCAGTGCAGAAGAGAGGTCTAAGTTCATGAGGTGGGGGCGGGGAAATGCTGAACTTTGGTCTCATATGTTGGTGTAGACGTGATATAAGATGCCTGGAGAACTGTTAGAGACATGCTGATGGAAGTATGGGGAACCTTTTGTGAAACTGTTGTGATTGAATTCACATGCGATTATAACAATTTCCTCTTAGTGTCTGTTAAATAGCAGGCCGATAGTTTACTGAACTTTAAATCCAAGAAAATACTCTGGTTTTCTGTTTGCTGCTATGTCTCACGCAAAGTTCTTGTGATGTAAATTTCAGCTTCAGCAGGTGGCGCGGTGGCATGTGCAGCCTAAATATTTGTAACGTGTGCTCATCCTATGCTTATGTGCCTAAATGTATTGCACTAATTGTTGGATCCCCTTGGTGGTAACACTCAGTTACCCTGTTTTTCGCACAGATCAACTTCTTTTCCTCATCCTTCAAGAACAGCAGGCACATCCCCCTTACGAAAAAAAAGTATACTTCAAGTTAATTTTATGAAGTATACTTAAGTAATGTTCAAATATATTTTTAAGTATACGTAGTAAGTATACTAATATCAATGTGTACTTGTAGTAAACTTGTAAGTGTACTATTTCAATACTGCTTGGGACTAAATTGGCCCACTTTTAGAATATAAAAGTATGTGTTTAAGTGCACTATAAGTGTAACAGTAGTAAACAAAGTACACAACTAGGTTTCTCATTTGCAATGCATCTGTACTACAAGTGAACTTATAAGTATACTAGTAGTTTACTATTTTAATACAAGTAGTAAATTTTTTAGTTTATGAAAGTACACACTGAAGTGTACTCTCAGTAAACTACTAGTTTAGTAGTTTATACTGCAAGTATACAGGTCCTTCTCAAAAAATTGGCATATTGTGATAAAGTTAATTATTTTCCATAATGTAATGATAAAAATTAAACTTTCATATATTTTAGATTCATTGCACACCAACTGAAATATTTCAGGTCTTTTATTGTTTTAATACTGATGATTTTGGCATACAGCTCATGAAAACCCAAATTTCCTATCTCAAAAAATTTGCATATTTCATCCTTTATATATATATATATATCCTTTTGCAGAAATGACTGCTTCAATGCGGCGTGGCATGGAGGCAATCAGCCTGTGGCACTGCTGAGGTGTTATGGAGGCCCAGGATGTTTCGATAGCGGCCTTAAGCTCATCCAGCTTGCGTCTCTCAACTTTCTCTTCACAATATCCCACAGATTCTCTATGGGGTTCAGGTCAGGAGAGTTGGCAGGCCAATTGAGCACAGTAATACCATGGTCAGTAAACCATTTACCAGTGGTTTTGGCACTGTGAGCAGGTGCCAGGTCGTGCTGAAAAATGAAATCAGATGGAAGCATGAAGTGCTCCAAAATCTCCTGATAGCTAGCTGCATTGACCCTGCCCTTGATAAAACACAGTGGACCAACACCAGCAGCTGACATGGCACCCCAGACCATCACTGACTGTGGGTACTTGACACTGGACTTCAGGCATTTTGGCATTTCCTTCTCCCCAGTCTTCCTCCAGACTCTGGCACCTTGATTTCCGAATGACATGCAAAATTTGCTTTCATCCGAAAAAAGTACTTTGGACCACTGAGCAACAGTCCAGTGCTGCTTCTCTGTAGCCCAGGTCAGGCGCTTCTGCCGCTGTTTCTGGTTCAAAAGTGGCTTGACCTGGGGAATGCGGCACCTGTAGCCCATTTCCTGCACACGCCTGTGAACGGTGGCTCTGGATGTTTCTACTCCAGACTCAGTCCACTGCTTCCGCAGGTCCTTCCCACAGACTTCCCACTGAGGTGCCTTGATACAGCACTCTGGGAACCACCTATTTGTGCAGAAATTTCTTTCTGTGTCTTACCCTCTTGCTTGAGGGTGTCAATGATGGCCTTCTGGACAGCAGTCAGGTCGGCAGTCTTACCCATGATTGCGGTTTTGATTAATGAAACAGGCTGGGAGTTTATAAAAGCCTCAGGAATCTTTTGCAGGTGTTTAGAGTTAATTAGTTGATTCAGATGACTAGGTTAATAGCTCGTTTAGAGAACCTTTTCATGATATGCTAATTTTTTTAGATAGGAATTTTGGGTTTTCATGAGCTGTATGCCAAAATCATCAGTATTAAAACCATAAAAGACCTGAAATATTTCAGTTGGTGTGCAATGAATCTAAAATATATGAAAGTTTAATTTTTATCATTACATTATGGAAAATAATGAACTTCATCACAATATGCTAATTTTTTGAGAAGCACCTGTACTTGTAAGTTTTCTTTAAGTGACAGTCGTTTTCTCTTCATGGGTTCGACATTTCATCTGCTAACATTAAGCAGTTTTGATTTACATGCTTTTTAATGTTTGGTGATCACGTTAGTTTACATTTGCGTGAGCAATCTTCTATCACTTGTTTCAGCTTCTTCTTCTCCTGTATTTTGATCCGGAGATTCTGTACTAGAAGATGTGTCATAGCGCCCCCTACCTTATAACAGTGAAAACATAGATAGCTGGAAAATTCAGTCAATGGTGGGGAAAGAGAAGAGTAGAATTAAAGTAAATTTCTATGTACACTACCAGTGGACTAGCCTACACAAAAATTCAGATAAGCAGAATTAGAAACATATCTGTTTTATATCAATATTCTAATCAATATTTTAAAAAGTATATTTAACAGGCTACTTGATCAAAAGAGTTAACACAACTAGAAGCCAAGTAAACTTTGAATACTTAATTAAATCTCGATCAAAAGATTGAGTACAAGTACAGGCCAAATATACTTCGACTTTTCTCTCAGTTTAAGTCAAGTACACTTAAGTGTAATTTTAAGTATATTTCTGAGAAGTACATAAAGTATATTTCTGAGAAGTATACTAATAGAACACTTGAATAAACTTCTTTTTTGTAAGAGTCAGCATGAACTTCTCTATTTTTGTGAGCCTTATTCCTTTCGAGCAGAGCAAAACCCCCACTGTCCTCTCCAGGTCAGGAGGAATATGGATGCTGTATGGGTACATCCCTTGAAAATGTACCCATACAAGCTCACGGTCAATGGAGTATACTTCTAAAGGCTAGAACACACGCACGCGCACGCACACGCGCACGCACACGCACACGCACAAACAGCCTAGGTGCTACAGCACAGCCAACACTGCACACCTTATGTTACACACCTATTTCATGGCCACTCTACTCTTGAATGAGCAAGTTATCATGTGCGTTAAGGCGTGATAAGAGTTAAGGGTGCTCCAGGACTGGGAAATACTGCCCTGTGCTTTTGCATTCGAGGGGATGTAGTAAGCAATGATGACAGCCACTGTTAACTTTCTCAGCAGTAGTTTGACACCTAACTGATAAATATTCTGCTGATTCAGATGGGTTGCAAAGATTCAGAGGGGTTGTAGTTTGTAGATTGAACTTTGTTGGACGCATACACACACAGACCCCCCTCTTTTTTACTAGACAATCTGTTTTGGTCCAAAGGGGAAGAAGGCATTCCTGTCTGAAGTCGGGGATGTTGTCAATCAAACACATTTCAATGAATATTTAAACATAGTAGAATTTGTGAGCCCGTTGCTGTGTAGCTGATCAATTAGTGTTTCAAGTTTTGGGATAATCCGGTCCATAAAGTCAATTTACGAACTTTGTATAGAGCTGTAAAGCTGTATACACATGAGTGAAAATACCCCATTACTATTTGGGAGGTCATAACTTGAAAAAAACAACAACATTTTTATGTATTATTATTATTTATGTCCTCTCATGCTAACCTGGTGCAAATATGAGAATAATTAACATTATTAGACTTAAGATATTTGTTCAGTAATACTCCATAGATTTATTTATACTTAAAAGCTTTTAAATATTCTAATCTGAGTAATAAAGTTAGTAAAATTGCCTACACAGTCTCAGAAACTTTATCAGGATTATTATTATTACTTTCAGTAGAAGCAGTATTAGTTACAGTATTAGGGGGAAATAGACACTTACATTGAATAACAGTGAGCCATTCCGGTTGATTGTGATGAACGATGGAAACACAGATGGTGTTGAGACCCACCAGACTGAGGACTATCCAATAGAAGCTGTCAGTTTTAACCATGCGACGAATAGAGATTCGCAACATGCGTTCCTTGCGCCGCATGTAAGCAGCAGGACCTCGTCTTGCTGTTCGTATACCAACCCTTGGTCGGGGGCCACCTGACACGCAAAAGAAAAAAGAAATCCATAGTCTCACAGAATCAATGTAATTTTAAATTTGCTGTTTGTTTTCTATCAGAATATCAATGGTCGTATGTCAAAAGACTGAAAAATGGAGATGAATTTATGGAATGTGTGTTAATTATAGATGTTTCCTTCCCTTCAGACAGATAAATTCCTCAAACATAAAAGCTGACTACAAAAGGCAAAACAAGTCAAGTCTTAATGTGGATGAAAAAAAGAGATGACATTTATATTTTACTTACCAACTGTAGAGATTTCAGAATATTTCTCCTCCCCTGGTCCTCGACGCCTCGCATTTTTCTTGCTAGTGGCCCGTTTCAAAACTAAAATTAAAAGGCACCACTTGTTGGCATTATGTTTCTTATCATGAAGGTATAGCGATCCAAGTAAATATAAATATGTTGTTAGTGTCTGGAAGCATTTAATGTGGCTGCCATTAGCCTTCCAATTGAAAAAAATACATTTTTAACCTGTGAACACATCTCCATTCCAAATTATTACTGTCTGAAAATAGGTATTATTTATTTTTATTGAGGCTCTGCAGAGAAGCCACAAGAAAGATTATTTTAGGCTAAACTCTTCCACAGGATATAAACGTATGATTATTAATATCACATTTAATCAATAACAGCAGTCTTTAAATCTGAGCTTTCAAAGTAGATTTTTTGGAATTTCATGAAAAAGTCTTGCATTTTAGGTTTAAAAACCAAACTCTCCATACACAAGACAACACATTTATTTTTGTGCAGCTCGGTTAAAATGAAATTCATACCATCTAACGCAGACCTCCCTGAATTCTTGTTTTCTTCTGCGAGCA
This sequence comes from Gila orcuttii, assembly GCA_026230005.1. NCBI lineage: Eukaryota > Metazoa > Chordata > Actinopteri > Cypriniformes > Leuciscidae > Gila > Gila orcuttii. The sequence goes on along the minus strand of JAPDVR010000008.1, from coordinate 45,481,935 downwards.
TTACTTCCTCTTTAAGAGAGAGAGAGAGAGAGAGAGAGAGAGAGAGAGAGAGAGAGAGAGAGAATCAATATATCTTTACATAATTAAATCGATTATGGGTCAATTAAGTTTGCTTTGTGAAAAAAAAAGACAATTTGTAGGCCTCTTAAAAGTGATCTGCTGTACTGTAGAAGCATCAACTATTCTGAGCACAGACGGGCACATACACAAACACTCCAGTCAGTGAGTCAGTGTCACCTTTTGGTTGACCCTTCACTGCGTGGGAGAATGAGCAGCTTCACACACTCATGTTCACCTGAATGTTGTGTTCAGGTGGTGGGTGGCAGGGTGAAATGTGAAAAGAGTGGTGTAGGTGTAGTACACAATCAGAGCACAGTCTGTCACTGAACCTGGGTAAAGACATGAAACTTTACTAGCCTGGCTGAAATGGTTTTAAAAAGCAAAAAAATACAAATAAAATTGCATTCAAAACAAGCAAATACCACAGTAGTCTTAGCAATTTTAAGAGTGTACTGGAAATATTTTTGTAGCATATTAGCCATCCAAGTTTGAACATTTAGCTTTGCTAGTAAATAATTAGCCAGTGAAGCATCATGAATGAAGCTACTATCATATCTACAGTGTCCCGCTCGCAGATATTACTGCATCAGCAGCATCTAAAAATCAATTGATGTCTTGTTTCCACTGGTCTCATAGGAAATACAACCATATTTTCATCTCTGTCTCCCCACAACTCTGCCAGAAAAAGTCACCCACACTTCTCTGACAACTTTTTTTTTTGTCATTAATTCATTGACAAGCCTTTTGTCTATTTTAAGCTCTGTCACTCTTAGCAACACGTTCCCACTCCCAAACCATCACATATGGCAAAAAAAATGCTTCTCAAAGGGTTACCCTGTGCGTTAAAAAGTGATGCCAATGGGGTCCTGGCCGAGCATCCATATGTGAAGTGAGTAGTGAGAACATGTTGCCACAAATACAATTATTAAAATAAATCAATGCTTTGACGGATCCAATGCCAGGTATTGCAGAATTGTTTTCCACCCCTTACACACAATATATGACAAAAAACATGAGTGTTAAACATACAAACTGTATGCTGATAAAATAGATAAAATTTGCCAACATAAATAAATACACATCAGTGATCAACATGAATGAAACGAGACTAACCGACCCACCAATGCGAACACTTAACAAAGCATACAAAACCGACATCATTATCCATCCTAACTCACTTATCTGACAACAGTTGTTCCACTTTAAACATTGTACTGTTCTATTGCTTAACATTACAAAAAGAAAAAATGTACAATTGTAAAGTACCAGTATCTTGCCAGCAGAAACCAAGTTCTCAAATCCACTTTTTGACAGCATTCTAAAAAATCCAAGTCTGAACATTTGTAGAATAGCAAAACCAGCAATATTTTGGATATAAATGAATGCATGCTTCTGACTTGCACCTGCTCTGTCTATCCAGGCCCGGTAGCCGTTGAGTTCTCTCTCCACCTGTTGCTGTCGTCTAAGCTTCATGAAGGCACGTCTGTTCTCCACCCTCTCTCTCTCTTTAGCAAATTCCCTACAGAAAAATTTAGGGAATTAAGTGTCATTACTCACATTCACACAATAATTCAGTAAATGATCAATAGATTGGACATCAATTAAGTGCTTTATAAGTTCTGACCTTTTACAATCTATAAAGGGCATGAACAGCTAAGAAACACTGTGGAGGCTGAACGAGGCAAAGAGTACAGTAATCAATCCCTAGTGAACCAATCATCCAGAGTGTGTGGTTTTCAGCCCACCCACGACTGCAGGCTCACCAGAAGGCAATAATTCTCTCATTCAGTGAAAACTACAAAACTAATAATCATTAGTTTTTGCATATCAAACCCTGAAATTATTGGATAAGAATAAAAATACGATTAAAGATTAGTTGACAAAATAAAGAAAAATCGATCAACATTTAGGGTTACTTGGATTTCTTTCTGCAGTACACAAATACATTTTTCCATGCAATTACAATGAAATGGGACTGGACCTTTCAAGACTCAAAAAATCATGCAAAAGCACCAAACAAATATCTAAAAAGTATAATAAAAATAGTTAACATGACTTGTGCATTTTATACAAACATTTTATTCACAAAAAATCCTAACATCCACTATAGCAGTCCTTGGTACATAGTTGATTGTTCATAAAATAAATAGTGATGTTGATTAATGAACAAATTTGATCCAGTTCACAACGTCAATCACAAATCAGACTGATCCGGTTCTTGAGCTAACTTGAGTAAAATTTTGGTCTGTTCCACACACATACTGTAGGATTCCAGAAGAGAATCATTTAGTAAGTAGATGCTTTTGCATCCTTTTGGTGCTTGAAAGTTACAGTCCTCATTCAAGGTAATTGTTTTTTTAAGTACAAACAACAACAACAACAACAACAAAAACAACAACAAAAACACGGTGCATTATTAAAATTCTCCTTTTGAGTTCCATGGCAAAAATGAAATCAGGTTTGAAACAACATGAGCATGAATAGATAATGACAGAATTCCAATTTTTGGAATGTATTTGTGAATTTCTTACCCAGAAAGGACACCCAAAACAAGGTTGAGCACAAAAAATGAGCCGATAATGATGAGAGGAATGAAATATACCCAATTCCATGTGGGTCCTAAAGCATCATTAGTCTGTGAAAAAAAAAAAAAAACAATAATCAATGAATAAAGTAAAACCTGAGTAGAAAATAATCACCTGAAGATTATGGTTAGGTGTATGTTTTTTTTATTTATTTTTTTATTTACTGTCCAATAAATCATTGCTGTCTGCAAAGTAAACATTATGTTTTGCAATATAGACATTTACAGCATGATTTCAACATTTACTTAGTTTTCTCCTTAAAGGAGCAAAATCCTGCATAAATGAGTCACATTAAGCAAAGATATTCAGTTGAAGACAAGATGCTGTCATATTTTTATACATATAAGTTGGTATAGGTTAATGAGGATGCATAAAGATAAACGTTAAGTATTGTATCAATGTAAACATAAATCCAATCAGTCAACTATAAAACTGCATGAACTCACATTGTAGAGGACAGCAGTCCATCCCTCCATGGTAATGCACTGAAATACTGTTAGTACTGCAAACAAGATATTATCAAACTGAGTGATGCCATCATTGGGCCCAATCCATGAGCCAATGCAGGTGTATTTATCAGGGCACTTCCTCACTCCACACGCAAACTCAACCTCAGAAGAGTCCACGGTCTCATTATCTGAAAGAACAGTGAGAGGAACATTATATGATGCATTCACTGACAACACAAATATAGCAAATCTAAAGATTGCAGAAACGTTATGCTCCTGTAGTCTTTTTGATAAACAACAGTAATTTATATATATATATATATATATATATATATATATATATATATATATATATATATATATATATATATATATATGTGTGTGTATATATATATATATATATATATATATATATATATATATATATATATTTATCAAACATTAGGTAGCTGAACACAAAATATTGGTGAAAGCATTATATTAGTGATGCTCACTTTGTTTGCTTTACAGTTCAAAATAAATAAGTTTACTGTACATTAAAATCCAAGTAGACTTTAACGTTAGAGCTTTAGAATTGTGTAGGATGCCATCCTCCTAGTCAGAAGGGGGCAGTGTCTGCTATGACAGACTACATTTAGGAGTGTTTCTCAAATGCTGCATCCTAGTGAAGCAGCGCCCTTAATAGACCAGTTCTTCGGGGGCTTCTATACAAGAGTCCTCCTCAGCATTAAATGGTAGAATGAGACAGTCCAAATGGCATAGCAAAACCAAAAAGGTTTCCGTCCCCGCGATCACAGCACCAAAATACTATTACAATTATTTTGGGGAAAATATTTTATCTTGCAAATCTTTGGATTAACTGACTTTCTATTACAGTACAATGCAATCATTGCACATCTTGATTTTGCCGAGTTAGATGCATTCCTGGGTCAACATTCCTGTCCGAAAATTGGGTCCTAATCATATCCCTACCCCTAAACCTAACCCTACTCATAACTTATCCCTAGAATCAGAGGGAAAGGATAGGTGAATAACACTGATGTAGAAGCACATGAACCTGTTTGTAAGCCTAAACTTGACATAAACTGTAAACTTGTCCCTTAAATCTGGTTGAATGGAATGTTGTTCCAGGATCAACAAAGATGTTGATGCAGGAACGTGTTGGACTTGGTAAAATCAGGTTCTACATTGGGGGTAACGCATTACAAGTAACGCAAGTTACATAATCAAAATTATTTTTTGAAGTAACTACAAGTAGTAAAGTAACGCATTACATTTAAATATCTAAGTTACTTTTTCAAATAAGTAATGCAAGTTACTTTGTTTTCCCATGTATTATCTGACAGCTCTCCTGTCCTCATGTTGAGAGAAATCAGGAGTAAGTGCAGAGGCGTTGTGTACGCTGTGGACATGACGGTTATTGTAGTTCTAGACTATATGTGAACATGCATTTACTCATCTCACTTGCACAAAATAGATTCAGTATTCCTCAAAATGAATAAAAACAGTGAAAATGCAAAGTCAAAATATTACGCAAAACTGCAATAATAAATTAAATAAAACAAATACACTTTATGGAATCTAATTTTATTCAACATTGTCTTTGCTGCGGACCTTCGATGATCCAATTCAATCACACTAGTAAGCAAAAATTACTAAACATCACATTTGTGTTTCTTTTTTAAGAAAGAGGCCCAGTCCCAATTCGCATACTATCCGTCCTAAATAGTATTCAAAAATAGAATTAGTACGTCCTAAATCGTAGTATGTTGAAATGAGTGTTCCAAAGATACCCGGATGGTCTACTATTTCCGGTCAGAATCCAAAGTGCAGATCGATGCACACTCTAACGGCTGATATTGCCCACAACCCATTGCACGTTGAACGAGGATTCGGTTAGAAATGAAGCTCTAGCATAAGTTCTGCCAGGAAGACTCAATTGTTACGTCACTCATTACCTTCTCATCTATCCAATCGTGTTCTAATACTCGTGGTATATAAGATAGGTACTTACACATGTCTGAGTTTGCAGATGCTGACGCTCCCATTTACCTCCATCCTCCCCACCACCACCAAGATGGTTCCTTCCCCTCCATCCTCCCCACCACCACCAGGATGGTCCCTTCCTATACCTCCCAGGGGGTCGGCTGCGCCCCTGCCTTCGTCTTCAGGCAGGAAATGCAGAGTCCAGACCCTCGGACTGCGAGCTATGGACGGGGCCGTCGCCAAAGAACTTTATTGCTTGCTGGGCTGTCAATAAATGTATAATTGTTACAGTATTTATTCTCCCGAGTCTTTCTGGTAGAACTACAAACACGAGTGAAAAGTGTTAAAAAAAACTACAGACATGGAGGACGCGCGAGTCCGTAGAGAGGTTTAGATAAAGGGGTTTGTGTGATTAATTATCAGTATCTAACCTGACGAAAATGTATTTATTCAACATTGTCTACATTATATTGCATCTGCAGCAGCATTGTGAACTTTTGTAAAGATATGTTTAGCCATTACCTTTTAAATGCATCATTATATTCAAATTGCAAACACATGAGGAGAGTCTCCGTATGAAAGACCCACGACTGGCAGATGAACGTGCTCTCCGAAACGGTAGGAAATCAAATTAGATTGAATGGAGTATTTTAACTGTGACAAGATAATTGACAGGGCAGTTTACGGTGACAGGATGCACGCAACAGATCTGTCCGTTAAAAATGACGTGATAGTATGTCCCAAAGCTTGCCTACTCTTTTGCTACACACTCAAAAGTATGTACTTTTTCTTCACAAAAAGAGTACATACTTTTAGGTCGTAGTATAAGTAGGCGAATTGGGACTGGGCCAGAGTGTTAAACTTTCTTCTGCTGCGTCCTATTCTTCTGCAATTTCAGAATGGCTGTGCAGCTGAAAGGTTTGTCTGAGCGGCACCCTCTACTATACAGGTGTGATTTTACAATTCCTTTTGCATTTGCACTTTTGGTGTAAAAAAAGCCCTATACATTTGCCAAAAATATAACATTTTTTGTTATTAAAAAAAAGCCCCGGTGAGAAAAAGTCACGCAAAAATTACATAACACATTACTTTCTATAAATAGTAACTAAGTAATGCAATTAGTTGTTTTTTAATGAGTAACACAATGTTGTAACACATTACTTTTAAAAGTATGTTTAACACCCCAACACTGAATACAATACACTGAATAACAAGGCTGTGGACTCCCGGTGGGTTCCATCAGCAGCTTTCCAATTGAGAAACACCCTAGATCTTACCTTAATTACAGTCAATCAGTTTACTGTTAAGCATGGCCTTGTTAGTCTCTGCTGGCATCTTTCTCCATTGATGGCCTTTCAGAAATGTCTGTGTATTCTCAAGCAAAAATATTGCTAATAATATTAGATGTTGTACTCATACTGGTTATTCTTTGGAGTGTGAAATAGATCTATATATACACTGAACAAAATTATAAACGCAAAAACTTTTGTTTTTGCCCCCATTTTTCATGAGCTGAACTCAAAGATCTAAGACTTTTTCTATGTACACAAAAGGCCTATTTCTCTCAAATATTGTTCACAAATCTGTCTAAATCTGTGTTAGTGAGCACTTCTCCTTTGCCTAGATAATCCATCCACCTCACAGGTGTGGCATATCAAGATGCTGATTGGACAGCATGATTATTGCACAGGTGTGCCTTAGGCTGGCCACAATAAATGGCCACTCTAAAATGTGCAGTTTTATCACACAGCACAATGCCACAGATGTTGCAAGTTTTGAGGGAGCATGCAATTGGTATGGTGACTGCAGGAATGTCCACCAGAGCTGTTGCCCGTGAATTGAATGTTAATTTCTCTACCATAAGCCGTCTCCAAAGGTGTTTCAGAGAATTTGGCAGTACATCCAACCGGCCTCACAACCGCAGACCACGTGTAACCACACCAGCCCAGAACCTCCACATCCAGCATCTTCACCTCCAAGATCGTCTGAGACCAGCTACCCAGACAGCTGCTGCAACAATCGGTTTGCATAACCAAAGAATTTCTGCACAAACTGTCAGAAACCATCTCAGGGAAGCTCATCTGCATTCTTGTCGTCCTCATCGGGGTCTCACCTGATGGGGTCGGGGTCTCGCTTCGTCGTTACCGACTTGAGTGGGCAAATGCTCACATTCTATGGCGTCTGGCACTTTGAAGAGATGTTCTCTTCACGGATGAATCCCAGTTTTCACTGCACAGGGCAGATGGCAGACAGCGTGTATGGCGTCGTGTGGGTAAGCGGTTTGCTGATGTCAACGTTGTGGATCGAGTGGCCCATGGTGGCGGTGGGGTTATGGTATGGGCAGGCGAATGTTATGGACAACGAACATAGGTGCATTTTATTGATGGCATTTTGAATGCACAGAGATACCATGATGAGATCCTGAGGCCCATCGTTGTGCCATTCATCCACGACCATCACCTCATGTTGCAGCATGATAATTGCACGGCCCCATGTTGCAAGAATCTGTACACAATTCCTGGAAGCTTAAAACATCCCAGTTCTTGCATGGCCAGCATACTCACCGGACATGTCACCCATTGAGCATGTTTGGGATGCTCTGCCAATATCCAGCAACTTTGCACAGCCATTGAAGAGGAGTGGACCAACATTCCCCAGGCCACAATCATCAACCTGATCAACTGATCGACGAGACTGCATTAGATTGTCGATCTGGATGGCAAGATGAATGAACTTGTCGAGTTCTCTCCCCTCATCACGACAGGCCAGCTCTGCTTGCAACTCGTGACTCAGACCTCTTCGGAATATCACTTTTAATGCGTCATTGTTCCAGTCCGTCTGCGCGGCGAAGGTTCTGAATGTGAGCGCATATTCGGGGGCAGTGGAGCGACCCTGAGTGAGTCGAAAAAGTCGAACGCCCGCTCCCTTGCCCTCCTTGGAGGGTTCAAAAGGGAGGAACGCCTGTTGGAGGAACGCCTCGAAAGCGGGGAAAGCCGTGCCATCCGATCCCCACACCGCTGTGATCCAGTCAAGTGCTCTTCCGGTTAGCAGGGAACAAACAAAGGTGATCTTACTGGTCTCGGTGGAGTAGAGCATGGGTTGATGGCCAATGATGAGCGAGCATTGCAAAATAAAGCCTTTGCATTTTCCTGTGTCTCCATCAAACCTCTCGGGAAGCGCGAGTCCCCGCCTCGCGAAGGGTTGGGTCTCGTGGCGCAGGCAGCGGAGCGAGGTATTTGCTGCGGTGACAGAATTGGAACGGGAGTTTGCAGGGTCTGGATGGCTTTCACCAATTCCTCTGTCAACAAGGTAAGGCGGTTTAGTTGATGGTGATGAGCGGTGAGTTGATCTGCTTGGGCAGAGAACGCTGCGGTGAATGAAGACATCGTTGCTGAACCTTGTTGTGGCGAAGTCTTCTGTAATGATTCATCAGAAGCAGTAAGGTCCATTGGCAACACTTCTTTGAAGAATAGTCGACAGGAAAAAAGGTCAGGCACAGGCAAGATCAACAGAATAGAGCGGGCTCATACGTGGTCAAATCGAGGCAGGGGGTCAGGGGCTGGCAGCAAGCAGAATCAAATCCAGGTACGAAGCAGTGGGTCAAGAGGCAGGCAGCGGGCAACGGGAGAATCAGATCAGAAGGGGTCGAACACGGGCAGGCAGGATACAGGAATAACGCTCAGAATGTTCACAGAAGGAAAAGAGACTTTGCACTGGTTGTGATGTGAGTGAGGCTTTTATGAGGGTAGGGAACAAGATGCAAGTGCGTGAGTAATCAGTGATAACAGGTGCGGGTGGAATCAGTCCAGGAATGATGCATGGGAAAGTCAGTACTCGGGTGAGGGCGCCCTCTGGCGGCCAGAGAGGGAGGTCATGGAGTCTGAGATTGTGACAGCCCCGCTGTACATTATTTTTAACATTGCGTGTGTTAGCTTAGTGATGCAAAATGAAAACAAAGATCTGCTTGGCTCTCTGAAGGGAAATCTACAATTTAAAACTCATCCAGATGGAACCGCTGATAAAACCATTTATTTCCTTTTTTTATTTTTCAACCATCAATTTGATTTATTGTTCATATTTAATTATCTTCTTATTCAGGTATGTAACTAAACTCAGGGTTAGGCTTATATCTCATGCTCTGTGATGCTGCCTGCACTTCGCCATCATAATGAAGGTCTCTGATGAGGATCCAGCCTACTGAGTATGGTAAGGTTCAAGACGACCTTCAAGAAAGATCTTGCTGAATGGCAAGCTGACATGAACAATGAATGGCTGAAACTGGCTTCAGCCCTTGAACTACATTTTAAGGACTTGAAGTGCCTATCAATGCGAGAGAGGGAACAGGTGTGGACCAGCCTTGAGAATCCACAACCAGGTCATTAAATTAACTCTCGCCATATGGCAGTTAAAATCGGTGTTGGTGAGTACATCAAATGTTTCCAAAAATGGAATTAATTCCAGAGAAATCAGCAATTTTAACCAGTGTTACAGACCGGGTCTGTGCGTCGCCTGCCAATGACGTCATAGCCGCGCTACCCTCGATTTACAGTTTTACTTTCATAGAAACCATGGAAACAACATATACCTTTAATATATTATGGGCCCTATCTTGCACCCGGCGCAAATGACTTTGTACACTGACGCATGGATCATTCGTATTTTGCACCCGCGCAAAGCGGACTTTTCCCTCCACAGATGCACGCCGGCAAACTAGGAAATGAACTTGCGCTCCCTGGGCGGTTCAGTGCAAAAAAGGAGGCGTGTTCCGGCCCAAACAATCCCATGTGCTATTTTGCAGTTCCAGAAAACAATTGCGCCACTGACCAGAAAAAACCTAGTCTAAAGTCAGTGGCTCGTTGCGCGTACATTCAGATGCTATTTTAAGCGCTCATGCTTGGCCATAATACAGAGTGTAAACAACGCGCATACACTGTAGATGATTCTCTCATCTACACAGATGCATTTTCCTTTTTGCAAATGACACATTATTATAAGGAAAAATATTAAAACACGAGGGAAATCATTGTTGTGTCCATGACGATGGGAAAAATAGGCATAAAGCTTACACATTTACCCAAATTATTATATGCATGTTTAACCGAAGCTAATTTGGGTGGGTTTGTCCCATCCCCAATGTCACTTCTCTTACTTTTACGGCCCTGACGAGAACATTGATCTCCTCGGCTGAGAACCGATTCTGAAGCGCGCCTGATAAATGCGCCGTTACAATAGTATTGCGCCATGGAACAAGCGCACCTCGTTCATCATGCTCTTAAAGGGAATGTGATATAAAGCTCTTATTGGTTTGTTTCCCGTTACGCCCAAACTACACCTATGAATAATGAAGCTACTTCAGACCAACCCCTTTTAGATTTAGAGTCATTTATCCCGCCGGTTAAATAGCAACAGCGCCGAGATCCGCCCACAAAGTTCCTTGCGCTTTGCGCTTGACACTTGCGTTTTAGATAGTTAAAATAGGGCCCTATGTGTTTTTTGAGACAGGTGAGCAACTGTTTGGATACATTTATTAACAGAAAACTAATAATTGTTATTTAGCTCAACACGGTTAATCTTATTTTTTGAATCACTTGTTTTCTTGATTTACCACGAGTACCATGTTTTTACCATGCCTTAGAGACAGCGCTATTTTGTCAAGTGATTAATGTAGCAAAATCAGAGAGAGCATTCTCCATCATAAAATATATTTTAAAATTAATTAATTGCATGCCATCCAGTTTTTATTAATATGATATTCTATCAATCTAGATTACTGCAATGTGCAAAAAGTGTCTATTACCAGCCACTGAGAGAACGCACAAACATAACTTTCAACACACTCAAATTATTGTTTTAACCATGTAAAACAGTGCTGCATTACCCGACATAAGCAATGAAAAGCATAATAAAAGCTCTGCTGGACTCGAGGCTGGTGTGTATCACAGGTCTCTCCGTTTGATTCAATGAACTTATTGTGAACATACATGTTTTTGATTTTTAAAAATACCTGCGTTTACAGCTGAAATTAATTTCTGTAAATACATCTATAATTACACTGTTGACCTTCCCTTCCCTTTTAACCTACACTTAAACCTACCCATACCACCAAACATGTCGACCACCAACCTTATCAGTATCACACCTAAATAGCAGCACAAGTGTTTTGCAATACAATATGAACACAATATGAAGTACATTGTACTTATTTTTTGAACACGACTATGTGGTTTTATTTTACATTTGATTACTTTATTAAATTTCTGTAGGTGAAAATTGTGAATTTTTACTAGTATTTAAAATTTGGTGTCATTACTGCCTTATTTAGCGAAAACAGTTTCATAGCTGGTAAAAAATATTTATGGCTGGTAAATTTTGGCAGTTGTGTGTTACAACCCTGTAAAGAAGACAAGAATCCTCCTGCTGGGTTCAGACTCAGGTCTTGTCCACACTAATTCGTTTTCGTTTGAAAACGCACCTTTTCTCTCTGGTTTGCCGTTGATTTTTCCTCCTGTGAAAATTTAGCTTTTTGTAAACGCAGAAAAAGTGTATACATTTGAATAAGTAATTTTCGTGTTGTAGTGTGGACTGTGAAAACGGAGGTATTTGAAAACGATGATGACGGATGTTTATACTGCTATTGTGCCTGTTATGTGCTATTCATTTTCACACTGTTTTTAAAGATATGTTACTTTGTACACTCTTCATATCACAGTCCTGCAAAGATGTTTTAAATTTACTCGCAATTGCTGTCCTGCGGCAAAACATGAAAGCAGTTTTAGCGTTTTAGACCAAACATATAATGGCGAGTGAATGCTGAGATATTTAGCCAAATAAAATGATCCACCCAGAAGAATAGCATGAGAACCTTATTACGTCTGTTCCATCTATATCATCTCACTGAGCTTTTATGAGGTTTTACGCATGCGCAGGAAGGTTAATGGTTAATTTGGTGTTTTCTGACGTTTCAGTGTGGATGAGAAACTTTTATAAAACGATTGAAAAAGCTAGTGTGGACGGAAAGCATTTTGAAAATGAAACACCGCTTTAAATCTATCTGGATTAATGCAGACGTGGCCTCAGAATCAGAGAAGGAAAATGAGCTTAGCAATGCTCTACATCACGACAGAGCTGAGCGCAGTATTGAGATGGATAATTAAGAGATGGATTACACAGGGGCCCATGTTAAACTGTCTTCCTTAGCCTGCAAATATCTGGCCACCCCTGCAACCTCTGTACTACATGAAAGACTTCTCTCACTGGCTGGCAACATTGTATGTATGTATGGGATGGCCATGTATTAAGTGATCGGCTTATGTTCAATCATAAATAATAATAATAAAAAAAATAATAAAAATGTTGTACATTGTCTATCCAATGTTCATCTAACATAATAATGACTTTAATTGATCTTTTTTGGGCTAATTTCTCAGCCAGTATTCAAGTGTGATTAAATATTCGATTAATTAGTCGTCATATCATGTAATTAATTAGATTAAAAATATAGTGTGTTTACACACAGTTTCAATGTACAGCACCTTCGAAAGTTGAATAAAAACATAGAAAAAAGCAAAAACACACCTGATGCGCATTCCTTCTTCATTTTTTAGAAGTAGTTAAAAAAATCTTACTGAATTTTTGGTAAAAAAAAAAGAAAGAAAGGTACATAGCCATCTTGCTTCGACCAAAGTGACTTGAACACACTTGACATCGTGATTACCAATTACAAACTCGTAAAAACAAACTTCTCAGGAGGACTTGATCGCACCATTTAAAAATCTTTCTGCAGAACTGAGCACCCAAGATCAAAGATTTCAAATTACATACTCCAAGGCAGATGTATTGTGTTTGCCATATTTCAACTGTCCAGCACTCCTGTTTCACTTGAGTTAAATACCAAAAAGATTCTCCATACCGAGTATATCTGGATAGGGCAGGCAAGTGTGGTGTAATTTGCCACTGTAAAACTCCAGACCGATGATAGCGAACATCAGGATGGCAAAGAAGAGCAGAAGACCGATTTGCAGCAGGGGCACCATCGCTTTCATAATGGACTTCAGAACTATCTGTAAACCTGGTGGAATTAAAATGGATTAGTACAAAGTACTTCTTGCCAATAAGTGGTTTTACTTTTAATACCAACTATTGTGTTTCATATGTGTTTATAGAAACAAGATGACATTGCTTTCGATCCTGCTCCTGGAGGGCCACTGCCCTGCAGAGATCAGCTCCAACTCCAACTAAACACACCTGAACCAGTTAAATCAATGTCTTGCTAGGTATACTAGAAACTTCCAGGCAGGTGTGTTGAGGCAAGTTAGAGCTAAACTCTGCAGGACAGGAGCAGGTTTAAACTGCCTTGATTTTGATTATTATATGTAGTGGGAATAGGATGAGTAACTTACTGGGGATTCCTGAAACTAGTTTGAGGGGTCTTAACACACGCACAGCCCTAAGGGTTCTCAGATCCACTGGAATATTCATATGAGAACCAGCAGTGGCCAGAATCCTGAGGAAAAAAGCACACACACAAAAAAAAAGGGAAATAAGGCTTCATCAAAACAGCTGTTAAATGTGGCCTAAATAATTGTTTTTGACACAAAAATAAATGACAATTTATGCTATAGTTTTCACATCTAACATTACATTTGTGAAAACTGCATGCTTGATTTACCCTTGAATATCCTAAAATCCTACCTATTTCTTTATATATAAAAACAAAATGTGATTTAATAAATAAGACTTTGCAACAAGGTTCATCAAGGTTAATGCATTAGGTATAATTGACATTCATTAACATACATGTATTGCAACATAAATGAAAACTAAATTAGTAAATTATGTAAAAATGCATTAATTGATGTTTATGAATTTCTAATAGAAAAAAGTTTTAAGATTAATAATAATCTTAATTTAGTTGAGACTATGATAACATGTAGGATGTCGCGCACGCAAGTCAGTTCAGGTCAGGAGTTTCACCTGCATTTAAAAGGTGTGAACAACCTGACAAAAGAAATGGGAAATGGGCACTAACTATGCCATGCGGTGTGAACATTAGTGAGAGCTGTTTTAGCAGTATGTGCACTTCCCAGAAATGTCACAGTGATAAATACATTTGACAAAAATATCTGTGAGCACCAAGACCGTTGTTAATATTCAGAAGGAACTTAAAGTCATGAGCTCTAGGATACATTTGAATAAGAGAATAATAATTACAGTATGGAAGAGGAAAGAGGAAAAAGCGAGCGTCAGAAAGAGAGCGAGCCATGGAGCGAGTGAGTGGGTGAGTGGATGAAAGCATTGCTCGGGGGTGTAAATGGTGTGAAAATTCAAGGTTGTGAATCTTTCTGTAGCCTCCAGAACTGCACCACGTCCGTACTATTATACATTATGATTTGAATCAACAAATCCTTCATATCTGCCACAGGAACAGAGAGGATCCTGTTTCATTATCCATTTTTATAAACAGCGGTTTCTTACAAGAGCTTTTAATCTGTGATTCAAAAGAACTTATGTAATGCTTGCTGATCAGTCAATGGAGACTTTAGTCTCTGTACTATGTTTAAAGCATATTGGGAATTAAAACAATAGGACAGTATGTTTAATAATAATCTGTCTTTAGATTTAACAACATTTCACACATTTACTGTAGTGTAATGATAACATCTTTAACACAGGCTTTTTTTAACAATGTGTTTTGCACATGTCATAATAAGCAATTATGTTTGTACCTTTGTGTCGTGGCATACATTTCTATCAATCAGTGTAACATGACCAAACACTATTAATTATTTCAAAATGTGGCTTCTTTGTACCTGCCAGTGAAAAAGCTGAAATGCAAACATGAAATGAATATGGGCTCACCCACACATGAACACCTACACACAACACTGAACTGAGCTCTGAGAGGCAGTGAAGGGGGAGGGGATGGAGGAAGATGGAGGAATAACATTATCAACACTTAGTGGTGAATCATCAGCATATCTGCAGCAAATGCTTCATCTTTCACACACTATGAAAGAAAAGGCTTCATGCCGAGTCTATGCTGTGTTCTGAACATCTGATCGCACTATATGCTCATGCAACTTTGTTGTCCACATCCTCCAGATACAGGGGAAGATGAGGAACCTTAAAGGGTTAGTTCACCCAAAAATGAAATTCTGTCATCATTTACTCACCCTCATGTCATTACAAACCTGTAAGACTTTTGTTCATCTTCGAAACACAAATGGAGATATTTTTAATCAAATCAGAGAGATTTCTGTCCCTCTATTGACAGTCCACGCAACTAACACTTTGACACTTCAAAAAGTTCGTAAAACTAATCCATATGAACTGCGCGATTTAGTCCAAATATTTAGACACGATCGCTTTATATAAACAGACTGAATTTAGGCTTTATTCACATATAATGATCAGCGATCATAAACAGAAACCTACATGACGAGAACAAACCTCATTGGTTCTTGCTAAAGCTCAACCGAGCTGTGTTACACACGAGAATGAATCTCATTGGTTCTTGCTAAAGCTCAACCGAGCTGTGTTACACACGAGAATGAATCTCATTGGTTCTTGCTGAAGCTCAACTGAGCTGTGTAACACACGAGAATGAATCTCATTGGTTCTTGCTGAAACTCAAACGAGCTGCGTAACACGAGAATGAACCTCATTGGTTCTTGCTGAAGCTCAAACAGCATCTTTATTTATATAGCGCTTTATACAATACAGATTGTTTCAAAGCAGCTTTACAGTGATAACAGGTAAATAATGCATTTCGGTTGATGTTCAGCTGAAGTCAGTTGCTGCGTAACAAACAAGAATGAACCTCATTGGTTCTTTTCGGATTGTTATTGATAATGAAAATAATCAACAAATTTAATTATCGATTAGTCACATCTGCGCGCTGTGCTCAAATACCATCAGCCAACCACGTCGCTTTACAGTAGAGAATAACCCATTGCTATGGACAGAATGCATATGGAAAATAGCAGAGGACACATGTGAGCTGGTGCAGGAAAGGTACAGTAGTGAGCTGTCAGTTCAACATTATGATACTCATATTTGTTTTATCATGTCAAAAGCAAAGTTTCTCCATATGTTCCCAGCAGACCTGTGAAAAAAAATCAAATCAAATTGGCTCTGTCCCAGCAGATTCACTTGCAGCTAATCATTAATTTCAGATGAAATGAAAGCCACAAGCAATGGCCTACTGGCCTTGTTTCAGTTCCCAGATGAGTGAAATGACACATGTAGTTTTCTTTTAAGTCTGACTTACTTTCACTGTTTTTAAAGAGGTCAGGTATGTTGGAGCCAAAAGTGTGTCAGATATGTAGCAGGGATAATTGGTTTGATTTCATATTTTATTTCATATTTTAACCATCATTTCAAGACCAGAATTAAGAGAAAAACTGGCATTTAAAGGGAAATTCTAAATTATAATAATAATTCAATAAAATAGTTATTAATAATTATTCAAATAAAAATAATTATTAAATAATTATAATAATAAATCTGAAATTCTAATAAGGGTGTATACAAATATACAATTATGTGGATATTTCCACGCAAAACTAAGAACAGGTACTATGATATTCAGAAATCAAAACCAAGATTGGCCACATTCATAAAACGAGCAAAAACAAATTTCTCTGTAAAACCATTTTGCATTTAACTTAATAATTAGTAAGACTGGATTTAAGAACAATTTACACAGAAACAGGTTCTGCTCATGATTTATGAATTAGGCCCAGTCGATGCACTGTAATATGTCTATACAACTAGAAAGAAATTACACCTTTCATTGATATGATGTGTGTTAAAATCAATGTCAGACCTTGTTTTCCACCTTTTAAGAACATCTATTAAAATGTGGAAAAAAAGACCTGGCATGATTTTTCATAATTCCATCTATAAAATGGATAAAATCTATTGTGCAAAATCCTTTCTTGTTGTAGACACCCACATTACCTTGACAACATGGGGTCAAGGTTTGGCTGGCTAGCACAGACTGTAACTACACCATTGACAGCCATTTAAATGTAGTTATGTATTTGGATAAAATGTTAATCATTTATATTATATTTAAAGGGGTAGTTGATTGCGATTTCACTTTTTTCATTTTAAATAGTGTGTAATGTTGCTGTTGGTGCATGAACAGTATCTGCAAAGTTTCTGCGCTGAAAGTTCAACGTAAGCAGAGATATCGTCTGGAAGTTTAATGCCTACAAAAACGACTCGAATGGGACTACAACGAGATACTTCCCGGGTTTTATACGTAACTAACCCATAATCAACCCTCCCTCCGGAATATGCAAAAAAGGGGGCATGGCCATATTTCTGCGGCTTTGTGGAAGAGGAAGAGTTATAGTGGAGAGCAGTAACCATGCCGTCGAAAGTGTGTTATTTTCACCCAGCTGTCAAGTCTTCTGTGCTCGGGCTTCCTACGGACGCTGTAGTTCGTCAACAATGGCTACAATTTATGTTTGATTATGTTCCAAAAAATTACAATCGTAATTTAGCTCTCTGTGCTGCGCATTTTACGGAAGACAGCTTCCAGAATCTCCACAAATTCAATGCTGGATTCAACAACAAACTGTTACTAAAGCATGAAGCAGTTCCAACTTTAAAACCAGAGGCAGCAGTTGTTGGGCCACAACCTGTAAGTAAGACTTAATAATTTTAAATGTATTTGCATGTATAATTTTAGACGTAATGTTTTAGTTTTTATCAAGGACGTAAACAAATGCCAGCGCTGGCTTTATTAGCCACTTAGTTATGCTATTTCGTGTGTCTATGACAAACGAGTACAAACATTTTGGACCTGCATTTGTAATTATGTACTAATTTTGTAAATGTATTTTCCATGTATACTTTATGACGTAATTTTTCGATTTGATCAAGAACGTAAACCAATGCCGACGCTGTTTGTTTATAGTACCCAGTTAGTTCGATGCTATTTTGTGTGTGTATTTTTGTGTGTATTTTGTGTAAGACAAACGTGTATAAAGTCGAAAAAATTATATGTAATCGCAACAGCAAACTTCTAGCCTGGGAAGCCAGACCTACATCAAGATGTTAGGTCTGGGAACTCACAATTGGCATACCTCAATCTGAGGGGCGGGATAAACTGTTGTCTTTCAAATTCCCTCTGCACGCAATAGGACAGCGCTACAACCAACCAGAGCAACGGACGGCTGTGGCTGAGTGAGTCCCATGCATTTTTCCACCAGCGGAGCTAGTTGATATATTAAACTTTTGCCGTATCCGGTCGTCAAAACTCCGAACACATCTTCCTTTTTTAAGAATGACTTAAGTGACGTTCTCTTAACTCCAAGTCATCCAGAGTTGCGGCCAAAGCCGATTCGAAAGACCGCTGTTCGCCAGCAGCATCTTCTTTGTTTTCAAGTAGCAGGGAAATCACCTATGGAAATCACACGGAACCGTCACAACTCTGCCGTCATTATGTTAAGCCCGCCCACCAACTCTATACACAATGTGATTGGCCTGACCAGAGTTTGGTTTTTCCAGCTCGAATGCCAACAGAGAGTTGCTAGACCACACTTTGCTGCAAAATAATTTTTGCTGCCGCTAGGGTGCGTCTAGATTTCTAGGCTAGCAAACTTCAGCTGCTGTTATCAGATGTTTTCACGTTCTGTTGCCATTTTAACACAGTTGCCACATGTACACCTAAAGAAAACGATACACCATGTAAACTAAGTTTTGTGAATAGTTTTTGTTCATTATATAGATAAAACAATAACTTTTTTAAAAACGGTATTACTCAGTCATTTATTCAGTTATATTAAATATTTAATCAGGAGAAAACCGTATCTCAAAAGCTAACAAGCAGCAGTAGCATTTTCAAGTAACAGCGTATCGAAATTCTTATATAATAATAGTAGAATAGAATAATAATAATACAAAAATGTACCATTCAGAAACATTTTGTAAGAGCCGTGTTTGGGGAGGTTCTGCTTGACTCTTCATTGCCACTTTCCGGGTCTGATTCTGGCTCAAACTGAGACGGCAGTATTGACACCATTATTTACATTTGACCGGAGCACATGCAGCTTTCGCCTGTAAAGTCGGTCAACCGGTCGTTCAAATGACAGAGGAGAAAGCGGCTTACAATAAAGGTGAAATTTATGAAAAATAAGGCTTTAAAAAAAAAAAACACGAAGACATGTTATATTGCACCCCATAAACACAATCATGCAAAGAAAAAAAGCAGTAAACCACCCGTTTAAGTGGATGTTTCTCCAGTGATAGTTTTTGGAGGGCTCTTAATAGAGTGAAATAGACTGTATATTTCAAAAAAAGTTTTCTTTGCTGCAAGAAGTTGGTGCAACAATAGTGCGTTGCAATTCAAACTGGTTAGATATTTTTTAGGGAAATGAAAAGGAACAAATCTTTTATTCACTCAATGCAGTTTCTCTTGAGGTGCCCGTGACTCAAGGTGTGTCGCTCCCACATTGCCTTAGAGGAAGAGGAACAAGAGTTCCTCTATCTCACCTAGTCCGGTGGTCCCAGAGCTCCCAAATCTGTTGGTCCCAAGTCTCGTTTTCCTGGAGGTAACAGAGCTATATGCCACGGAGGCCGCCCCAGAGCAGGCCCCTTTCCCTGTCATAGCCACAGAGGCCATCCTAGCCATCCCTGCCCGATCGAGGATGCCGTCCTCTCCCTTTATGAGTTGGCCACTCTCCTTGTCACGGCCACAGAGTTTGTGCCAGAGCCGCCCAATCCCCCTGCTCCTCCGGCTCCACCCAAGCTCCCTGCACCATCCTGGCACTCTAAGTCAGGATTCCAGACCCACCAGAGCCCCCCTGGTCCATCCCCCTGGCTCTGCTCTGGCCTTTAGCCAGGACTCCAGACCCACCACAGCCCCCCTGGCTCTGCTCTGGCTCTCAGCTGGGTCTCCAGACCCACCAGAGCCCCCCTGGTCCATCCCCCTGTCTCTGCTCTGGCCCTCAACCAGGAATCCAGACCCATCAGAGCCCCCCTGGTCCATCCCACTGGCTCTGCTCTGGCCCTCAGCCATGTCTCCAGAGCCACCAGAGCCCCCCTGGTCCATCCCACTGGCCCTGCTCTGGCTCTCAGCCGGGTCTCCAGACCCACCAGAGCCCCCCTGGTCCATCCCCCTGTCTCTGCTCTGGCCCTCAGCCAGGAATCCAGACCCATCAGAGCCCCCCTGGTCCATCCCACTGGCTCTGCTCTGGCCCTCAGCCATGTCTCCAGAGCCACCAGAGCCCCCCTGGTCCATCCCACTGGCTCTGCTCTGGCCTTCAGCCGTGTCTCCAGACCCACCAGAGCCACCTGGTCCATCCCCCTGGCTCTGCTCTGGCCCTCAGCCAGGTCTCTAGACCCACCAGAGCCCCCCTGGTTCATCCCCTGGTTCTGCTCTGGTCCTAAGCCAGGAATCCAGACCCACCAGAGCCCCCCTGGTCCATCCCCCTGGCTCTGCTCTGGCCCTCAGCCAGGACTCCAGACCCACCAGAAACCCCTGGTCTATCCCCCTGGCTCTGCTCTGGCCCTCAGCCGGATCTCCAGACCCGTCGGAGTCTCCCTGGTGCAACCCTCCAGTCGCTCCCTGGTCATCTGTCTGGTCTCCAGACCTTTCAAAGACATCCTGGTCTTTTCCGCAGACACTGGCTTTGCTCCCCACCCTCCCTCCACTCCTTGTCTCTGTTAATTGACCCCTCTTGCCATCTTGTATTGTCATGTTGGTGTGTGTCTGTCCTCTGTGGTCATGTTGGTGTGTTGGTTTTGTGTTGTCGTGTGATTGTTTCTATCCTTTTTCAGTGTTCCTCATGGGGCCAGTTTTAACTAAAAAAAATTTTTTTAAACAAAAATGTTTTATAAAATCACTTTTCAGCCCTTTTAACCATTGTTTAAGAAAAGGGAGGAGTCAATATATTACATATTCTAGATACCTTATTATTCAAATTAGTTCGATTTTTAGAATGCAAATTAGCTTCCCTTTCCCTTATAACTGGATTCACTTTTATATGTTAGTTTTCAAAACACTAAAATGAGAGGTAGCAAAACAGTTTTCTTTAACCTGAGGACAAATGTATTTAAAAAGTTTGTGTGACCGGTTAAACTCTACATGCACCTCATATGCAGATTCCTACACAACATATCTTTAATTTGGCCTAAATTACACTGTTGTGAATTAAATTCATTGTTGAATGAATGAATTTTGCTTATTTGTCCTGGTGTGATGGTGTCAATATAAGCAGTTGTTAAAGTGAGATGTATTCTGTTTGTATATTTGTATGCATATATTATGCATTGTATGCATGCATGCATTGTATGCATTGGATTGTACAGTTTTTGTCACACAATCTGTTTCCATCCTAATTATTTAATGCATGTAATGTATGTGAGTAGTTGATTTCACCATATCCTCATCAGACAAACATTCAGTCAAAGCTATTGAGACTTTTGGCATCCTTGCATCTATTAACTTGTGTAATGTCTTTTGTACTCACAACTGCGAAGGCAAGATGGAACAGAGGTGAACAGAAATTCACTGAGGTGGCCTGGTGTTCACAACCCACTCATAAACTCAGCCCAGCAGCTAAGGAATGTATTTAGCCTGTAGGGCAGATAATCCGGTAGTGACTGTGTTCTAATTTAGAAATGTGTTCCTTCTTTCTCTAACTTCCTTCCAACTCATGGACATTGCTTACAATGCAGGAGTGCCCACTATTGACAGAGCCTGTGCAATGGGTTTACATTGAATACCTGAAGCCCTTGATCACTTGG
The DNA here is from genome assembly GCA_026230005.1 of Gila orcuttii. Taxonomy (NCBI): domain Eukaryota; kingdom Metazoa; phylum Chordata; class Actinopteri; order Cypriniformes; family Leuciscidae; genus Gila; species Gila orcuttii. Next base: position 45,460,094 of record JAPDVR010000008.1, on the reverse strand, counting down.
AACCTTCTATGAACCTGATTTATTAATTACAGTTATTTTTTATATGAATCTTTTTATGCACCACTCTATAGACCTATAGGTATGCTTTGACTGTTGAGAAAATGTTTAAAAAATACACAAACATGTAACTAATAGTAAACTACAAATAGCTGCATTTTGGGATATGCAGTAGTGATTAAGCCTTTAAACGGTCGAACCGGTTCAGAATCTGCCTAAATCGGACTTTAGTTTCAGGTTGATGACAGCACACACACATCTGAAGTAGCGCACAGCACCGAATCAGCAAATAAGCATGCCCAGATGGGTTACTGAACCAAATAACCGTTTGGAATGACTGAATCAAACCTGCAGGCAGAGTTGAAAGTAAGCTTTTTGGTCATATCCGACTCAAAAAGAACACGTTCTAACTGTCAAAGTTTTCCAAGGATAAACAACTTTGACAGAAATTAAAGCTTTAGTGTAAAGTTCTGCCAGGAAGACTCAATGTTATGTCACTCATTGCTTTCTGGTCTATCCAATCACTATCTAATACTTGGAGTATAAAAGATTGTTACTTACACATGTTTGAGTTTGCAGATGATGACGCAAACATTCACCTCCATCCTCCCCACCACCACAGGATGGTCCCTGTCCATATCTTCCCGGGGATCGGCTGCGCCCCTGCTTCGTCTTCAGGCAGGATATGCAGAGTGAACTACGGACGGGGCCTGCGCCAAAGAACTTTACCATCCAATATCTTTGTTTGCAAGTTCTTTTTTAGTTGTTCATTTCAAAATGGTTCCTCATTTGGTGCTGAGCTACTTCAGATGTGCGTCTTGCATCATGAACTCAGAACTAAAGTTTGATTCAGTTCGACTCTGTGAATATGCCTGAAGGTATATGAATAGGTCCCTCAGTCAGAATTGATTATGTTAAGATCAGCTGAAACTTCCCTCACCCAATTAAGTAAGAGGAATGGGCTTTCAAAATGCCCCATGAAGAAGTGCTTAGAGAAGTTAGCAACTGTATGTTTAAAGTGTAGTATAAGACAGCATAGGACATCATGCCACCATGGGAGAGTCCTCCTGCTTTTGTAGCTGAGAGTGCCTGTTTTTATTTCGGATGATTGTGCACACCTATCTGATATTACACATGGCAGAACTCTTAGGGCAGATACCTACTACCTCTTTACAGTCCTATCAGATTTTTTTTAATGAAAGTTCAATTTAAGCCATACTTTATATAGTTGTATAGCTCTCACCTGTTATCTCAAACTATTCATTACTGTGAAGTATTGAAAAGAAAATCACTTACCCACTTAGCACAACAATGAAGTCCATTACATTCCAGCCATTTCTAAGATAGGAACCCTTGTGAAAAACAAAACCAAGTGCCACCAGCTTGATACCAGCCTCAAAACAGAAGATCCCAATGAAATAAGGCTCTGTCTTCTCCTAATGGACCCAATGATAAAGAACAAGATAAAATGATTAAACAAAACAAATGGTTAGATTTCATTATTGTAAGTAAGTTTCTTTTATAGGGACATACTCTACTAACCCATCCCAGGGAAACTGTAAGAACAGTGTTCAGTAGTTATAATGCGTTGTTTGAGATTTGCTTAATTTGTGCCTAAGAAATTGGCCGGTTTGATAGTGTTAGTGAAGATTGAAAAACTAGAAAGTGTATGTGCTGTAGTGGTGTAATTGAAGATTTGTATTGTTGCATAGTTAAATTGGTGGCCATGTTCATTAGGAATTGCTGTTGGTTGACATTAGCTTCTGAGTAAAAGAATGAGGTTTATTTTGGACTCTGGGAGTCAAATAATTTAAATAATAAGTAGTATAAGTAGTAGCAAAAGTTTTGAAGGTTCAATTATGTTTCTCTAGAATATGGGTATATTTATGTTTTTAATGCTTACCAGCCTTTTGGACATAGGTGTCTTGTCCTCACCAGGAAGATGTTGCTCCAGGGATAAAACAATACAGTTGGCTATGATGGTGGCCAGGATCATATACTCAAACGGAGTAATGTCATAGAAGTCAAGGCAAATATTATATCAGAGCAAATAACGCACTTCATTTCTAACAACTACTGAATTTAACTATTAAATAGAACAATTAAATTGAAACATTTCAGCTCGCATCTCAACAATGAAGACTCTTCTCTTCAAGACTCACAATCTCTATCCTTACTACTCAACATATCCAAAAAAGCCTGCATACCTGCATTAATTCCCTTTTCTCTTCAGTAGGAACATATACTGTATACACATTAATGGTTATGAGTCATTCCGTGTCAACCAGAGGTCCCCGGCTAAAAAAATAGATTTTGATCATTTTTTGTCAGGTGAAAAAAATACTTAGATGAAGAAGAAAGCCAAAATATTAAATATCATGGATGCATATTTACTATTCTGTAGAGAGGGGTCAAAATGACAAATTTTACCTGAGATTTGGAGCCAAATTACAGGGGGATAAAAATGACTTTAGAAAGATGGCATAATTATTTATTTTTTTACACAGAGATTGGTAGGTCTATTAGTTAAATCTGTTGACTTAAGCAATCTTTATTGCATTATATGCCAACAGTAAAAGTAAAAAATGAGGAACAGCATTTCTTGTGTTTTTTGCCCCAAGTTTGCATTCCTGTAACTCAAGAATTATTAAAGATATCTTAATATTATTTTAGATTCTGGTTCTTAACAAACATTTCTTTTGGTATCTTCATTTTAAAGTCCCTACAGTATATGGTTCAATCCCAGAGATATGGAGATCTTAATGTGGAGCGGCTCCATGAGTAAATTGGTCAATTAAACACATTTTCAGTGGTCAAAAACCAAATGTGGTATACAGTTGATATTTTTTTTCTTTTAAAGAGGAATATCTGAACAACAAATAATGTTATTGTCTATTCTTATTTTGTTGTTAATCTGTTTTTTTTGTTTGTTTTTTTTTTGGTCGATATGTGTATTCTGTAAAATTTCTGTATGTATTTCTGCAATTACAAAAAAAAGAAAAAAGAAAAAAAAAGAACAGCAAATAAGGTTTAAACTAGAAATGTATCTCATTTTTTCTATCAACACCATTGTATAGAATATACCTGTCTCAGTGCCATCAGTTTTCTTTTTCAAAAGTTTGCGTGCATGTAACTCTTTAAAAGTATAAAAAATTGGCTAAGTATTAAATATCCTTTTAGATTCTAATTCTTAATCAACTTTTCATTTTCCTTCGCTTTAAAGGCCCTATATGGTTCAATCACAGAGAAATGTGTATCCCAATGCAACTTCATGTTCAAATTGTTCAATTTGACCCATTTTCATTTATCTTTGTCTTTCGTCAGAAAAATATTTGGTTGATTTGACATGGAATGACCCTATGTATCAGTAGCATATGGACTTAAATGCATAACTAATTATTCTTATTAATTGACTTGTCATCCAGTAAAGTCCAGCTCTGTGCTGCAGTAATGGAGTGTTTGAGTGGATGATACAGGTGAGAAGCATGCATATCCTCATTCAAAGATTCACAGTGGCTGCATTGTCTTGCTTTAGCTCCTGTCAGCCTTGATTAGCTTTGTAGTGGATTATCCACAACTTGTCAACTCAAACCCAACGTGTCAAGTAGTAGAATTGTAGATGAAATTGATCGTTGGTCCAGCCCCTAATAGAACATTCACATCCATTAAATGTTGTCTGCCACACTCTAAAATATATTTTGATAATTAATGAATGAATATCATACAACACTTTGCATTAATATTGTGAGTTATGCAACTTCTAATGAAATTATGTTCAACCAGCATATTACATTAAGTAGCATTGTAGCATAATGCTACATTATTCAGAAACTAAGTTGTTCCAACTACCTGAGTGGTGGCATTGGAGCCAATTCTTTTTATGTATTTCAGTAAAAATAAACATAATAGAAAACCACATGTTAAATTTCACTTATTTAGCATGTAAAAATGAATATGTAAGACATTACTTGTCACTGCCGTTAAAGCATAAAGTAATGTATTCTTTGAAATAGCCAACCACAACCTAGCAACCCATATCAAGGCCCTTGCACACTGAGTCCAAAATTTTCATATGCATTTTTTCGTATTCGTAATCCGGTGGCTCTGAATTGTCAAAACACCATTCAAACACCATTCAAACTGCTTGCTACGGATGCGAAAAACGCAGAAAATCGAACCCGATCTGATTTTTTTTATGACGGACAAAAGTTTCGGAGGTAGTGTGCAAGCGTGATTGACATAACGTGGGGTCCTATTTATTTTTTAACGTGCGAAAATTTCCGATGTGAATTTCGCAAGGGCCTTTACTCTTCAGCACAATGCTAACCACTAACCACAAAAACCTCAACAACAGAAACTCTTCTAAAAGTCAAACATAACAGCATTAAACACTCTCCTTATACTCTCAGTCTATGCAAAGGATGCAGGGAACTACAGACCCACTGGTCAATTTTCAAATTTACTACAACTTAATTTAAAAAAGAAATTGGTAACACTTTATTTTAAGGTGAAGTATTTACACGAGTATAGTAATAACAGTACATTATGCATAATTATAAGTAACTAACCCTAAACCAAACAAAATCCCTAAACATAACTCTATAGTAAGTACATGTAGTTAATTAACATTACTATTCACCTTAAATTAAATTGTAACCAAAAAATCAATTAATGAACAAATATGAGTTAAAATTACAGCCAATATTAAGTTGATGTGATGATCAACATTATTATGTCAAGAGAATTAATCAAAACTTAACTTAAACTTAAAAAGTTGAAACAAATCAATAAATCTGAATTTTTTACTTGCAACCATGAATGTATTTAAGTTGGGGTAATAGATCCCCTGGATTTCTTTTTAGAGTGCATGGCTCAGGGATGCAATTTAAGTGAGTAAACCTCCTAATTATATTCTGGCAACACTGAGAGTCTAGAATCTCTTTCTTTAGCTTTGCTGGCTGCATCCACCAGAATGCCTTGGGAACCTGTGTCAATGTGGAAAACGTCACATCTCTGCTTTCAGTTGATTCTGACACGACCGCTGGAAGACCAGATGAACATAAGATATCTTCCTAGTAGAAGAGAAGATCAGAATCTACAATGTTTTTAAAATATAAGTCACCCTTTAAAGCAAGCAAAATATTACCCTAAACAAGTAAAGTCTTAATTATTGACATTATTTTTTTTAGTGCTGGATATTGATAAGTTTGTCAATTTGAATTCATTTCTCAAGCAAGCTCTAATAGTAGAGAGCGATATTTAAACCATTTCAGTACTGTCCTAACTTCAGCAGCAGATATCATTCCTTGTTTTAAATGAAATAATTTACTACTTATTTCTCAGATTCTTAAACCCTGGTTGCCCAATCTAAAGTTGTATTGATAAGTAAGGAAATGAGAAAATGTTACTTTTGACTTTACAGTTGAATTGCAGAAAAAATGATGGCCTGTTAATCGGATTGTCACTGAAAATCATTGTGCATCCGTGAAACACAGCAAACAAATCCAAAGAAAATACTACAGCAGGCCAGGATAAATACGAACAATTTTGTAAGCACCATCTGAAACTGCCCGGTAGTTTTATTGTAGTGTAGGAAACAAGTGTGAGTCATCATTATGAGAACAGTTAAACTAAAACTTGGAAGATGGTACTGATACTTCAAAGAACTTTGGTCCAACAGTGTCAAACACAATTTTCAGCTCTTAAAACATTTTTGAGGCCATAGTAAAATTATTTTTCCAAGCCATTCCATCATTTTTGCCATATGCTTTGGGTCACTGAACTTCTTGGGCCAAACATAACCCTAAATGCACATCTCTAAGTGATAAAAACATATGTTTTAGGGTCCTGCGTTTTGGTTTAGCTTGCACCCGTCTGTCTTACAGTCTCAGATCATAAAATGATCTTCAAAAGCATTTCACATTAATGTTTCTTTGGAACAAAAACAGTATACAAATGAAATGTCAAATGGAGTTGTCAGATTGGACAAATAAGAATGTGTAACAGCTGAGATTCTATTTGCAGAATTATGAGTAACATACCATGCAGAAAACATAGCAGTCTAGAGATAATCCAAACTCGTCAAATCCAAAACACAAGCCGACATAGAAGATAACTCCAAAACCTACAGTTGGTAGGAATTTAATTGACAGAGATCAGCCATGGGATCAAAACAATACAGACAATATCCATAGACCACTCAGAATTATAAGAAAACTCCCTAGCAAAATCTTGCAAATATGTTAAACACTAATTCTCTATTCGGGACAAGTTTTCTAAACAATGTTCTGAGTTACAATTCTTATCATGTACTGATAAGGATGGGACTAACATATCTGTGTTTATTGCAGAGTTGGGACTGTGTGTTACAGATGTGGGTGTTACAGAAGGTTATGTGTTGTGGTTGCATGCATCATGTATGAATGATTATTTGATTTATCGATTTCCTGCTTATAGTGGTAGCTTATAATAAACATGTTGTGGCGAGCAGGACGAGGCCGAGGGACGTGAGAGAAGGGCGCGAGGCCGGTGACGTTCATTATTACTCACGCCACCGGCCTCGCGCCGTTCTCTCACGTCCCTCGGCCTTGTCCTGCTCGCCACAACATGTAATTGAGCAGAGAAATTAGGCAAATATTAAAATGGACAGTCTTAGCAGTTTCCACCATGTGGCTTTCCCTATTTATATTATTTTAAAAATGTTTTCCGGTAGATACCATCTATATAGAAAGGTGAATCTGGGAAATTGGAACACACGTAGTATCTCAGGTAGGCAAAAATACTCAAGAGGTGTTGTGATAATACAATCTCAGCAATCATAGACAATTTTGTGGTTGAGGAGCGAGTTTTGTGATCCTAGGGACCCGGAAAGACGCCCTTTCAATTGGTCAGTGTCACGTTATTTCACCTTTTGACTGTGTTTGAGTTTGACTCTTAGATGTGTTTTTTTCTTGTATCATTGTTTCCTGTTCTGTTTCCTTTGTTTGTATTTGTTACTATGGTTATTCATTGTTCAATAAATGTGATCCACATTTTTCTCGTTTCCTCCCTTAGTTTTTGTTTTTAGAATATATTGAGCTGATTTTCTGTTAGTCTTTGTTCCAATTTTGTCTATGTTTGATTTGGTTATTCTGTTCATGGTTTTGAAAATTATGTGACACCTGGTTTTGATGATCCCACCCAGCCCCCCACTCCCACCTCCTCTGCCTATGCCATCCCAGTTCTTTGGCCCCATCTCTACTGGCTCGCTTCAGCCCTTTGGCTCCTCCTTCGCTGGATTCTCCTTGCAGCTTGGATCCGTCTTGGGCTTTCAGGTCTCCAGTCCGAGCCCTGGACTCCACTTCGGGCTGTCGACCCATCATCTCCACCTTGGCTCCATGCTCCCTCGGCTCCACCATGGTCCGCCATCCCTCAGACTTCGCCATGCTCCCTTGTTCCTCTGGCTCTGCCTTGGTCAGTCATCACCTTGGTTGCTCCATGGACTTCCGGTCCTCCAGCAATACCTCGTCCCTCCAACCCTTTGACTCCACCTGGCTCTTCCTTCCCTCCGGCTTCACCATCTACTCTGCCCCGGTCTGCCAAGCCCCTCATCTCCACCTTGGTCCTGTGAGCCTGCGGTTCTGCCTCAGCCCTCCAGTCCATCTGTGTTGCCCTGGGTCTTCATCTCCTCGGATCTAGTTTTAATTTTTAAAGTTTTAAATAAGTATATTTTTCTTACACAAACGCATCGAATTGCTTCAGAAGGCCTTAATATATCTCAGATTGTGTTTGTCTGAAATATGAAAGTCATATACACTTAGGATGACTTGAGGGTGAGTAAATCATGGGGTAATTTTCATTTTTGGAGGAACTATCCCTTAAACGACTATGTACTTGCATCAAAAAAAGAACAATGTACTTATTATATTGCAAAACACTTTTTCTGTTATTTAGGTGGGATACGGATCATTTTAGGGACAGGTTTGGTGGCATGGGTTAGTTTAAGTGTGGGTTGAGGTGTAAGGAAAGGTCAACAGTGTAATTATAGATGTATTAACATGCGGGTATTTTAAAATGTAAGTACAATGTAAATACATGCATGTACACATAAGTGCATTGTATCAAATTATTAATTTAAATGTTAGTACATAGTAGTTAAGGACACTTAATGTAAAGTGGGACCGGGTAATTCGTTGTTTGATTAATGTGATCCACCTGTTTCTCGTTTCCTCCCTTTGTTTTTGTTGGTATATATTGATCATGTTTTCTGTTAGTCTTTGTTTCAATTTCGTCTGTGTGGTGGTAGTTCTGTTCGTGATTTTGAGATTTCTGAGTATTTTATTATTTTAGTTTTTTTGAGTTTGTCAATAAACTAAAGATTTCTGCATTTAGATCCTGCTCTTTTTGTTTCTCTGCTGCAAACAGCCATGACAGTCAATCACATGTTCAACATTTAAGTATCCTATTTTATATAAATGTATATAATTATTTGTTATTATTATTATTGCAAAACTGGTGCTGACATAATAATGAGCCTTTTTAAATTTCAAAACTTTTTCTTTTTATTCTTACGAACTGAGTGAAGCGATGACATAATATTGTTCTTGTAAACTGTTTCCAATATTTCAGAAATAAAATACCATTTTTAAAATGCATGTGCTTGGCAGAGGTCAAAAAGGATTTACAAAATTACTTTTGGATTGATTGATTCTTGTAAACGTGGAAATTTGAACGACCATTAAATTGCCACATTTTTGTAAAAAAAATCAAAAATAAAACCTGCTGAGATTTTTTTTATGGATATGGTGGGAGGAAAAAAATAATAGCTAACTCATGTGAGAATATACACTGATTTTTTTTTTTTTTTACACTTAGTGAGCATTTTACTGCAAATCCAAATTAATGGAAATCCAAATTCATTCATGTTCTATAAAGCTTGTCTGAGGGGGTGATCAAAGGGTAATCCTCAATGGCCAGATACATGAGCCCAATGACATCATCACCAAATAAACCTGCTTCAAAAGCAAACAAAGAATGGTTTTAGTTGTGTGTGTGTGTGCTAGGGCAAACAGCACTTTTCCTGTTGATCATATTTAGTAATTTGAACACTTTAGAACTTACAGTAAGTCGCCTGCACTGACTGTGCTACGGAAATGAATGATACCTCAAATCATGCAGCTTGTAGAGAAAATCTGTGCTAATGCTTTCTAAGCAACCAGAGCACCCAATTTCACCATTCTTTTCAGATAAAAAGATGGTTGCAAGAGTGGTAAAATACTTGGAAGCTATAACACAGCCACACACACACAAACACACACACACAAAAATGGCATTATAAAATAATACGCACAGTAATGTCAATTCAATCAGGGGCACTAACCTAGAATCTTCATCTTTTTTTATTTTTGGCATCTCTCTAGTAGCGAGAATTGCCATGGCAACCAGCATTCAACACTTAACCTCCTCCAGGGAGGGTTGACTGAGTTCTGCTCACCTGAGAAACATTCAAACATTATCTCAAATGCTGCTTGTAATGCATTTTCAGGCTCAAATATGGAAAACGAGTGCAATCCTCATAAGTATGTGCAGTGACCAGTTCCTGCTGATTGGATTGGTAGCTGACATTTGTGAATTTAATCAAAGTTAAAGGATTTTTAGGAAACATTAAATATATTGTTTATTGTGTGACATAGTGGTTAATTGTGTTGAAAAATACAAGTAATGAAAGACATGCTATAGAGTACACTGAGAGGATGGGCTTATACATGAACAAGCAACCGGAACTAAATCAGGGTGTCAAGTTACTATTATTAGCAGTAGAAAAATAGTAGTCAGCAAGACTAATTAACCGTATAATTTTCTCATACCTACATGTCTGTTTCTTCCTTGGATAATTGGCTGTTATATGAAAATTGTAGCCTATTTATTCACTTGATCCTTCACAGTAAAAAAAAAAACAAATAGATAACATAAAAAAAAAAACATATAGAACCCAATACATGCAGATTATACCATGCTGGACAAACAGTAATACACATAAACTTTACAGAATGGCTTGGATTTGAGTGTAATATTAATATAGTGTATTGGGTACTGTCCTACCATTGCATTGCTAGGAAAAGACATTTGCCATTTATTTTCCCATCTCCGAGGCTTTGTTACAATTTTTATGTCATTCTGACTATAGCCTGGAGAAAAGTCTTTATTCACAGTCAGAACATGCTCTTTCTAGAGGACCTAATAGAGTTGTTGTCCAGTACATTCTTTCAAAAGCGATAGAGCATTAACCTTTTAGCACCAGACATTTCATTTCACAACTACCACAATATATACAACAACCAGCGTTGATTAACTTTTATCTGTTTTGGATAAAACTGAAAGCATTTTTAGTGCCACTCACTGGACATTTATCTTTGAAAGTTTACATCTCGCAATTCTGACTTTATTTCTCAGAATTGCGTGATATAAAGTCGCAATTGTGTGTCATAAAGTCAGAATTGCTAAATATAAACTCAGAATTGCGAGATGTAATCTCTTATTTCTGACTTTATAACATTCAATTGCGATATCTCGCAATTCTGACATCTTTTCTCATAATTGTGAGATATAAACTGGCAATTGCGAGTTATAAAGTCCAATTCTAAGAGAAAAAAAGACAAATTCTTTCCTCAGAATTGCAAGTTTACATCTCAGAATTGCTTGATATAAAGTCGCAAATGAGAGTTATAAAGTCAGAATTGCAAGTTTATTTCTCACAATTGTGAGTTTATATCTCGAATTAAGAGTTTATATCTCGCAATGAGAAAAAAAGTCAGAATTGTGGGATAAAAAGTAATTACATTTTTTATTTGTTATTCTCTGGCGGAAACAAGCTTCCATACCATGCACTGTGGAAGTGGTGGATGGTGATCACTTTTTCCCTCTTAGTTTTGCCCAAATATGCCAGCTTTCTCACCTCACGTTCACAGCCACAAGTCGATACTCATGCCTACCATGAACCTGAATCAGCACCCAAATCTGCTACAGATGAGGTCATGTCCATCTAAGACCAAACCTGTGTACTACCAGCACCCAAGGTGCTCACATCTCTCACAAACCATAAGCAGGAACTCACACCCCCGTCTCAAACCAGGAGCTTCGTGTTTCTGCAGCATACCCCTCCAGAGTTTATGGCAGTCTCTGGACTTAGTTATTTAGTTTCCTGTCATTCCCTGTCACCCATGTCCCAAGTCTGCCAGTCCGGATTCCACTGCATTCCTGTTCTCTGCTTATGAGTTCCCTGAGGCTTTGTTATGTCCCTGGGATCCATGTCACAGCTCTTGTCTCAAGTGAAGTAAGAGCAGCCTTGGCTCCAATGCCTGCAACATCCACCTGTTCTCATGCGCCTACCATGTTCACCCATGCTTCTCTATCAGCCACACCAAGCCTGGTTCCCAAGTATATCTCTCCTGGCCATGCAGAGTCTGTTTCTCCAGCCAGTGGGGACCACAAGATCAATATACAAGTCAACCATAATCCAACATCCCAGGTCCACCATAGCCACAAGGTCAGAAACCTGTGATCAGGTCCACTTTAGCATCATCGTCACAGCCCAGGTGCAACAAACACAGATTATAGCTGTTCTCATTCTCTAGCATTGAGCCATTATTGAGTCTCAATTGCAATTATTTAGTTGTATAAAGTTTAGGATGTTATGCAGTCTTTTGGCCATATGGAATCCGCCCATCGGGAAGATCTCTGTAACTGTTTGGTTGATGATTTTATGCTCTTGTCCTTTTGTTGTACTATTTGTCATGTCTTTATTTTGAAGTTCTGTTCTTTGGCATTGAATTGTAATCAGGTGTGTTTTGTCATTGGTTAACTAGTCTTGGTTAGTCCGTATGTCTTGTTGAATAGTGTTGTTATTGGACATGAATACATCCAATTCATGACAAAGACCTACATACACCCACATACGATCTGTATTTCTTGAACGTTTTGAGATATACGTTTTCCACATTTACAGTTAAAGGGTTATTTGGTTTTGGAAGAATGAGTTGCGTGCATTGAAATGTGTGCATTTATATTCAATTGTCTACCTTTTGATTGCATGCTTTGGTGTCTTGGCAAATATGACTCTAGAGGAGACACGTGTGAGATTACATATGAGAAAAGCCTCCACATGCTTTCTATTGAACTCATTGTATTAATCTCATATTGGCTAAATTGACCTTGATCTTGTGTAATGGAAGGCAAATAAAACCAAATTTAATGTAGCCATTACGTACCAACTCTTTTTAACATTTCTTACTATACTTAGATACATAAATCTCAAGCAGCTCTGACTATAAACTATGACAACAGTTTTGTATTACACTGTAACGCGTTACAAAGTCTTAAATGTCTTAATGGTAGAGATGCAAACCAATGCAAACCAGTGAAATATGACATGACAGTCTTAGTCTACAAAACACTGATTGTGCCTTTTAATACAGAACTTGCCGTTTTGCCAACAAATTATTATTAATTATTTGTTTTCTTTCTAGCTTGACTAAATGTGTCTGAAATTATTTCACCAAATGACTGACAGTACAGCCAACTTCTATCAAAAACATAAAACACACAAAAAAACACAGGTAAGTAAATCTGTGATAATTGCATGCAATTTGTCATTCTATCATTGGTAAAAGAAGAAAAGCTTGTTAAAGGATATGGCCACTCTATAATCCTCTTTGCATATTTTCTTATGCAATTATTCTCAGCGAAGATAAAGAGAGACCTGTTGACGGTGAGACAGTTGTGTTTGGCTGGGATGGGGTTGTAGAGAGCCATGGTCCGAGCCCGTTTTATCGCCCCTGCGGACTCGCTTTCTGCCTTCGCCTCATCGCTCATCTCCTTAGGCATGTCTTCAGACTGAGCCATGTCTCAAGATCTGGAATAATCAATCCCAGCTTTCATAGAAGATCCCAGCTTTACTCCATTCTTCTAATGGCAAATCAGCTTGAAGAATTTGGCACGAGGTTTGCTCAGTTCTGCCTGTTGCACTCCGTAAAGAAACTTTTTTGTGAAAAAAAAAATGCTTTAAAAAATACAGTCCGGTTTATCAGAAGTCTTTTTCAAAGCATTGTATCCTTTTCTTATGAGTGGCCTGTTGGAAACACTGCCATTTCGGTCTTGTCAAAAATCATGAAATCCTTGTAAAAAAAAAAGTCCAAAAATGACACTTTTAAATCCCTACTGATACTTCTCAGGCTATTAAACATGAAATTCTGTCAAAACCCAGCCCATTTTTTCTCCAATGCCAGTCAAAGACTCGATGCGCAGATGAACAGTGTAATGCAGTATAGTTTGTAATACCTGTTACACTGGTACTGTGATCTATAACAGTGAATGTGGTCTTTTACCATCACATATTGCCTCATCTCTCGCACTCACCCGCCCCCATTTCTCGCTCTCTCTCTCTCTCTCTCTCTGCCCCAGTGCTCCCCCTCCCACACACACACACACTCATACACAAGCAATGGGAAATCAGGACATAGGAAAACTGGTTACCATGGAAATGTATTTTACATTTTTGAATGTGATTGTGTGAGTGGCTTATCATTTAGTTTGTCAGATGATGAACTGAAACAGATTTGTAGCACAGAGTCTATACTGAGTTAGTTCAAATCTCAATAATGAATAAATCTCTCTTATTCGTTCATGGGTGGTAATGTAAATTTCACAATAATTCACTTTCCAAGCATTGGGAATTACTGTAAAACAACTAACTGATTTTAACATACAGTATTGGAATGTATAAAAGGAGAATCAGCTTGATAGATTATCTGAAGAGGTGTACCTTTATAAGAAGAACCTTGTAAATGTTTGTCCAACACAGGCGTAATAAATATCTGATTTGATTCACAGTATACATAAATAAATATGGAAAAGTGTGCTTTTATTTTTGCTCATCTTACCCTGGAACAGCTGTAAGTGTCACAGTAGCTTGGCAATGATTTCGTAGTGAACACATGATTGAAACAGGCTACAATAATGTAGGTTATATTCAGTCTTTTGGCAATATTAGCATTTGCACAGCTTGTAGTTTTCCAGTGTCTTGCATCATACTGTTGGCTATTCAAACTCTGACAGTCTTCCCTCAAAGTCTAAGCTAAAATTTTTCAAAATGCCTTTCTCCCATTTTAGAACTTATGATTTTGACGACTTTTATACTTATATTGCATTAGTAACAACCTAAAGAGAACATTTGCATTTCAAAACTACTGAACTATATATTTGAAGCACAAGCAATACATCTGTTTCTTAATGTTATGTCTGTTTACTACTCAGAATTACTTTTGGTCTATGCTAGTACTTTGGTTTGTATACTTGTGCCTGTTGCTAAAAGTCTTCTCAAAACAAAATGAGCTGCTTTTACATGTTGGCCAGATTGTTCTTAGTCAAAATTGCAAACGGTTTTGTTGCATGAGGCTATATCTACACCATTTACACTGTTTTATCTGCACATTTAGCTGATAATGAGGCCTCAGTGTTTCAAACAGTAAAAGTCTAAAGTAGGGATGTCACAGAGAGAACAGAGGACCCAAGAGCGAATGCAGGTAAAATAACAGTCTTTAATGAAACAAAGGCAATGGGCCACCAAAAGGTGGTAAACAGAAAAGTTCTCAGGGATTCCAGCAGGGATTCCCTGGGCTGAGTAGAAGAGGTAGCGTGTGGTCACAGTTGATAAACAGCAGCAGGACCGGAGACAGCCTTCAGCAGCAGGGTAACTGGGCAGAACATACACACAGCATACACACCGCCAGAGCGTACAAGACAAGACAGGAGACGATAGGAAAACCGGGAGAGTAAGACCTCACGAAGCCGTACCTAACCAATACCACAATAATCTGCCAAGGAAGCAGACAAAGAGGTAACTAGAAGTAGCAAACATAATCAAAGGGAAAGAGAGAACAGGTGTGAAGATGATCATCTGAAAGAGCGAGTGAATGAGCGTGTGAGTGTGTGTGTTCCTGAGTGTGTGTGAGTGTGTGTGTGTGTGTAATCAGGAGAGAGAGAGAAAAGAAGAGAGATTAACCCTGGTTCATGACAAGGGATGCACGATACCATTTTTTATACCCAAAATACTGAATAACAGCCGAAAGCAGTTTTTTTTTTTTCTTGATCGTTGAAGTATATCTATACCTCTGTGTGTGTGGAACTGATGATCAATCTAATCCACTTAATACCAGGGATGTCGCTAGACCTATTTTACAGAGGCTTTATGCCTCCTAAAATATTTATTAGCCCCCAAATAAATCTTATTATCAGTCTATATATTTTCTCTGTGATTTTGTTCCTGTCAACAGTTCCATTGCATTTTAAACTTCTCACTGAGAGTAAAATACTCTGGCCGTAAAGTGTAGTAAAATATAGAGGCTGCTGAACGTGTAACACCAGATGCGTCATTCTGTTCTCACATGCTCAAGTTCAAGGCAGTATGTCCTAAACAGTCAATCTTACTGCCATACAGCCAAAAGTTCTCTTCAAAAATGAATACAGTGGTGTCTTTATTTGAAGTTTGGTGTTTGGGAAAAAGCAAATGGTGATCTAAATTATTATCATTTGTCATTATAAAGCATAGATTTGATTTGTGCTGTAACAATGATTTGGGACGAATATAATGTAATGTATTGGAAATCTACATAAGGTAGCCTATACGTTTAGCCAACCTTGACTACATACAGATCGGTTTTACACTTTTAATTTCCACTTTTTGTTATGGATGTCCAGATCCGATATCTGTAGGCATTACTGTGCGACTCCGGTTCAAACTGAACACTGCTACTGAGAGTTTCTACAATTTTCAGTGCGTCCTGACACCACCAGAGCATGAGCTCTTGAAGCTCTGCCCTCTTCTTGAAAGGGGGCCGGGACCAGCAGCTCATTTGCATTTAAAGGGACACACACAAAAACAGCATGTTTTTGCTCACCCCCAAAAAGTCAAGTGTGTGTCCGACTGCATCCCGCTGTACTACAAACCACACCCCTTCAAACTACACCCCCTACCTCAAGTTACGACCCTATAATGAAACAGCCATTCACAATGTCATCAGAGCCCCTCCCTCTGGATTCACTGATTGCATCACTAGTCCTGTTTCACTTTACTCGCCTTTAAGCTTCACTATCGCCACCTATTGATAAGGCATACAGATCTTATATCATATTACCAGACGCCAGAGCATGTGAGCGGAGTGTAGTGGGAGCGAGCGGGGAGCTCGAGCGGGCAGATCTTGGACAGAGAGCAGAGCGGCATTTTTAAAAGGACGGAGCGTCACCCTATTTCCCGCTCCAATTTCGCTCAGCTCACACCACGAGTCTGAAGCATGCTCAGTCAAGCCTGACCCTATTTCTATTTGGAAAATGTTGTTGTTGCTCTTTGGTTCTTTGGGAGGTAAGGCTGTGGTCTTAGCTAAAAGTGAAATACTTATACAGATTTTTTATATGGAGAGTGGGGGGGGCAATTGAGTGGAGCGCGAAGCAAACTGCGTTGTGCGTTGAGCGCTGAGCGATAATGAGCGGAGCGGCCTGATGTGGCTTTGAGCAGGGGAGCGGAGGGGTGAACAGTTCCGTGTGTGAGGAGCTGAGATTCTCACCGCCCCACTCCACTCACATGCTCTGCCAGAAGCCGTAAGTCATCATGTTTGTTTTCCTCAGTTTTTAAAGTATTTTAAAGGTGCTCAAAGCGATGTCACGCGTTTTTTAGGCCAAAACATTTTTTGTCACATACAACAAACATCTCCTCACTATCCGCTAGCTGCCTGTCCCCTGAACACACTAGTAAAAAACACGGTCTCTGCAGACACCTCAGGCTACACAAACGGCAACAAAAACAAACTGGGCTAACCCGCACCACAAAACATAACAAACTGTTCCAGCCAATAACCAATAAGAAGGGTTTGGGGGGTTAGTGCCCCCCAAGTGACAAGAATGTCTAGCTAGCCTTTGTTTTGTTTGATAATACTTTAAACGTCAACAAGAAGTGATGTCACCCGACATCGCTTTGAGTATGAAGGTATTTTTGGTGCAAAACTACTGAACGCCTGTGACAGTGAAATTTGTAGTTGTAGAGAATAGCCACACATGTGTATCAGTAAATTTGAAGTCACAGAGAGAAATGCATTAAGAGTTGCGAACTTGTAGACTTTTTTTTCTCTCCCACAAACACAACACAGCAGTTACACCTTCTCAAATTCTTCATTGCAGGTGCACAAATCCTATTCTACAAATCACAAATTAATAAACTCGTGCGCTCACATTTTTGCTACAATTGCTGCAGTGAATATGGTGCAAAACACATTTAAACACCCGCATCAAAAAATGTGAAGTCACAGAGAAATTTTGCTCATCCGCAAATCAGTATGTGAATTCATCCAATGAGAGTTGCACACTTGTAGAATATTTTCTCACAAATATCTTGTATATTTTTCTAGCACAGACACAAGTACATAACTACAGCTGCTTGAATCTGCTGCGACGAATCTCAAACACTGTTTTTCGCTTTCAAGTGACAAGTTTCGCGCGCTCTCCCTTTTGCACCATATATCTCGTTAAATGTGGAGCAAAACCGACTTGTGCATCTGTAGAAGCAGTGGGCGGAGCCAACATTAATATTCATGAGTTTCCCGGGCATGCGCGTGGAACTGCTCGCTCATTTTAGTTCACTCAGCGGTTCACTCCTCGTTTCTCTGCAGGTTTAATGGGTTATTTAAAAAAAAGGTAAATATAGTTTCAGCGCGAACTTAAACTACAATTGTGTATCGTTTCGTAAAGTTCATAATGTTTTTATTAATTTGCACGTTTTTTGCATTCGTCAATGACTGAATGATTGCAGGCATTCACTTCGTGTAGGCCTATATACTGTAAAGTACAGCAAACTTCAACTCGTCGTATAAATTGCACCTTGCGAAGCTTTAAAACTGTGTATTTTACTAATTGTTATCATTTGTTGATTGCATTTGTTGATCATTTGTTGATGGTTGATCTTTTTTTTTTTTTACAAATATATCCTGGTGTGATTGTTCTTAAATTCTTGTTCATTTAAATAAGCCAAATAATTTAAGACCACACAGAAGCATGAATGTGTTGCTTTTAAACTTAAGTACAATTTGGATTAAACAAAATTGTATGGACAAAAGTGGATGGATAAATTACATTTGGTACATCTAGGTTACTGTAAATGGGGAAAAAAACACTTAACATTCTTTTAGGGAATATAATAAGCAACCAATTTGATGTTCTAAAAGAATTATATTTACAAATATACATACTGGCAAAATAATGTAACACTATTTTTTTTAATGTTTTGGTTGCAATGTGTGCTTGTGCTGGCTTTGTTATAATAATATATACACTACTGTTCAAAAGTTTGGTATTAGTAAGGTTCTAGGTAGGGTACCAAGACTACATTTATCTGAAAAATAGTAATATTGTGAAATATTATAAATATGTGAAAGTTTTCTATTTTAATGTTTTTTAAAAAAATGTATTGTGATGGCAGAGCTAATTACTCTAGATTTCAGTGTCACACAAGCCTTCAGAAATCTGATTTGCTGCTCAAGAAACATTTCAGATTATGATCAGAGTTGAAAATGTTTGCTTAATGAAGTGTGGAAATCATCATGGAGCATATATTTCCAGAATTGTTTATGAATAGCAAGTACAAAAGAACAACATTTATTTCAAATTATAATTTTTTTGTAACATTATAAGTGTCTTTGCTGTCTTTGTGACCAATTTAAGGCATCCTTGGCCTTGCCTGCTATAAAAGTATATATATTTTTAAATCATAGTGAGTGATTCCAAACTTTTGTCTTGCAAATCTTAAGTGATGAAAATGATGAGAATGTCATGTTTTAACATCGATCCAACAAAGTTTAAAGGTTTCATTCTTCAAGAGTTCAAGTCAGAAGTGCCTCTAATTGAAGCCCAATCAAGAACATACATGTTTATAGAACTTTATGACTTTTAAAACATGTTGAATGTGTTTGTTGTGCAACAAAATAGATCATGCATTTGTATCAATGATCATCATTGTGTATCATCCAGGCACACAGTGCAACACATAAGGTCAAAGAAATAACATGACAAAGAAAAACATCAGTGTAGGGTGTAGAATGTTTATTTGGACACTGATATGGTTGTGGAGTTATGTCCCAGAGATTATTGCCAGAGATGACAGTTTTAAAGCTTTATAAGGTAAGGTATCAGAAGAGCTTAGCAATAAATAAATTAAATGGTAATGGTTAATGTATTTAGTAATATATCTGCTCTTCTGTTGGAAATAAGTGTTGCTGTAATAATTCAGGTGTTCTGGAATTTCTGGTTTTACAGTAAAAGTGGAACCTGTGATATTACAAGTTTTTACCAAGGTGGGGTAAAATGCCCCTTTCTTACCTACCAGTTTGCTTCATAGATCAACAGCAAAATGAACATAGTTTTTAATCTCTAAAAGTAAAAGGCAAGTAATGCAACAACATGTGTATATATATATACCTATTAATATTTATTTCAGCAATGTACAAAATAGCCAAATTTCTGAGATGGTTCTCACTGCGGAACATGAAATCCACGGGGAGGAGTCGGATCCAGATCCGACTCCTCCCACCTTACATACACCTAAACCTACCCAACTCCGCCCCCTGATCCCTAAACCCACCCCAAATCCCTAAACCCAACCCTAATCCTACCCATCTCCACCCCATGGATCTTGATCCGACTCCTCCCCGTGGATCTCATGTACTGCATTGAGGTGCTACTGAAATTTCTAACATTTTAATATTTTGTTCCCTTTCAAGGGAACTCGAGCTGCGTCAAGCTGTGGGAACGCCTCTGCGTGTGTGCGTCATGAAGCACGTATGGAATCAGTCCAATGGAGAGACGGAACGTCATAGGCGGGTGACGTCATCGACCAGGAAACTATAAAGCACCCCCAAAACACAAGCGCGACAGCTTCTATGCCTTCAGTAAGCGCTATATGTGGATCTGTCTCAAGTGTTTTTGTCTGTCACTAAGCAGGAGTTTCACTATTTCAAAAAACTATATATATATATATATATATTATATTGAGAGACAATGGCGAGCGAACAGCAATTTAAGAAGTGTGTTCCTCCCTGCTCGCGCTATTTAACGGGCGGGGATACACACAGCTTATGTGTTGTTTGTTTGGGAGTGCAGCATGCCCAGTCAGCTCTCGAGGGGGCTGATTGTGAGCATTGCGAGCGTTTGCCTCTTAGAACGCTCCGCTCCCGCCGATCACTCTTTGAGGAGAGTGGTTCGGTTCGCGATCCCCGCGGATCGGGTCCCGCTCATGCCGAGGCTGAGCGCCGACGTCATTCGTGGGGATCGCAGATGGATCTAACAGCGGGGCTTGAGACGGGCTTTGCCCTATCTCAGCCCTTACCTGTTAGATCCAGTGCCTCAGTCTCGGGTTCGGAAGCACGCTCTGCGGTTTCTTCCCCCCGAACTGAGGCCCCAGTACTGCAACTATCCAGTTCTGAGGATCTGGATGTTGTTAGTCTGGATGCGGGAGATGTCGATGATTCGCCATCTCGCTCTCCCGAAAGTGAGGAGCTTATGGAGGTGCTCACTCGTGCTGTTTCTAAATTAAGCATCGAGTGGCCAGCTGTTAGGCAGGAGTCTAGAGAAAAATCTAAACTAGATGAGAGATTTTTGCCTTCCCGTTCCCAACCTCCACGCCGGTGCTTGCCCTTTTTTCCTGATTTACACTCAGAGGTTTCGAGATCGTGGAAAAAGCCGGTCTCTTATCGTGTTTTTAGCCCTCAAACGTCCACATATTCGAATATCGTGGGGGCTAAATCTCACGGTTATGGGGCGATGCCTAAAGCAGAAGAGGCGCTTGCTAATCACCTTTCTGCTGAAGCTGCATCTTCTTTTAAAGCACCACTTTTACCCTCTAAACCCCTCAGAAGTACATCTGCTTTAGTGGGTAAGGCGTATTCGGCGGCCGGTCAAGCCTCGGCGTGCCTGCATACTATGTCCATCTTGCAGGCATACCAGGCTGACCTATTAAAGGACGTGAGTGATTCTCAAGAGGTCAGCACTGATGTAGTTCGCGAACTGCGTCAGGCTGCAGATTTATCTCTGCGCGCCACCAAGGAGTCGGCCAAGCTAATGGGCCGTACTATGGCAGCCCTGGTGGCCGCAGAGAGACATCTATGGTTAAATCTCTCTGGCATGAAAGAAAAAGATAAAGCTTTTCTTTTAGACGCTCCTCTCTCTCCTCATGGTCTGTTCGGTGATTCTGTGAATACTGTCATAGATAGATTTCAGGAAGAGAAGAAACAATCAGCAGCGTTTCAGAAATTTATGCCTCTTAAAATTCATGTCCCCGGTACTGCTGGGCGGGAGCAGTCCAGGCCGTCAGTCAGCTCCTCACATAGGGCGCAACAGAAGCAGAGTGTCGCGTCTCGCGCTCCCCCTTCCAAACAGTGGGACCAGACGCGGCACTCTCAGCCGAAGTCTTCTGGCAAAACTGATCTGAGGACAGTTATTATGGCCAAGAAGGCTTCGGCAAAGAAGAAGTCCTGACGCCACTGGCGTCAGGATGCTGAGGGTGGTCCCTGCCGTGGGAGAGAGGTGTTCACCGCATTACACGGTGCCCGCTCTTCTTCGGTGCCCTCAGGGGCCCGTTCTGCCAACCCCGCCTTCATGCCGGGGCACAGACGGTCCCAGCGAGCGCTTTCCCGAGGGACGCTCGCCCCCTCTGAGGAGGGTCTCAGAGCAGTTAAGCCAGTCGTTCCCTGCCGGTGCGCCGTTACAGGGCGCTGCGTTTGCTGCTCAAGTTACACCAGAGGCCAGTCTCGAGAGACTGGTACCCTTAGTAGTATTTCTGGCAGAGTGGAAAAACCTTCCAAAAATATCTCAGTGGGTTCTGCACATAGTAGAAAAAGGTTATGCTATCCAATTCAGGTGTCGTCCACCAAAATTCAGAGGGGTTCTGCCCACAGTGGTGGGCCCCGAGCAGGCTCTGGTAATGGAACGAGAGGTGAAAGCGCTCCTTCAGAAGGAGGCTATAGAACGGGTTCCTCCTCCCAGTTTGGAGTCGGGTTTTTACAGCCGATATTTCATCGTTCCAAAGAAGGATGGGGGGTTGCGTCCAATTTTAGATCTGCGCCTGTTGAATCGCGTGGTAGGGAAGCTAAAATTCAAGATGCTCACTATCAAGCAGATTGTGGCACAAATCAGATCCGAGGACTGGTTTGTCACGATAGATCTGAAGGACGCGTTCTTCCATATTTCCATCCTTCCACAGCACAGGAAGTTCCTGAGGTTCGCCTTCGGGCGCGAGGCGTACCAGTACAAGGTTCTTCCATTTGGCCTAGCTTTATCTCCCCGCACTTTCACGAAATGCATGGATGCAGCTCTAGTGCCCCTGAGGCTTCAGGGCATTCGTATCCTCAATTACATCGACGATTGGTTGATTTTAGCTCAGACGGAGCAGATGGCGGTTCGGCATCGAGATGTCGTTCTCGCTCATATAAGAAAGTTGGGGTTAAGGCTGAACGCGAAGAAAAGTGTTCTATCTCCTTCTCAGAAGACCGCTTTTCTGGGCGTCGTTTGGGATTCGGTCTCGATGCGGGCACGGCTCTCCCCGACCCGCATCGCTTCGATTCTCGCAGCCGTGAAACAAGTAAAGCTAGGCCAGCTACTCACTGTAAAACAGTTTCAGAGACTGTTGGGTCTGATGGCAGCAGCGTCCAACGTTATACCTTGCGGCCTGCTGTACATGAGACCACTGCAGTGGTGGCTCCGGACCAGGGGATTCTCCCTGAGGGGAAATCCCCTCCGCACGATCAAAGTCACGCGGCGCTGCCTTCGTGCTCTGGTCATGTGGAAAGAAACCTGGTTCCTATCCAAGGGGCCTGTGTTGGGGGCTCTTTGTCGTCGCGTGACGCTAACGACGGATGCTTCCCTCACAGGGTGGGGGGCGGTCATGAGTGGTCGTCCAGCCCAAGGTCTGTGGCAGGACCATCATCTATTATGGCATATAAATTGTCTAGAGATGTTGGCGGTGTTCCAAGCTTTGAAACACTTCCTAGCAGACCTCAGAGGTCATCACGTGCTAGTTCAGTCAGACAACATGTCGGTGGTCTCGTATATAAATCATCAGGGGGGCCTGCGGTCGCGTCCACTTTACAAGTTGGCCCGTCAGATCCTCCTGTGGTCCCAGGGGAGATTACAGTCTCTGAGAGCTATGTATCTTCCTGGTTATCTGAATGTGGTAGCAGACTCCCTGTCGAGGCAGGGGCCGAGGCCGGGGGAATGGAGGCTCCACCCCGAGGTGGTGGAGCTCCTTTGGTTGAGTTTTGGTCGCGCCGAGGTGGACCTATTCGCTTCCAAGGAGACAACGCACTGTCATCTGTGGTTCTCCATCAGTCAGCCAGCCCCTCTGGGGTTGGACGCTCTGGTACAGCCGTGGCCGAGGTCACGTCTGTATGCTTTTCCCCCGATTGCTCTGCTACCAGGAGTTCTGGAGAGGGTTCGCCGGGACGGGGTCAGCCTACTTCTAGTAGCCCCGTTCTGGCCGGCCCGAGTATGGTTCACGGACCTAATATCTCTTCTGGACGGCTCTCCCTTGGAGATTCCGATCAGGAGGGATCTACTCTCTCAGGAGGGCGGTACGATATTTCACCCCCGCCCAGAGTTGTGGAAACTGTGGGCTTGGCCTCTGAGGGGGCCCAGCTCATAGAAACTGGTCTCTCAACTGAGGTTGTTGAGACCATCCTTCACTCCAGAGCTCCGTCCACGAGGAAGTTATATGCCCTGAAGTGGAAACTTTTCACTTCTTGGTGTGCAGAACACCGGCAGGACCCAGTTAACGGCCCAGTGGGTGCAGTGCTGGAGTTCCTGCAGGAGCGTTTCTCTGCAGGGTTATCCCCCTCCACACTAAAGGTGTATGTGGCGGCACTAGCTGCTTACCATGTCCCTTTCAGTGGAGTTTCTCTTGGGAGACACCCACTTATAACTCGCTTCCTTCGTGGTACTTTGAGGCTGAGGCCTGCAGTTCGCATGAGGGTGCCGACTTGGGATTTGTCCATTGTATTAGAGGGCCTCTCTTTGGCCCCCTTTGAACCTATTGAGGAAGTTTCTGAGAAATTCCTCACATATAAGACTCTCTTTCTGCTTGCAATATCCTCAGTTAAAAGAATCGGAGATTTGCAGGCTCTGTCGGTTGCACCCTCGTGCCTGGAGTTTTCGCCTGGTATGGTTAAGGCTTTTCTATACCCTAGACCAGGTTATGTCCCTAAGGTCCCTACTAATGCTGTTAGACCTACAGTGCTGCAGGCTTTCTATCCTCCTCCTTTCGTGTCATCAGATCAGGAGAAACTTAACCTTCTCTGCCCTGTTAGGGCGTTAGACGCTTATGTCCACAGAGCTGCCCTGTGGAGGAAATCAGAACAGTTATTTGTGTGCTTTGGGCCACCCAGGAAGGGGTGTCCCGCGTCTAAACAGAGAATGAGCAAGTGGGTGGTTGAGGCCATCTCACTTGCTTATGAGTCGGCTGGTCAGCCTTCACCTTTGGCTGTACGAGCCCACTCTACTAGGAGTATGGCTGCCTCTAAGGCATTATTGTCAGGAGTATCGCTGAGTGACGTTTGTGATGTGGCTGAGTGGTCCTCACCGCATACGTTTGTTAAGTTCTACGAATTGGACTTGAGTTCCACTCCTGGGGCACAGGTGCTCTCGTCCTCTGTGCGCTAGTTCCCACATGACGGTCATTTGCTCCTATGGCGACATGGGTATGGGCGTTCCCACAGCTTGACGCAGCTCGAGTTCCCTTGAAAGGGAACGTCTCGGTTACGTATGTAACCCTAGTTCCCTGATAGGGAACGAGACGCTGCCATACTCCCAGCATGCCCGTTAGCGCTTCCTTCAGGCCTATCAGAAGCTGTCGCACTTGTGTTTTGGGGGTGCTTTATAGTTTCCTGGTCGATGACGTCACCCGCCTATGACGTTCCGTCTCTCCATTGGACTGATTCCATACGTGCTTCATGACGCACACACGCAGAGGCGTTCCCACAGCTTGACGCAGCGTCTCGTTCCCTATCAGGGAACTAGGGTTACATACGTAACCGAGACGATTTCTACACTAGGCCTATATGGGGTTGATAATTGTAGTATTTGTTCACCACTATCATCAAGAAAAACAGAAAACCCTAAATAAATATTAAACATAAATGAGTATTTATAGTGAAATATATTCCATAAATGCATTAAAAGTCACTGTGTTTTATCATTGGGTCACCCAACCACCTTCCATCATTGCATTCACCAAGCTAGCTAGCTAATGCTCACTTGAGGTAATTTTTTCATGTTTTGTTCAAATATTTTGATTTTACCGCCTAGTTATACTGCATTAAAGTGTAAAATAAAGACTTTGATGAACAGAAATATGTTACTGTAGTAATTATGATAAAGAGAAACTATGCCCCTTGGGGGGCGTTTTACCCCACAAGCTATGTCTTTTAAAAAAAAAAAAAATTATTTAAAAAAAATATAATTATATTCCTTATAAATAACATATGCTCTCAAACTACAGACTTCACTATTCATCTATCATACATCAATGTTATATTACTGTGAACAATATTCTATTAAACACTTGTTTACTAATATCTGAAAGTTATAGCGCTTTTCATGTAATCCTCTTCTCTTCAAATCAGAGTATGTGAGCGGAGTGGAGCGGCAACAACTTCCCCTCCGCGCTCCAAGCATTTAATAATCACTCCGCTCCAGCTCCGCTCCGGGTTCACCATTTACCGCTCCCGCTCCACTCCTCGCTCACTGATATCAGAAACACCGCTGCGTCTTCGCTCCCCGAGGAAATTGCGAATAAAGTATTTAAGTATGCTTTGAAATCTCACAAAATTTCTCCTCATCCTAATATATAGGCATATTAAATAAAAAAAAATAAAAAACAACATTAGGAGAATAGTTTCAATGTGGTTTATTGGATAGTGTGCAAACTTTTCCTATGCCATGCTATGCTTATTGCATGGTTATCAGCATTAAAAGTTAAATATCATTGCTGCTTTTTGCAGAGCACATTTTGTTTGGAAAGAGGAAAATAACTACGTTTTCATCAGTTATTTTATCTACGGGTCGCTACATTTCCTACAGATTTCTGCTCATTCGAAATCAAATACCGACAGTAAGATTACATTTGTTTGAATGCAATGCATTAGTGAGAAAGCGATTGCGAGTGTGAATAAGTGTTACCTGTTTAAAATGTGCTTTCCAGCCCGATCTCATGAAACTGCGTATCTATAGCACAAATTATATTTCTTGTACCATTTACAAAATAGTTATTGCTTGCATAGCCTATGATAAGCAGTTTTCGCGTGCATATGATACACACTTTATGGCGTGCACGCACTTCACATCCCTAATCCTA
The DNA here is from genome assembly GCA_026230005.1 of Gila orcuttii. Classification (NCBI taxonomy): domain Eukaryota; kingdom Metazoa; phylum Chordata; class Actinopteri; order Cypriniformes; family Leuciscidae; genus Gila; species Gila orcuttii. The sequence continues at coordinate 45,433,681 of JAPDVR010000008.1, read as the reverse complement.
ACCAAGGGGTTTAGTGTGTTTCATTTGCACGCAAAAACTTTTTTTTTTGGCGTATAAATGGCACGAGAAATAAAATTCGTGCTATACGCACTTTCATTAGATCGTGTTGTCCAATCCTATTCAGTAGGCTCGAGAACCTCCCGCAGTCACTCATGTCCATCGCCATCATCATATTCATATCCTTCACATTTTTTCCCTGATTTGAGTGATCCATCTGTATCATGCTAGCGTAATGTGTTTAACGTGTGAATCCTTACTAAAAAATGCAGTTCTATAATGAGCCGTTGGCATGAATTGTACTCGTGATGGAGCGGTAGTGGAGCGCTCTCGGAGCGAGTGAAAACCACGACGCTCCGACTTTTAAAAGATCCGCTCCGCGCTCCATTCAAAATCCCATCGCTTCACTCCTCGCTCCGCTCCCACTCCACTTCGCTCACATACTCTGCTTCAAATACGTCGCTGGTGTCAGCTTCTCCATGGAGATTTGTATATCCCCGTTGTCAACGTAGTGCATAGCAGTAGTAAAAATATATCTTGATTCATTCTAGTGGTTATTTTGGGAAAAACGGGTGGGGGGCGCAGGGGGCATTTTCCCCCACTCTACCCTATATAGGCCTACACGAAGTGAATACCTGCAATCATTCAGTCATTGACGAATGCACAAAACGTGCAAATTAATAAAAACATTATGAACTTTACGAAACACAATTGTAGTTTAAGTTCGCGCTGAAACTATATTTACCTTTTTTTTTTAAATAACCCATTAAACCTGCAGAGAAACGAGGAGTGAACCTCTGAGTGAACTAAAATGAGCGAGCAGTTCCACGCGCATGCCCGGGAAACTCATGAATATTAATGTTGGCTCCGCCCACTGCTTCTACAGATGCACAAGTCGGTTTTGCTCCACATTTAACGAGATATATGGTGCAAAAGGGAGAGCGCGCGAAACTTGTCACTTGAAAGCGAAAAACAGTGTTTGAGATTCGTCGCAGCAGATTCAAGCAGCTGTAGTTATGTACTTGTGTCTGTGCTAGAAAAATATACAAGATATTTGTGAGAAAATATTCTACAAGTGTGCAACTCTCATTGGATGAATTCACATACTGATTTGCGGATGAGCAAAATTTCTCCGTGACTTCACATTTTTTGATGCGGGTGTTTAAATGTGTTTTGCACCATATTCACTGCAGCAATTGTAGCAAAAATGTGAGCGCACGAGTTTATTAATTTGTGATTTGTAGAATAGGATTTGTGCACCTGCAATGAAGAATTTGAGAAGGTGTAACTGTTGTGTTGTGTTTGTGGGAGAGAAAAAAAAAGTCTACAAGTTTGCAACTCTTAATGCATTTCTCTCTGTGACTTCAAATTTACTGATACACATGTGTGGCTATTCTCTACAACTACAAATTTCACTGTCACAGGCGTTCAGTAGTTTTGCACCAAAAATACCTTCATATTTGAGCACCTTTAAGTATGAGACTCAGTAAATTTTAATTTTATGGAAGGGTAGGTTTAGGGTAAGGTTTGGGGTTGGGAGGTAGGTTTTTAGCTATAATTACCATGAGTTTACACGACCAGAGCAAACGTAATGGAACAATGTGTAAGTAAATCAAAACATCTGTGAACATTTCTTATTTGCTTTTTGAATGTTGTAAGAATATCATGATGAGGAAATGTTTTAAACGTTGGGAAACGCTTTTTTTACGCACCGCTGTAAAGCGCAGCATTTCCTCTGTGCTTTTGAATGCCATTTTAGCGTCACTGCTTTAGTGTAATTTTAATGTCAAAGCAGGGCAATAATGTTAACGTTAGATGGCATTTTTTTCAGTAAACGCAGTACTACGTTTTGAATGTTGCTGTTGACAAGTGCACTGTTTAGGGCTGCGTTTCCCAAAAGCACCATGAAGTCCAAGTCACCAAGTCGATTGTTGAGAACATTGGTGGCAAATGTTTATACAATCAACTTAGACTTACGATGCTTTTTGGGAAACGCAACCCTGGTGAATATGATTTCATGCAGTATGTGTTTTATTTCTATGCAAAAACTAGCCGCTTACAGGAACTTCATCCAAAATTAGTTTAAGACTAATACACAAACATGAATTTAGCAGTATATTGGATATTAAGTTTACAAAACTTGAAGTAAATCTTAACAAACATTCTTTAATTGCAGGCTGAACTGGATGTTGCATACTAAAGAGTGAGCCTCAACTCTTAAGGTTACATCTGTTGAGTTGAAGTGGAAGATGTGCGATGTCTACTCAGATAACAGGACACAGACTTGTCTTTCTCTTTTCCAAATCGATTGTTGGTTATACACTTACTTGTGTGTGTTTGTGGTTTTCTAGGTTTGTGCTGAGTTTCACCATATCAAATAAAGCGGCACACACCAGCAAGATTTTAAAAATGATTCGTGACATTGAATGTTTATGATCTTTTTATGTCCGTTTATGACACTAACTACCTCCATCACTGTCTTAAGTGTATACAAAATAAAGTCGGCTTGCTTGTTTAACATGTTAATTTTTGTCTTTACATGATGTCAACATTATCCAAAATTCACTTTTACATGGCGTTTGAACATAAATGTGTGTTGGCAGTGTGTGTACACAACCACCCTATAATGATAAAAATCCCCATAAATCGTAAGCACTGTCTCAGAACAAGCCGTTTTTAGATTCGGGGCAATGTGACGTACTTTTGCACAAGCCCCGCCCACAACTGTTGACTGACATTGCAGTTTTAGCATAGACCCACCCCGAGTGAGTTAAACACAGTCCGCCATTGTTTCGACACCGGAGCAGCTGTAGACAAGAATGTTTCCTATGCGATTGAGGTGTTTTGTTGTTGGATGTAAGAATGAACATAGCGGTCTTCATTTACTCCCATCGTTACTCGAGGATGGATCCGTACCAGGGTAAATGACGTGGCGTGTCAATTCTGTTGTCCAAAGCATATTCATAAGGGACCGTTCGGTATTTATGGAAAGGGCCACCGGAGGAAAATAGGGGAGGGTCATGTCTTTTTATTCTTTGTTGAGGGGAGGGTCCTTCAACTTTTTTTAGTCTAGGGGGAGGGTCACCCAACTTTTGTATTCATGAAAACAGCAAAATTTCAAAGTGGCTTGTTTGGTGAATATTTTTTCTATGTAGCTCTCTCGGTCTCGGTCCCCCATCGCTATCAGATGGGTCTGACCCAACAAAAATCCAGTTTGGCGCTGTCTGACAGTGCGCTGTCTGACAAACTTCAGTACGCGCTCAGAAAAATTGCATCATGTACAGAACGCCAATGAAATGTTTACCCGGCATAGCTTTAAAGCAGGAGCAAATAATGAACTTTTGTGATTGCGAATAAGTGCAGTATCCTGTGAGTGTAACTCTACCGCGGCATTAACATGTGATATGAATGTACGTTGAGTGTATTGGGACTGAGGCGCCAGAACTGCAGCTGATAGAATATGCGCTGTACGATACTACCATATTTTAGTATCCATTCTTATTGTGTTTCCACAACAATGTTAGTGAGTAAATCTACTGAAATTGCCACCATAACAGTGGACTGTGATGTGTTAGACGTAGAGCTACCACATTTTTAAATTACTATTAGAAATATTTTCAGTTAACATAATAAAATACGCAGACCTACACCAAAAAAAAAAAAAATAGTTGAGGATAAATTCTTTAAAATTGGGCAATTCCAGCGTTATGGACGTGACATTTGCAGTCAAAACTTGAAATATAAATGATCAGAAAATGCATTTAATACTGAATCTGTTTATATATCCATATCCCTTAATGAAGGAGTCAAGACATTAGAAAAATATCAGTCTACACATGCGTTTTATATTTAATATGAGCGAAATACACATGTGACGTGACACAACAAATCTTTAACTTTTAGGTGGCAAAATATTTTTTAATAATTCTACGAATTAGGCTACACTGCGCAAAACAAAAGTAGGCTAATAACCGGATGAAGAAGGGTCGGCCTCCACAGAACATAAAATATTATTTATTATTTTATTTTTCGTGTTCGCATTTATGAGGAAAAAAACAATGTTACGGACGTGACAGTTCTCTGTTACGGACATGACCGCGCTGAAAGCGACTTCAGAAAGCACAAATCCTTTCTTTAAAGTAAATTTCGTTTTTTATTAATTGTATCTTAATTTTAATTAATGTTTCATCAACCAATTGCCTGGATTTAATAAGTAAGAAGTAAATATAGTAGAAAATAGATCATCATGACACGGAGTCGCCAGGCCCGTGAACTGGACTCTCATCTCATAAATGAACCGAAACTCAGCGTATAATGTACTTGCCTTACAGACTTGAGAAATATATAGAAAGCTTGATGTCTACTTTTAAACAGAACATTTAAAAACGAAAAACAAGTCAGCATCGTCAACTTCATCTTGAAGCCGACACACTGACACAGAAAAAACTTGTTTATTAATAAACAATTAAAAGCTCTCCTTGCTATATTTGACATATTCATAATCATTACTTTTGCCGGTTCTTTGTGGCAGCTTTAAGATACTTTATTGGGAGCGCCACCCTTGTTACATGAACGCGTCACCACTGCATCAGCACCGAAAATCTAAAATAAAAAATTATGATACGAACCGAATTGTAGGTTTGGTCTATCGTTACAGCCTTAGTAAGATGAGAAAGCAGGAGTTTAGTCGTTTGTCATGGTTGTAAAAAAGCAATGGCTATCTGAACATCTTTGCCAAGCGCAAAGATGTCATGCCTTTTTCCAGGGGAGGGTCATGCCTTTTTTCACAATCATTTTGGAGGGTAATAGAAAAATTTATTTCTGGCGAAGGGAGGGTCAAGTCTTTTTTGACTACAGATCTCAAAACTCCTCCGGTGGCCCCTTAAATAAATAACGAACAGTCCCTAATATTTAAAATTTATACACTTTTAAATGGACTTCATTAAATGGCTCAACTTCCCCCTCTTTAATTACTCACGTGAGAATTCATTATAAATAATTAATCTTTAAAGAACTATTGAACTCAAATGTCCCAAAATTTCATTCCGGGTAACTGTCCCGGCTTAAAATCTGAATACAAAAATACGACAAAAATGAAAAAAAAAAAAACAAAGTATTTAAAATCTACTTGGGCATAATAATAGTGATAATACTAAACTTATTTACATTTATATGAAAGAAAGACTTTTTTCTGCAAATTGTGATTTCTCTAATGTAATTCCTGGGGTGCTTCTCAATATCCCTCCTCATCTCCTTGCTCCTCCGTCCTCCATCCTATGACCCGGAAACCAATCAAGCACAGCCATCTTGAAGGACATCTCAATTGTCTAATAGCACCGCGAGGAGTCGAGGATCGAGGAGTGAGGAGGCTTCCTGAGGAGTTATAAGCGAGGATACACGGGTGTATCCTATGCGGAAGTGTTTTATCGACTAAACATGACGCACGTATCAATTCTCCTCCCCCTTCACATCGGTCACAATAATTTTAATTCATACTTTACCTTTGCAGTTTATATAAACCACACATCTCACATATTTTAACAGGGTATCTTGCTTTATTATTATTTATTATGAATTTCTAAAATAACCAAACTAATACAACATAAGGGCAGATCCTTTGAGCGCAGCTGATAACACTATGAAGAAGTGACGCTCGAGTGATCAAGTATTCCAATGTATAGAAAAGCTTTCATTCGATTCCTCCGTCCTCATTTTCTTTCCCTTTCAGCCTTCCCTCGCATCCTACAGGGGGTGGAGCTGAGACGCGAGGAAAGGAAGCGAGGAAAGGAAATGAGGATGCACACATAAGAATTGAGAAGCACCCCTGGATAACAGACATCAATGACCATTTTTGACCATAATGCATTTTGGTATGTCATGTGACATAATATTGTATCAAAAAGAAGACCCTGAAGGAGCACCAGAACATGTGCAAAGGTCAGTAAGCATCAGTCAGTAAGTGACAGTAAGTTACTGGTGCACTTTGTAGCAATATCATGTGTCCTTTTGGATTACACTAATAAAACATTTATAATGTTTTTATATCAAATGACTATCTATTTGATCTAAAAGATTACCTTAAAGTGATGATAGCTAAGTTGTAGTTTTCCATAGGTGGTTAAGTTAGTGTCTGATTATAAAGAAAAAAAATATTTGTTTGGTCATTCCTGTATAAAAGCATGTCCTTCTTGGATAACAAAAAATGTCTCGGTTACTAACGTAACCTCGGTTCCCTGAGAGTAGGGAACGAGTATTGCGTAATTCAGCTTACGCTATGGGAAAACTAATTTTCTCGTGAATATTGAAGCCAAATTTTTAAAACGCAGTGCAGCTGCACAACAGACATATAGCTGAGCGTCTAGCGATCCCCTGATCGAACCGAGGTTACGTTAGTAACCGAGACGTTCCCTTTCGAGAGGTCTCTCGTATTGCTTAAGTTAGCTTATGCTATGGGAACCCCTTTCAAAACGCCGTGGGTGCTTAAAAACTTCGCCCCATACTATAGCCTAGCGCCAAGCGCCCGAGACTCATAGAAGAGTAAAGTTATGAGTCCTAATAGAGCCCAGATCAATAATGAGCCTCATATAGGTAAATATAGGAATGGGCCTTATAAAGGGTCAAGCTCCGTCTTTATATGGTATATAGAACTGTAGTTCAGGTTCACCTAAGGACCAGACAGACGTAGGGCCTTATAGTTGTGAAAAAATATTTATACGGAATGAACCCTTGCTTGCAAAGCGGGAACATCCAGGTTATAAAACCTCATAAATGTGGACGTGAGGCCCAGCCGGCCGCCGCACAAATATCTTCAATTGGTATTCCACTCGACCATGCTCATAACGAGGCCATGCCCGGATACCTGTTGAGGGGAACGTCATATCGTGCCATATCGTCCCGTTTGCCTGTGTGAGCGGTATCGGCCATGGGGCTGATTCCAGAAGCTGAGTCAACTTGGAGAACCATATCTGATTCCTCCAGAGAGGGGCTATCAAAAGCAGTGCACACTTGCTCTCCCTGATCCGCTCGATGACCTGAGATAGCATCGTGATGGGAGGGAATGCATACAGCGGGCGGCCTGGCCAGTTCTGGGCCAGCGTGTCCCTGTCCTTGGAGAAAAATGCTTGGCAACGAGATTTGTCTTCTAAGGCGAAGAGGTCGACCTCTGCCTCGCCGAAGATGCTCCATATCAGGTGAACTGTTTGCGGGTGAAGAGACCATTCCCCCGGGGAACATTGTTTCTGGATAGCATATCTGCACTCTGGTTCAGAATGCCTGGCACGTGTGCCGCTCTCAGCGAGCGCAGGTTGAACTGAGCCCATAGCAAGAGGTGTTTGGCCATGGTGTGCAGGTTGCTGGACCTGAGCCCACCTTGGCGATTTATATAGGAAACCACTGACATGTTGTCCGACTGGACCAAGATGTGGTGACCTTTTATGTATGGGAGGAAAGCCTTTAGTGACAGAGCGATAGTCTCATCTCTAGACAGTTTATGTGTAGGTGCCTCTCCGGGCTCGACCAAAGGCCGGAGATGGGCCTGCCCTCGTATAGGGACCCCCAACCTCTGTTGGAAGCATCTGTCACGATCCCTTTCCTCTTCGAAATCACGCCCATACTCACGCTGGACTGATACCAGTCGGCTGCTTTCCAAGGAGCCAGGGCTCTGACACAGCCGTGATTCACTTTGATGCCACACGTGAGCCAGTACACAGGGTTTTAACCAGCGCTGGAGGGGACGCATATACAGTAGACACAGCTGGAGTACTGATGATGCTGAGACCATGAGGCCTAACATCCTATAAAATCTCTTGAGAGGCGCGCAAGCGCCTGCTCTGAACGATGCCGCTAGATGCTGGATGGTAAGCGTGCGCTCTGACATAAGCTGCACTCTCATCTGTATAGAACTTATGACTGTCCCCAGAAAAGATATACTCTGGCAGGGAGACAGTACGCTTTTTGAAGCATTGATCCTGAGACCTAGGCATTCTAGATGGCTGAGGAGCCAGGATCTGTGAGTAATTAACTACGCCTCCGATTAGGCCAATCGTCAAGGTAGTTCAACACTTGCACTCCCCATTGTCTCAGGGGGGTGAGGGCTACGTCCATGCACTTCATAACTGTACGGGGTGCTAGGGATAGATCCAAATGGTTGGACTGGGTACTGATAAGTCTGCCCCTCGATGGTGAATCTCAAGAATGGCCTGTGATGGGGTGTTATCTGAATGTGAAAATAAGCATCTTTCAGATCCACTGGGAAAAACCAATCCCCTGGGCAAATCTGCGTGAGGATTTGTTTGGTTGTCAGCATTCTGAACAGGCGCTTCATAAGCGCTTTGTTCAGGTGTCTTAGATCTAAGATGGGCCTGAGGCCGCCATCTTTCTTTGGAACGAGGAAATAGCGGCTGTAAAAACCCGACTTGCTTAGTGATAAAGGGACTGGCTCTACAGCCCCTTTCACCAACAGTTTTGACACTTCCGTGCGAAGGATGTGAGCCACTTTGCTTCTCACCGATGTCTCGACCACAGCTAGAAAGCACAGGGGTCTGCGAGCAAACTGTAGTGAGTAGCCTTGCTTTATTATGTTCAACACCTATTCTGGTATTCCGGGGATGGCTTCCCAGGCCTTGGTCCGCATAGCTATGGGTTGAATGAAGTCTGGGGACGGGCCGCTTTGTGATAGGGACCCGGCCGCCCAGCTGTTTTGTGTTTGTGATACTGTGGGAACAGTGCTTATGTGCAGGGGTGCGTTCAGGTCCCTGTAAGCTTCCGGGTCAGGTCCAGACTCGTCCATAGAGTGGAGAAGTTTGGCCTGAAAAAAATGGAGGACAGCCATAGTGTGAAGCGCCGAAGCAGCTTGGTCAGCAGAGGCGTAAGCTTGGCCAGCGAGAGCTGAAGTGGTACAGCAAGGCTTAGACGGGTGAGTCGCTTTAGCTTTCCACCCCATAGCTGTGGGCGGGCAAAGATGCACGGCCACGGTTTCTTCGAGGAGGGGAATTCTCTTATATCCTTTCAACACAGCGCCGTCGACAGTCGAGAGCGTTGAGGAGGTGGAGGGTTTGAGACGAGCTGAATGCGGCGCTTTCCACGACTTCGTTAGCCTGTCGTGTACCTCAGGAAAGAAAGGAGTGGTCCCCTGCAGAAACCATTCGTCCAGCCTGCTTCACGTGGGTTACAGGTCTTCGGCGGCCTTGGTCAGCACACGGAGAAGTTCAGAGTCAAGGCTGCCTCTCACGCCGCTGGCACTGGCTTGTGTTGAGGGTGCGGGGTCGCTCATGGAGCCCGTCCACCCCTTGCATTTGGATACAGCAAGTGAAAGGCTGTCATCTTTCTCTTCTTCCTCATTCCATTATTATTCGATCCCCCAAAAGAGACGAGACCGTCCGCTCACTGAGAGGGGCGCAGGTCTGCCTGTGTGAACAGGACCGGCGAGGGGGTTGGTTCGCGCATCTTAGCCGACTCGCCATAGGTTCGTGCAGTTGCCGCAGCACAGCCAATGAGCGTGCTAGACGCTCAGCTACAGTATATGTCTGCTGTGCAGCTGCACTGCGTTTTAAAAATGTTGCTTCAATATTCTCGAGAAAAGTGTTTATCCCTACTGTGTTTATTCAGCTCTTACAGTGATTATCTGAAAGCCAAATAAGTTACAATAAGTAAGCCTTACAAACATTTCATACATTAAACATAAAATAATTTACTTCAAAAGATTGTTTTAGTCAATAACATCCACACTTGTTTTTTCATGGAGAGGTTTAACTAGTAGATGTAAAAGGTGTAACTTGGAGGGCCGTGGGATGCAGACAGATCCTTCTCCAAAAGGTGGCAATTTTAACCCATTTAATCCCACCGGTCACAATTGTGACCGTGTCTTTTTTCTTATTTCTCGAAGCTCTAAAAGTGTTGTTTTTGGCTCTAGGCAAGAAATTCAACTTTTAAATGAAAAAATAGATTGTCTTGATTAAAATGTATCAATGTCATGTGACTAGTGCGAAAGGTCACATGACCAGATCAGTTTACTTCCTGCTTGCACATCTAGAAGAAGATGTCTTCCTCAGACTACTACAAAAAGAAGTAAGTAAAACATCTTAATTAACAGATAGAACTATCAAATTTTGTACATATATTCTTAAAAGGGTCTACTACTCATATATTTTGAGAACTATATTCTTGCATATATATTTTGCTCGTAAGAGGTGTAAATTTGTTAACGGTCACAATTGTGACCAATGTTTTTCAAAGATCAAAACGACCTGCCACGTCCAAGATTCCAGCTTTCGTGACCTATGGCCCAACTGCAGCAGAGTGCATAATGCAAACTAGACCCGATCCAGTCGATTTGTTCCTGTTGATGTACCCTCCTACTCTGAGGGAGCTCACTGTTGAGATGTCAAATATCTATTCAATGCAAACCAAAGGGAAGACACTTTATCTGAACATGGATGAGTTGCTGACTTTCTATGGGGTTCTTCTCACATCTGGCTACAGTTCTGTGCCAGGGCGGCACATGTATTGGTCATATGACCCTGACGTCTACAATGAAGCCATCTCAAATGCAATGAGAAGGAATCGCTTTGATGAGATAATGGCCTCAATCCATCTGGTGGATAACTCAGAAGCCACAAACAACCCTTTCTTCAAAGTATGGCCCATCTTTAGTGCACTGAATGAGTCTTACAAAATGATGCCATACCAAAAATGGTTATCGGTTGACGAAAGCATGATACCTTATTATGGCAGGCATGGTTGCAAACAATTTATCAGGGGCAAACCAATCAAGTTTGGGTATAAATTGTGGAGCCTTTCATCACCTACAGGGTACATGTATCATATGGAGCCCTGTTGCGGAGTGCACACACATCTCCCTGAAACTGGCCTAGGACAGGGCCCAAGTGTAGTCCTTGGTCTAGCTGAACAAGCGGAAGTTCCTACAGGGTGTAACTTTGTACACGACAACCTTTTCACCTCACTAAGCCTCATTGATGAAATGACAAAACGAGGTTATGGATGTCTTGGCACTCTGAGACCGTGCCGCCTGCATGATGTGACTGTAAACAGGTGGAACAAAGAGAAAAAAGCCTATGACAAAGTTCCACAGCCCATGTGTATCCTCACATACAACCAAAACATGGCCGGCGTGGATCTGCATGATCTTCAGGTGTCAAGATACAGGGCTACAATAAGGTCAAAGAAGTGGTGATGGCCAATCTTTTCTTTGTCCCTTCAAAGTGCGGTAGTGAATAGCTGGTTGTTCTTCAGAGATGTTGTTGGTAGTGAATATGACCTCCTGGCCTTTCAGCGATCTGTGTCCCTGGGTCTCCTAAAAAGATACGGAAAACTACCTCTTGGCCATGGCAGAAGAGCTTCGATTGCAAAAACTGTCACTCAAGATTCTGCAAGCGATGGAAAATCTCACTGGCCTGTGAACACAGGGAACCGTTTCCTCAGATGCAGATGGTGTGACAAGCGCACTGTATATGCATGTGAGCATACAACCAAATGTGTGTAATGATTTATGTTTTCCTCCGTGGGTGCTCATGGGCGCACACCCTTTAAATTTTTTTTTTAAAAATAGGCAAAAAAAATTGCATTTCAGAACCTTAGGAAATGGACAGCGGCCGACACGAACACACACCTATTTACTTGATAATAAAGCCGTAAAGTAGGCTATCTTTCAACTCAGGACAGCGCCACTTCTCACAAATACAGACAGGATTGGAGATGAAAAGTTTAACTGACACGTAACCGCGATCAGCTTCGTGGGAAATTAAGAATCAATGTCACACAAGTCCACACAGTAAAAATTAGATTTGTTGACTCACCATTGCGGTTAATTCTTCAGGAGGAACGTGTCTCTGCGTACAGCAGTGCGCTTGATGAAATTATCAGCGATGATGTCCAGGTCCTGCTGTCGAGCCACTTCTTTGTGAGAGTTCATTATAACAATGTGATTTAGTCGGGCTTGCCCCAGTGTTGACCTTAGGTACGTTTTCAGTCGGCGCATCCCAGAAAATGACCTCTCTGAGCAGCAAGATGTTACAGGGACAGTCAGAGCCATTTTCAAAAGCTTTGTGATTTCTGGTAGTAACGCTCTCAAGTGCTCACCTCCTTCTCCTTTCATGAAGTCATATACATCTTGAAAAGTTGCAAGATGAACACCTTTCTGTTTTGCCAAGTCCAAACACGTCTCTATGCAATGTCGGCCTGCTTCCATCCATATCATCCCCATAGAACTGAATAATGTCTATACAGTCTGCCTTCCCGGTTACAAAATCTTCAACATCTTGCATGTGCTTGAATACAGAAGGATTAAATCTGCAGTTCAGAGATGCTGATGCTGTATCCATGACCTCAAAGTACTGCTGTCGGTACATTGCCTCTGGTGTTTGAAAACGTCTCAGGTTACGTATGTAACCATGGTTCCCTGATAGGGAACGAGACGCTGCGTCAAGCGCTGCAGGAACGCTCCTGCGTGAATGCGTCATGAAGCACTCGTGAAATCAGTCCAATGGCGTGACGAGACGTCATAGGCGGGTGACGTCATTGACCAGGAAGCTATAAAGCACCCCTGAACCAAACCATGTCAGCTTCTGATAGGTCGAACAAGTTGGTCACAGGCATGCCAGGAGTATGGCAAAGCGACACAGTGTCTCGTTCCCTCTCAGGGAACCATGGTTACATGGAAAGACGTTCCCTTTCAAGTATATGTGTATATGTGAAATCGTGTGCACATCATGCTAGAAACACCCGAGAACCCGGAGTAGAAGCCAAATCCAGGTTATAAAATCTTACAAAGGTGTGCGGAGAGGACCATCACATACCTCCTGAAGTGAAACCCCTGACAACAGGGCCATAGAAGCAGCCATACTCCTAGTCGAGTGGGCTCGGACCTTTAAAGCCTTGACTATCCATTTACTTAAAGTCTGCTTAGATGCGGGCTTCCCTTTACTCAGGGACCCAAAACATACAAACAGCTGATCAGACTTGCGCCACAGGGCAGCTCTGTGGACATAGGCATCCAAAGCCCTAACCGGGCAAAGTAAATTTAGTTTCTCCTGGTCATGATCTTGGAATGGAGGATGAGAGAAGGCCTGCAACATTATTGGACCTGCCACATTAGTGGGGACCTTAGGCACATATCCTTCCTTTGGAAACAGGAATGCTTTCACCATACCTGGCGCAAACTCAAGACATGAGGGAGCAACTGACAAAGCTTGTAGATCCCCGATTCTTTTCAGAGAAGAGATAGATAGCAGGAACAGAGTTTTTAATGTGAGAAACTTCTCTGGCACCTCTTCAATGGGCTCAAAGGGGGCCAGGGCTAGGCCTTCTAACACAATGGCCAAATCCCAGGTTGGCACCCTCGAGCGTGCCGCAGGCCTTAGCCTCAGAGTACCGCGAAGGAAGCGAACTACCCATGGGTGTCTCCCCACTGATGCCCCATCTAGAGGAACGTGATAGGCAGATATAGCTGCCACATACACTTTTAAGGTGGAGGGGGACAACCCCGAAGAGAATTTTTCCTGAAGAAAATCTAGAACTGAACCAACTGGGCAGTCAACTGGATTCACAGACTGGCTCGTACACCAGGCAATGAAAATTCTCCATTTTAGGGCATAAAGCCTCCTCGTAGAAGGAGCTCTGGAGTGCAACATGGTCTCCACTACCTCAGTAGAAAGACCTGAGTTTATGAGCTGAACCCCCTCAGAGGCCAGGCCCACAGTTTCCATAGCTCCGGGCGTGGGTGAAACACTAACCCAGCCGCCTGGGAGAGAAGGTCCCTCCTGACCGGAATTTCCCACGGCCACGTCTGTACCATGGCATCCAACCCCAAGGGGGCTGGGTGTGTTAGGGAATAATACAGGGGACAGTGCGTTGTCTCTCGAGATGCAAACAGATCCACCTGAGTTTGCCCGAATCGGCTCTAAAGGAGCTCCACCACCTCGGGGTGGAGTCTCCATTCCCCCGGCACCACTCCCTGTCTCGACAGAGAGTCTGCCGCCTTGTTCATGTACCCGGGGATATAAAGTGCTCGAACTGATAACAACTTTCCCTGGGCCCAAATCAGAATTCGATGTGCCAACCTCCAAAGTCGGCGAGATGGTAAACCCCCTTGGCGATTTATGTAGGAGACCACCGCTGTGTTGTCCGTACGAACCAACACATGGTGGCCCCTGAGGTCTGGGAGAAAGTGTCTGAGTGCCAGAAACACGGCCATCATCTCCAGCTGGTTTATGTGCCAGGAAAGCTGATGGTCGCTCCACAGACACCGAGCCGAGCGACCATTCATGGTCGCCCCCCAACTGGTGAGGGAAGCATCCGTCGATAGCGTAGAGCGACGACAAGGAGCTCCCAGCACCGGCCCTTGGGACAGGAACCAAGGATCTTTCCACATCACCAGAGCACGTAGGCATCGCCGCATGACTTTGATCATGCGAAATGGATTTCCCCTCGGGGAGAATCCCTTGGTTTTTAGCCACCACTGCAGGGGTCTCATGTACAGCAGGCCAAAAGGAATCACGTTGGACGCTGCTGCCATCAAACCCAAAAGTCTCTGGAACTGTAATACAGTGAGTGACTGGCCTAGCCTTACCCTGCGCACAGCCTCCAGGATCGAATTTATCCTGGCGGGCGTCAAACGGGCTCTCATGGTTTTTGTGTCCCACATTACGCCCAGAAAGGTGGTATTTTGTTGTGGAATCAGCACGCTTTTCTTTGCGTTTAGCCTCAGCCCCAACATCTTCATATGAGCTAGCACAGCATCTCGAGACTGAGCTACCTGATGTTCCGACTGCGCCAGGATGAGCCAGTCGTCTATATAGTTTAACACGCGGATGGCCTGAAGTCTCAGGGGAGCCAGAGCTGTATCCACGCATTTTGTGAACGTGCGGGGTAAAAGTGCTAGGCCGAACGGAAGAACCCGGTACTGGTACGCTTCGCCCCTGAAAGCGAACCTGAGGAACTTCCTGTGTTGCGGAAGGATGGAGACGTGAAAGTATGCGTCTTTTAGGTCTATTGTGACACACCAGTCCTCGGATCTGATCTGACACGCCATCTGTTTTAACGTGAGCATTTTGAATTTGAATTTTTTGACTGTTTTTTAGTTGGCGCAGATCTAGAATGGGCCGTAGCCCCCCATCCTTCTTTGGAACTATGAAGTACGGGCTGTAAAACCCCGACTCTCTGCTGTGGGGAGGAACCCTTTCTATAGCCTCTTTTCGCAGAAGTTTCTGTACTTCTCCTTCCATAACCAGAGCCTGCTCGGAATTTACCACCGTGTGTACTACCCTGTTGAACCTGGGCGGGCATGACCTGAACTGAATTCTGTACCCTTTTTCCACTGTACGCAGGACCCAATCTGAGACATTTGGCAGAAGTCTCCACGCTGCCAGAAAATCTACTAAGGGAACCAGCCTCTCGAGGCTGGTCTCTGGTGTTATTTGAGTGGCCAGCTCGGTGACCTGAAACGGCGCACCTGCAGGAAGCAACCGAACTGACCCTCTTCGAGCCCTCCTCGGAGGGTGCGAGCTTCCCCACGCCGCTACGTTTCCAGGCGGACATGACGATGTGAACTCGCTGAGGACCGCTGCGCCCTGAAACACCGGAGGTGGCAGGGTTGGCAAAACGCCCCAATGATGGCACCGAGAGGAGACGGGTGCCTCGGCACCCCGATTCCCCTCGGAGGGGACTGCCATCAAAGAATAATCCCGACGCCCCTCGTCAGGACCTCTTTGCCTGGGCCTTCCTAGAGACAATAACAGTCCTCAGATCTGCTCTACCTCGGGAAGACCTCGGCTGAGCGCGCTGCCCCGACCCCCATTCTCTCTGAGGGGGAGCAGAGACATAGACTTTTCGGGGGAGAAATTTCTGAAATGCAGCCGCCTGCTTTTTCGCTTCTTGGAACCTTTCGACGACTGAGTTTACTGAGTCGCCAAAAAGACCAGCAGGGGAGACAGGGGCGTCTAGCAATAATTTTTTATCTCTTTCTTTTATTTCAGATAAATTTAACCAGAGATGTCTCTCCGTAGCCACCAGAGCTGCCATAGAGCGGCCGATAGATTTTGCCGCTTCTCTGGTGGCCCAAAGAGACAGATCAGCTGCCTTCCTAATCTCCGCTATTGTTTCTCTCCCCACCTCTTCACATTCATCATCCATATCTTTTAGCAGGTCAGCCTGATATGCTTGTAGGACCGCCATAGTATGTAAACTGGCGCCGCTTGACCTGCTGCCGAGTACGCCCTACCCACTAAAACCGATGTCGTCCTAACTGGCTTAGTGGGCAGCTGCGGGGCTTTCAGCGACGATGCACACTCAGGGGAGAGATAGCCCGCAAGCGTCTCTTCCACCTGAGGCATAGCCGCATAACCACGTTCTTTTAACCCTACAATATTAGAATATTCAGATGTCGCTGGGTTAAACACTCTAAAAGATGCTGGTCTAGTCCATGATTTCGACACCTCAGTGTGGAGATCAGGAAAGAATGGTAAGCCCCGCTTTGGAGGTTGCGATCTAGTTGCCAAAAATCTTTCATCTAACTTGCTAGTTGACTGATATGATTCCTGCTCACCGGCTGGCCAGTCTAGATTTAATCTAGCAACAGCGTGAGTGACAACCTCTAAAAGCTCCTCTTGTGTGTGTGTAGTTGTGTGTGATAGTGCAAGGCTCTCTTCATTTTCTAAACTCACAACATCCAGTTCCTCGGAACTGGAATGCTGCTGCACTTGCGCTCCAGCGCGAGCAGAAGAAACCACAGCGCGTGCTTCTGACTCGCAAACTGAAGCGTCGGATTCAACGGGTAAGGGAAAAGATAGGGGATCACCCGTCTCTAACCCCGCCGTCAGATCCATCTGCGAGCCCCAGGACATGCGTCTCCGCTGTGCCTCGGCAGCAGCGGGACCCGAGCCCTGAGGCACGCGAGCCGAAGCACCCTCCTCGAAGAGCGCTCGGCGGGACCGGAGAGTTCTCATGGGCAGCCTCTCACAATGCTCGCAGCCAGCCCCCTCGAGGGCTGACTGGGCATGCTCCAGTCCCAAACACCACACACAAAGCTCGTGTGTATCCCCACCCGTGATAAAACGAGGGCAGGAAGTGACACACTGCTTAAATTGCTGCTTATTCATATTATATATATGGTAGAGACAAACACACACCAAATAGACAGAACGATTTCAACATAGAGCGCTTGTGAAGACAAAGAAGCTGACATGGTTTGGTTCAGGGGTGCTTTATAGCTTCCTGGTCAATGACGTCACCCGCCTATGACGTCTCGTCACGCCATTGGACTGATTTCACGAGTGCTTCATGACGCATTCACGCAGGAGCGTTCCCTCAGCGCTTTCAAGGCTTGACGCCTTGAAAGGGAACTGTGTGCCGCACCTCCACTGTCCAATCGCCGGGGGATTCTTCTTAGTCTGGGCACTAGTGTTGCACGATACACCGGTACTAGAAAGGTATCGCGATACCCAGCTATTAAAATCGGTACGATACTAAATGTTATTAGTACCGGTACTTTAAGAGTGACAGCACTCTAAATAATAAGAGCAGTATTTCTTTAATTTGCGTCGATGTGTGACAGCCGGGGGCAGGATGTGTGTGTAGAGCTCTGCTTCCACTGTTTTTATTCACTAAACAACAGAAAGCAGAACAGTAAAATATATACAGCACAGCGAAACATGCATGCATAAGAAATTAAAGCGCGGGACGTGCTCGCGCTGCCGGGCTCAGACCTGAAGCGCACACACTCACACACACACACACACACACGCCTTTCACACAGCATGCGTTCGCGACTTCAGTTCTCTCTTGTGGATTATTTGGATTGAATAATCAAAATTCTAGGTAAAAAATGTACGTCCGGGCAAGCATTCCCGTAAACACAGTCGGGTATGTCTTTAGTGAGTGTAAACGGTTGGTAATAATAAATCGTATGTGTTCCATTGGGTATCCTACGTGCAGGTCTTAAAGGGCCGGACCAGCAGCCTAATATTCTGTGTAATTAATGTTAATGAAACAACAGAAAATAGACAATCACCCAATGCTTGATTGAATAAATGTATCTATTTATTAAGAATCAGTCTATAGTTCATTTATAGAGTGAAGACTTTATTTTTTTCAGCTACAGTAGGCTACTAGGTCTATTTAACAGCAGCATTCAAAAAAGAAATGAAGCACTGTTTATTTTATTTGTCTCTTATAGTATTTGTCATATTGTTTGTAATTTGATTTTTGCTTATTTTTAATAACAAAGATACAATTAAATTAAATATCTATATTGTAATTATAAAATTACGTTTAAAAAATATTAAATAACTCGTTTCATGAAATGAGATTTTGGTCATCCCAACCTGTTCAGAATTGTGAAAGGTTAGCAAATGTTAAAATGATTGATAATAATGTCAATGTTGCAAACATCTTTGTAAGGACGTACACACTGGCACTTGCTAATTATTATTATTTTATTTAATAAAGGGGAGGGAATGGTCAAAAAGCAGGGAAGGAACAAAGTTTTTTTTTAATTAAATTATAAAACAATGAATTGTTAGTTCTGCCATATTTTTCAGTTACTTTTACTGTTTTCGTTTTTTTTTCCCATGGTATCGAGGTATTTTAGTCTGGTATCGTATCGAAGTCATAATTTTGGTATCGTGACAACACTAGTGTGTTAAATGAATAGAATGTTGTCCCGGTTTTAAAATAAAGCACAGCAATGATATTTGAGAGTGTTTCTCCCTTTTCAGGAAAATTATCGAAAAAGTATCGAAATCGCAATTCTTGACTTGGTATCGGTATCGAAACAATAATTTTGGTATCGTGACAACACTACTGGGCACATTTGGGCTATCCAAGTCAAGGACATGCGCTTCTGCTGTAGTATTTTTCCAAAATTCTTGGAATCCTTCACGAAGACACTTTATGTCTTCTCTCAGTGTGTCAATCAACTGCCTAGCTTACTGTAGGTGCAGCTGGCTGTTTTGAAGTGCAACATTGACTGTTTCCATGCGAGAGAAGAATTTCAGCATGAGTTTCAAGGAGAAAAAGGTGCTAAATTTTAGTCTCACTCTGAATCTAATTACCGAAAAGAACATGCACGGGGTCACTAAAGAGGCGTTTTCATCCGAGCCCCGGAGCACCCACGGTATCGGCGCCTATGCATGTGAGAAGTGTGATGCACCTCTCCACATTGAGTGCTTCAAGCTTTTTCATGGAGTCTAACCGATGTCTAACCGATGAGCTGTGGTCTACTGTTTACTCAAATTAGTTTAAACTTTTTTATGAGACTGTGAAATAAGTACACTGTAGTTACTGATAGTACCCTACAGTATGCACTGCCCTAATATGTTCTGCACTATGTTTTAATGCACATCATGTCTGCCTGCTCTGACATGCAGTATGTTTTTGAAATGAAAATATGTTTGACTGACTGACTGAAAATGTATCAGACAAAATGACTCTGGAATGTTCTGATATTTTATAAGCTATGACTTATCCACTTATAAAATGTTATATTATTGATAATTAAAAATGTATATCTTCCTGTTAAAAATGTTCAGAGACCATATTAAATTTTATTTTACTTAATGTTATTTTAAAGTGTTGAATTCTACATGGTGTATGGTTTCCATGCCCTGGCTTCTGTTATTTATGAATGAGCCTACCTCAGATGAGTTTGCCAATTGTTTGTATTATTGTAAGTTTAAACATTGTGTAACTTAAACAACAGTAATAAAGTTATGAAGTAAATTCTAACCATATCTAATTCTTATATGTTAAATATGTTACTGTTATTTTATGTTTCAAATGTCAATAGGTCTAATTGAAGAATTTGTATGAATTCTGACTATGCTGTTTCCCACCGGTCACTATTGCGACAGAGTTTAAAACCTATTATTTCACTAACTTAACCAACATGAAATCAAAAAAGGCATAAAGTTTGTGTGTCAGGGAGGTCTAAGGAGTAAAATACATGTACTCAAATTGCAAGAAAAAATTTGGCATTAAACATGCTATAAAAAATCATCTGTGGGGTATTTTGAGCTAAAACTTCACATACACACTCTGGGGACATCTTTAAAGACTGTGAATCGCTGTGAAAAGTCTCAATATGCGCAGTATAAAAAGCGCATGTATGAAACACGAAAATACGTTAAACTTGAAGTTGTTGAAGAAATAAAGCATATCATCTGCAGAATATTTTGCTCCGCTTTTACCTGACATGATCTGTCATTAACGCTGCAGGTAGCAATTGCATAAACTGGCATAACATTAGTTTTATTCTTGTGCACACACGCGCTGCTTGTTTCACTGCTTGTTTCACTCACTCATTTCATTTTATGGAATAAAACCATTCGTAACATTTCTCTGCTAATTTGTCTCTACACGCTTCAACTCTCAATGTACTGCAGAACTGTCTGGTCCTGCAACCCGTTCTCATCAATCTGCGTATAAATAATACGACTTTACACTTTCAAATTGCGTGTAATGCATAAGCCAAAGTCAGATTTTGCATGCAAGTAATACGTCAATCCTTCCCATTAACTTCGGTGGAGAGCAGATGCGTCCAAATACCATGCATCACCTTCAACGGCAATGACGTCACCAGCGAGACTCAGTTCGCCCAGTTCACCTGATGCACGTACATCTTCAAACAGGTAAGGAAGGGCAACCGTCCTTTTTTTGTAATAAGATCACGGTGTTAACTGTATTATTTTAATTATTACAGTGTTTCTGCATCACGTTACATGGGGTCATGTGTCAAAATGGCAGCAAATGCGTTTAAATTAGTTTGTGAACAGTACGTGGGCTGCTCTATCTGCTTCTACTGTAAACAGACCTGTTGCAGTTTGAAATTAATAAAACGGTTTTTAATCATGTTGTGACATGGGTATTCAGCTTTTAGACATGCCTGATGACAGCACTACAAATCAACAGACTGAATTAGTGTTAGCTAACGTTTTTAGCTAAAGTGGTAACGTTAGCCTACGGGACCTCCCAGGGGTCAATAATGAGGAATAATCAGTGCGAATGGAATAATTCAGGCACGGGCAGTCATTACTAGTTGCTTGCAGATGCATGATACTGTAGGGTTGGATTAGACTCCTATCCCCAAGATATTTGATTTCTAATGTCATCATATATAGTGCATTTTACCTAAAGAGCACATTGTTGATTTGATTGCTTCTATTGCTCTCTTCATTTGTAAGTGGCATTGGATAAAAGCATCTGCTAAAGCTAAATGATTAAATGTAAAGGTAAATTAAGAAAGATTTAGACTAGACGAGGGGTCCATAGATCCTAAAGTGAGTTTTAGAGATTATTGTCTGATTTGTCTCAGTCGTTACAGGCTTTAAACCCGGCCTAGAATGCCCACTCTCCCAAAACATCATATGTAATAATCTTCAATCCGCCCTCATAGAAGCTGAAGAAAATTTTCAGGATAAAAAAAAAAAAACCCTAATAATCGACCTGTCAGCTCCGCACAATTCCCCATTCCCAAGCATAAACAGCTTGATCCTTCTCGACGAATTTTCACTTAAATACCACGACATAGATCAGGCAATCGACATGATCAAAATTGCAGGTTGGGGCGCTTGGCTTGCCAAAATTGACATTACATCTGCTTTCAAAGTAATGCCTATCCATCCAGATTCATGGCACTTATTCGGAGTTCGCTGGCTTGGGAAATATTATTTTGCAGTGCGTTTAACTTTCGGATGCAAAAGCAGCCCTAAAATATTTGATATGCTATCAGAAGCCGTTTGCTAGATTTTGTCGAACCAGAAACACCTCATATCTGTTCTTCAACAGTCAGTTTCATTCAGTTTCTCAAGTCACTGTTTCCGTATCGGGGCAGCAACTTCAGCAGCCCAAAAAGGCCTCTCTTAACAGCAGATCCACACTCTTGGGAGATGGTCATCTGATGCTTTCCAAAGCTATATCAGGACCAACTGGTTCCACATTAAAAAAAAAAAGCCCACCAAACCCTCATTGATTAAAACCCCCATGGTGGTCCACCTGGGGTCTCTCTCTCTTTCCATTGAGCGAGCTTTTGTCTCACAGCGGACGCAGTGAGAACTCTCCGGTGGAGCACTTAGGTTTCTATCTTCCGTCCAGCAAGCATTTGGTCTCCCAGTGGATGCAGTGAGAAATCTCTCGGTCAAACACTCACGTTTTTTCTCTTTCCTGTTTTCTCTTTTACATCCAGCGAGCATTTGGTCTTACAGTGGACGCAGTGAGAAAATCTCCCGGTCGAGTACTCATGTTCCTCTTTCCTGTTTCTTTTTCTGTCCAGCGAGCATTGGTCTCACAGCGGACACAGCGAGAACTTTCCCGGTAGAGCACTTATGTTTTCTCTTCCGTCCAGCGAGCATTTGGTCTCACAGCGGACACAGTGAGAAAATCTCCCGGTCGAGTACTCATGTTCCTCTTTCCTGTTTCTTTTTCTGTCCAGCGAGCATTGGTCTCACAGCAGACACAGCGAGAACTTTCCCGGTAGAGCATTTATGTTTTCTCTTCCATCACAGCAGACGCAGCGAGAACTTTCCCGGTAGAGCACTTACATTTTCTCTTCCGCCCAGCGAGCATTTGGTCTCACAGCGGACACAGTGAGAAAATCTCCCGGTTGAGTACTCATGTTCCTCTTTCCTGTTTTCTCTTTTCGTCTAGTGAGCATTTGGTCTCACAGCGGACGAAGCGAGAACTTTCCCGGTAGAGCACTTACATTTTGTCTTCTGTCCAGTGAGCATTTGGTCTCACAGCGGACGCAGTGAGAAAATCTCCCGGTCGAGTACTCATGTTCGTCTTTCCTGTTTTCTCTTTCTGTCCAGCGTGCATTGGTCTCACAGCGGACGCAGCGAGAACTCTCTCGTAAGCATAGATCAGAATTGTCACTCCACCGTAGGCGGGTTCTCAGTCTGCCGTCCGTGATCTGCCACGAACTGCTCCCATCAAGAAAGGTGCAAGCTCTCCCAACTGGTTATTTCAAATTACAACTGCTCCCCATTCGTGGGTCAAGCAACCAGGTCCCTTCTCGAGATGCCAGCCCGCCAAACTCAGCACTCTTTTGGGGGGGGATCTTTAGTCCGGTGGCTGTCCTCTGCTCTTTAGCCTTTTGGGGGGGGGGGGGGTGAGGGTACTCTGAGTTTGGGCCGAACTCCGAGCTCGGAGCCCTCCCCCCGGACAGCACGACAAATACGCATTAAACTTTACTCCCTCTAATTGTAAGTAAGTGTAAACTCGTGAAATGTGCATAAAGAAACGTAACACAGAGCTACAAACTCAGAAGGCTGAAGTCAGTTTGGGCCGAACTCCGAGCTCGGAGCCCTCCCCCCGGACAGCACGACAAATACGCATTAAACTTTACTCCCTCTAATTGTAAGTAAGTGTAAACTCGTGAAATGTGCATAAAGAAACGTAACACAGAGCTACAAACTCAGAAGGCTGAAGTCACAGGACGATCTAAAGTGACCTGGTGGAAGAGGGACCGTGATGGGCAGCGTGTGACCACCAGCAGACGGAGGAAAAAAGGTTCATCTGCTGGTTAGTGTACATCTAAAATATATGTCAAATACTTTCAATGGAGAGTGATGATGTGTGATTTAGAGTAGGTGCCGGTTTGATAATGCTGTTGTTATTCAATATTCTGTATGCTTGCACATTCATAATGTAAATTACATTATAATGCCAAATACATTTAGGTTTGATAGTTTCCATGTTGCAATTTTGCCAAAGGTTTCAGTTTTTATTTTTGTACATCTGGCAAAGAGTTTAAAAGCATTGTAGGTAACACTTTATAATAACTGCACGCTATTAATCATTAGTTAAAGGGATAGTTCGACTAAAAATGATATTTAAGCCGTTCGAGATGCATATGTCAATCTTGTTTCAGACGAACACATTTTCAGTTATTTTAGAAAATGTCTTAGACCCTTCAGTGGATATGTGAAGCAATGGGGTCCACCTCCTTCAAGTCCCAAAATGTGCATACATCCTTCACAAAAGTAATCCATCCGGCTCCAGGGGGATAAACGAAGGCCTTCTGAGGGTAATCCGTGCGGTTTTGTCGTAAAAATATACATATTTAAAACTTTATAAATGAAAATATCTGACTTCCGGCAACGATCGACGCGCGTTCACGGGTGATGGAAGTCGGCGTACGAGGTAGGACGTAGCGTAGGAACCGTCGTGACGTAGAACGAACGCGCCAGCGCAGCCAGAGAGCAGAGCAAAACAAAACTCCACTCAGGATTTCCGTGAAGAGTTATTTGATTTAGCGTATTTAAAAGAAAATGTCGGAGGATTTTGATATTAGAGAAGAGGATATTGAGTTTTTGCCACAGCCCTATCTTTTTGAACCGGAGTACAGCGATGAAGAACTCAGGAATATGGAGGAGGCTGCATTAGCAGTGGCACAACTAACGTTAACAGCCTCGAGTAGACAGAGAGTCCGGGAGACATGGTGGTGCTCATGCAGGAGATGCGAGCCCATGCCAACAGAGGTCGAGAGTGTTTGCTGCCATGAATGGAATACTGGAATGCCACCTTTGGAAGCCATTGATGCCGCTGTTGAGATGACTGAGTCCAACTGTGTTACAGAAGATGATGGCTTTCCGCCTTTGTTGAGCCAAAGTGTTCTTGAAGTTATCTTCCGTTTACCTCGTATAAGCTGGAGACGTCGTTTAATGCCTGAAGGAACCGGGGACAGACTAACGGTGGAGTAAGTTTCGTTTTGTGTAAATGTTATTAGAGGTCCGGCTGATCTATGTTATTCACAAATTGCATTTATTTTACAGTCAACTTCGCCTGGTAGCATACCGAGTTGTGCTTGAATGGATGCTTAAAGGGGAAAAACTTGGAAGAGGCAACCGTAAGGTTCTTCCCTCCTGTGTTGTTCAAGCCATAAGGGAAAAATACGCATCCCAGTCTGGATCCTATGTGGGTTTCAGAGAAGCAGATTACCTTTGCCATGATGTAGTGAAGAAGTCTGCTACCTACTACATTATTTTTCAACAAAGAATCGTTACTGATTTTTAATTTCTAAATTGTGTTGCTATTATCACATCAATGCTTTTCCTTCAAGACAACTGTTCTGTAACATGACATAAATAACAAAACAATGAAATGTTAAAGTACAATTTGAAACTAAAAAAGAAATTAAACAGTGAAAAAATAATACTTTTATTAAAGTCCCACTAAGGCACAAGAGTCTATGTAAAGCATTGCAGAGGCTTTACTTGGAAAATCTTGACTGGTGCTTTGAAATAGCATCTTCTTTGGCAGGTTTTGGCTTTCGTGCAATATTTGCTGGTAATGTGGGAACAGTGACTTGAGATGACTCGTCTGGAACAGCAATGTTTGGGTTTCTACATTAACCAGTTCATCTCTAAATGTTTGTGTAGTTGATTCAAACAGTTTCTTAGCTACCCACTCCTTGGAGTGCTTGGGAAACACAACATTGTAGCGTTGTACTCCTAGAAAGAAACAAGACATACACGTTACTGTGCAATATATTATTAGCCTAATGTTAAACTACTGACCCATTCATACAAATAAGCACTTTGCATTACATTTCATAATTTGGAATTCACTATTGTGTTAAACTTTTGTTGTGGTAATGTTCTTTACTTACCAGAGGTGGTTGTGGCCTGTTTGCGAAGTACGTTTTCATTATGTTTCATAATTGCAAGCTGTGTGCGTGCAGACATGGAAGAGTAATGAAAGTGCAAGTTCTTCCGACAGTACTTCAGTAGCATGGAGTGGAAAACTTCAAGCTTTCCTGTAAAATAAGGAAACATAATTAGCCTGGTGTTCTAAGTAATCACTTTCAACATAAACACACACAATGTGTTTTTGCTGTAACATACCTGTATGCTTAAACAGGGACATTTGCTGCAGGTCCTTCAGAATACCTTTGTCCAGAACTATTTTCTCCAGCGTATGGTATGCACGAGACTCTTTCATAATCCACCTCTTCCGTCTCTGTTGGTCAGGATTGAGGGCAGGATAGAGACATCCCTGTTCTAGCCCATCCTCGGTCCAACTATGTTCCCCAGAGATGTGATGAAGTATTGACTTCCATTTCCAGATTAAGTCCTACATAACATAAGTTAAACATTTCATTATTTAATTTTAATTTAATCTACTTGAATATCATCTTTGTAATGTTACATGGTGTACAAATAAAAACTTACTTCAGAGTCACCTCCACAACTAGAGCAGCAATACCACAAATGGTTGCAGATGCACTTGATCCGGGGGTGGAGATCTCTGTTGTCCTTGTATCTTGACAAGGACAATAATTTCTTTAGCAACCCTGAGAAAACATTATTGATACGGTAATTACACAAAATATAATTGAATGTATATATAAAAAAGTATGTTTTTAATTACTAAAAGTAATCCTTGAGTAAAGGTTCACATCCAATCGAATTGTGAAAATTAAAAACAGTGTTGTTGACACAATTTCTTACCCTTCACCACATGCCAAATGTCAAACTCGTGGTGAATAAATGGATAATCCTCCCGCATGATCTTTCTTATGGATGGTGATCTGTCAGTGGTCAACACGTCTACTTTGATGCCTTTCTCTAAAATTTGATTTAGGCCTCTTTTAAACCCAATAGGCTCCATGGCTGTTGAGCTAGATGCTTCTGTTACCTAAAAAAAATAAGATACAACAAACATATTCTTTATATTGTTGAAACATGTTTCATCATTCTTTATAGTGTTTTCACTTAGGGTGTAATATTATGTAAGTTTGTACATTAATTTAAGTATATTACCATTAGTGGTGTTTACTAATTAAAATATTACATAATTGTACACTGTATTTATCAACATGTACACTCACCTGCACCAACTCAAAGTGTACAATTTTATCTGTTGTGTCATCCA
Organism: Gila orcuttii; assembly: GCA_026230005.1. NCBI lineage: Eukaryota > Metazoa > Chordata > Actinopteri > Cypriniformes > Leuciscidae > Gila > Gila orcuttii. The sequence continues at coordinate 45,406,804 of JAPDVR010000008.1, read as the reverse complement.
TAAGACTCTATGTGTTATATTTTGCAGAAAAACCAGGGCTGTAGCAGGTAAAACATAAGATGAAACAATAATTGTTTTGTTTTTCATATTTATTTTAATTATTGTAAGAAAGGTGTCTCATTTACCTGTCTGATCTCCCATCCCCAGATAAATGCACCTCACTCTGTAATGCAGTTTGAATCTGTAAATCATTCAGAATCCCTGCTTGTTTTTCTTTGTAAGTTGCATCAACTGCAGGAATGAGGTATGAAGACTGCATTGAATAGAAAGCGGTTTTCTTTGGCACCTGTAAGTTTAGCAGTGCAGCCCAATCAGCAAAGTTGACATAAGTTGCACCACTGAATACGACACTTGCAGAAATCAGAAGATTGTTTAAAGGCATTCCCCGAACATCTTCACATGAACTCCAACGGCCGTGATGTTTGTTCTCACATTCCCACCGCACTTCGATAAGGCTCCCCGAGCCTTTTTTCTCGGTTTCAGTAATTAGTGCACCACAATCCTGACATCTTCTAAACCTCTTCATCACATTTGATTCGTTTACAATCCATTTTCTTTCCTTCCACTTCTCATTTTCTCTATCTTCCTCTGTAGTTGTAGTTGACGTAGATGATGTCGAGCTGGCAGGAACAAAACTTGTGTCCTTGTCTGATGGACATTGCATTGAAAGCATGCTGATATCTAGACCACAATCTTCAGATGTCTGTGATGTCTGATCCTACGTAACAGACAGTAAATTGTAATCACAATCTTTAATTATAAGAATAGTGTGTAAATTCACGCATTATTATATTCTACACATTGATACATTTTTCAAGTAATTTGTAGAAAATGTTAAGATATTTCAACATCACAACTAATCATAACTATCATAACTTGTAAGAAAAAATTGCATGATAAAACACTTAGTGAGTACTTACCGACTGATATAAACGTATGGGGGGTAAGGCAATGTATGTCCCTGATGTTTCTGGACCTGTCCTACTGTCAAATGATTCTGGACTTCTAAGCGTGAACTTGAGTCCAGCCATAATTCCTTGATTCTCTTCTTTGCTGCTATGTTTGACTGGAGTTGACTGTGGAACACCCTCTAGTGCTGATACATCCAGGACAACTTTCTCCTGATCCTTTTCTGTTGATTTGCAAAGCAGACTTGTCTGAGCCTGTACAGCAGGATCCCTTGGTGTTTCCTAAAACATTTCATAATGCAATCGTACATGTTTACATACATGTAGAAGTTAAAGTGAAAGTAATTTAACTAAAAGTAGTTATATAAACCACTGTTTGACAACATTATCCAAACAACACGACAACTGGGCAAAACATTGCATGACAAAACACATACGAGTACTTATTGACTGATATAAACGTATTGGGGGGAAGGCGATGTATGTTCCAGATGTTGATGGACCTGTCCTACTTGGAGTTGATTCTGGACTTTTAAGCATCAATTTGAGTCCTGCCACAATTCCTTCATTCTCTTCTTTGCTGCTATGTTTGACTGGAGTTGACTGTGGAACACCTACAAAAAATGCTGATGCACCAAGGACATCTGTCTCATCATCCTTTTGTGTAGCTGTGTAACAGAGACTTGATTGAGTGGCAACAACAGGATCCCCTTGTGTTTCCTACAACAATAGATCATACATGATTACATTTTAAAAGAAAAATTTAATATTTATATAACAAAAAAGTGTGTCCATGACATTTTAACGTCATGTCTTCTCTAAAAACGTTAAGTAAAACGTAACTCTGTATTCGATCAAATTTGGAAATAAAATATTTTAAATCAATATTTAATGTCCCTTAACTTACTTATGATGTAATCAGACAGACGATTGTTATCGTGAAATAAGCCCATAGAGTGTGATACAAGACTGTATGGACTTATATAAACAACCTGCTTTATATACATTATTCCTTACATGTAGCATCGCAATCAATACACAATACAATACACCCAACAGTACAGAGTACTCAATACATACCGGATTTTGCTGGAAAAACAGCACAGGTACAGGCACGGCTGACGATTTCAGAAGTCGTTTTGTATTTCCCATCTTTGCCTCGTAATCTTCTGGGCTGAAATGTTCACTGCACATCCGATATCGCAAGAGTTTTTGCTTTGGTGTATTTATATCCCAACCAATAGCGAGCAGCCATAACTGCAATCGCTCAGAATCATGTACTGGGAATCTGTGAAATGTTACTTGTGCATCTTCCTTTGACGCCCGCGCGCGTAACCTTACAGTTTTAAATAAGTTTAAGCATCCAGGGTAGATGCATGACCGAACCATTTTAAGCCTAATAAAAAACTTAAGTATAGCTAAATCAAATAACTCTTCACGGAAATCCTGAGTGGAGTTTTGTTTTGCTCTGCTCTCTGGCTGCGCTGGCGCGTTCGTTCTACGTCACGACGGTTCCTACGCTACGTCCTACCTCGTACGCCGACTTCCATCACCCGTGAACGCGCGTCGATCGTTGCCGGAAGTCAGATATTTTCATTTATAAAGTTTTAAATATGTATATTTTTACGACAAAACCGCACGGATTACCCTCAGAAGGCCTTCGTTTATCCCCCTGGAGCCGGATGGATAACTTTTGTGAAGGATGTATGCACATTTTGGGATTTGAAGGAGGTGGACCCCATTGCTTCACATATCCACTGAAGGGTCTAAGACATTTTCTAAAATAACTGAAAATGTGTTCGTCTGAAACAAGATTGACATATGCATCTCGAACGGCTTGAGGGTGAGTAATGCATGGGTTAAATATCATTTTTGGCCGAACTATCCCTTTAAGCATTAGTAAACTGTTAATTCATCATTTATAAAGCATTAATATACATAAATAAGCAGTTTATAAATACAGCCATAAATGCTTTATTCTTGATTTTAAGCATATCTATAATGTGTTTAATAATTACATTTTGATACTTTATTAATGATCAATTTATCATTTCTAAATGAAGTATTACATTATTTACAAACCAGTTATTTAGGAGTTGTCAGTGGTTCATAAAATCACTTAGATAAATAAACTATTTAAATGCACATTCATACATCTTATTATTCAGACATATAGTGATAGTTACTTAGTGTGTTAAATGCTTTATTAACATGTATTTCTGCTGTATTTCATGATTATTTTAGGTAGTTATAAAGCATTTAGTAGTGGTCAGTTAACTATTTTTGTGAGCTCATCTAAAGTGAGGACTAGTTATACCTTGTAAAGCATTTACAAAGGAGATTTAAAGGTTCATTTATCTTCTAAACAGAACTGGAAACAAACACAACATAGTGAGACAAAACATATATATTTAATATATATGAATGTACATTTAAATAGTTTATTAATCATTTACTTACACTTTCTAAGTGATCTTATGAACCACTGACAACTCCTAAAAACTGGTTTGTAAACAATGCAATACTTCATTTAGAAATGATAAATTGATCATTAATAAATCATTATAAATCAAGAATAAAGCATTTATACACAGCAAAAAAGCCAGTGTACATTTCACTCAATTTGAGTCAAATTTAACACTCCTGAAATGTATATATGACTCCCTCCATTTGGGAGTTAAAATAACACTTTCGAAAGTGTGAAATATGTACATTACTCACAGAGTACATTTTAACACTGTAGGAGTTTATTTTATTGTGTGTAACACTTCAGTTGGATTTATGAATAAACCCTTACAGTTTTAAAATGTACTCTGTGAGTAATGTACATATTTCACACTTTCGAAAGTGTTATTTTAACTCTCAAATGGAGGGTCGTTTTTTAAGTCATATGTTTTTATTATTACATTGTGTGTGTGTGTGTGTGTGTGTGTGTGTGTGTGTGTGTGTGTGTGTGTGTGTGTGACAAGTAACAAAGGATTAAATAAACAAGTAACACAAGTTACTTGAAACAGGTAGTATAGGATAGAAAAGTTTTATTTATGAAATGTGCTTTTTGACAAGAATATCTTTTCAGAAATAAAAGCATTTAGCCAAACAAACATTTCATAAAATCTGTTATAACTTCATAAACTTTGCTCTTCTGACAAATCAGAAACAAGTGCATATAAAACGGTATAAAAACTGTAAAATATCAAATATAAAAACAATGACTTTGGTTCAAATGATGTTTGTAACTCATAAACTTGAGGTTACCCGTCATGACAAACATTCTTAAGCTTTCTTTCTTTACTAAGCAACATGCCCAAAATAAACAAAAAGCAGTCGGGTATCAATTCAATTGACCGAATTTGTAAAAACATTCATGTAAAAACAGTTTTAGCTTGTGTGCTCCACAACAAATTAGAAATAGTTAAATATGACTAAAGATCTTCATGCACAAAACAATGCACTGGAACAATAAACAAATATGGTTCTTCAAAACCATATGATGCTTGTAAATCAAATGGTCTGAAAAAAGGAAGATCCTCTACTCTTGACAGACCAAAAATTCTGTTCTCTTACATGGTAAGCATGAAGATGCTCGACAAAACCAACAGTTTCAAAGTTTTTAGTGACCAAAAGGTTGGTCATCCATTAGAACAATTTCAGTTATTTTACTGAAAACAGGTAGGTCATTTTCCATTCTAGTGCAAACCAGTAGGTCATGACGATACTCGGTTCCAGAATGTCTTAACCATGAAGCCACTGTGATCTTATCACTATCCAAAAATGTGGGTACCTTTCAAGAATAGTGTCACAGTATGGCAAATCCTCAACATCTAGAGTTTTTAAAGGGCCATATTCAACATTTCTAAAAGGTAAACTTTCCCAATGATAAGCAATTCCATACTGGTGTTTTAATGCAAGAGACTTTGTGATGTTTTTAAAGTTTTTTATACTGTTTTTAAAAAACTTATGTTTAGCTTCGAAACGCATTGACCATACATGTACTAATGGACCAATCTTACGTATGCAACGTGGATAATGTAACATGAAATGGTGTTTTGGAATCAAATTCTTATGTGGATATAACTCTTTAAAGAGACTATGATGCTCTACAATAAGGTGTTTCAGATAGTGGGTCATACCTTCGGTTATTACAGGAGAAAACACTATGTCAATGATCTGCAATAACAAAAGTAGTAAATGCCAGTGTTTATTTTCCTCATCAACAAGGTCTCCAAATATCAGAGGAATATTTCGAATTAAACAGAATGTCTGAATGGCATTCAGTCCTATACCGTTCCCTGCCTGCTCTTGGTTTACTCTAGTAGGCCGTTTTTTTCTTTCCAAGCAGCCATAGTTGAAAGAATAGATTCTGTTACATATGTCTTGTCTTGATATAACGCCAGAAAGATATTCAAGAAGTAACTTTATCTCGTACTGTGCGACACCCTCAAGGATATCATGCATTATATCAGGAGCGTAATTGTCACAAATATGAAAATATTGTAAGTCGTTTAGCAGACATGTGCGTTTAACCCCAAAAGACGCAGTACTGTTAGGGTCAGCTAACAAATCTGCATAGTGCTGTTCTTGCAAAGCTTTGTTTCGTAATACAACATTAGTGTTGTCTTCACTGAAAATAGACTGTGATGTTTTCTTGTCTACTAAACAGAATCGACAGAAGTAATGGGCACTGAAAGACTCCATGAACCCAAGAAGTGTGTGCATTCCTAAATTGTCCCCTGTAACCTGGGCAATTGTGCCAAACAAGGGCTCTTTGGAGAAAGGAACTTGAATTCCTGAACTTTCAAGGACTTTCAAATCTTCAACAAGAGGCCGCAAAATAGCATCAAATCCATAAGTCTTAACATCCTGTGCATGGAATAATGAAAGTAAATGAATATTCATTAAACTTGAATTCATTTTTGGTGGAAAATTCCTGAGAATGAAGTAAATGGCTCCAATTTTGTGAATGCCTTGCTTGGATCCCAGTGGATTAGCAGGTTCAAAGTCATCATAATATAACTGTATCTGAAGTGCATTTTGTTGTTTACTGAAAAGCGGGTGGTTTTTAAAATAACTTCCATCACAAAAATCGTAATAGACAGTTGTACTCTCACTTGGTTTTGACATATGTTTACATATATCTGCATTCCTAAAAATAAACTGCAAGGTGTCCAACAGGGGAATGTAAATAAATGTGTCAGTTACAGGGACTTGATCATATGTCCGCGTCACCCGATTCAATCTACTGTCAAATCTTACCCCTAACTTGATCTCTAGAGGGTCAACAACAGCCCATTTCTCTTTAAAGTATTTTTTCCACTTGTGTTCTGAACTTAGATTTGTGAATGGATTATCCAGGTTATTAAAACAGTCCTCTATTTTGGATGCTGTTGCAAAATCATCTGCAGGAAGTAAATTCATTACATCACTTTTGATATTAGAATGCATTTCATGGACCAGTTCTTCCATATCCGATACTACAGAAGTTACAACACTGGTTGCTACTCCACTATTTTGCAATCTAGCGATAATAGATGCACACATTTCTTGAGTGTCAGTCACCCTCCCTTCATCACCGAGTGATGTCTCTAGTAGTTCATTGTGGTCATTTAAATCTGACGGTCCATCAATTTCAATTTCATTTTCAGTCTCTGTTTGGTCTAGAAAGTAATTTATATGAACACTCAAGTGTTTTCGAAATCCGGCATAGGTCATGAAGCTATGCTTACAATTGTTTTGTGCACATTTCAAGTTCAATTTTTTCCCAGGATAGTAAGCATGGATAAGTTTCAGATGATGAACAAGGTCATTCACAGTTGAATGTACCGCTTTGCAAACAAAACAGCGGAACATTTTAGTCCTAGACAGTTGAGCTAATTCAGAAGTTTGGCTCTTAGGTCCTTAACCCTAGGAGTTTCACGAACTGTCCCAAAGCCAATCTTGTAGATCGTTGTCTGAATGAATGTAAACATAGCATTTAAGCACTGGGGGTATGATGCGCTAAAAACAAAATATGCCTTAAAAAGTTCATCGAAAGCAGCAAGGGAAGACTTTGCCTGACACGGTAGGAGTTGTCCATCCAGCACAATGTAGAAATCGTGGATTGTGTTCTTCGCTGATCCAACTGCAAGGAGATGTGGCTGAAGGCCTTCAGTCTTCTTAACATGTTCAGTTAGACTACGGCAAGACTGAAATGATAGGGGAAAAAACCTTTAGAAACAAGTAACCTAAGATTAACATCTCACTAGTGTTTCCGTACAAACCTTGTGAAACTGCACAATATAGTCCATTGCTTCCCTGATGCTGATCTTTGTGGATTTGTTCCTACCACCAGCTGAAGGTGGCAAAAGGAAAGCCAAGAGTAAGAGAGAGGACATGTCATTGTCCCACCCTGCAAGCATGAACAAAGTGGGCATGTAGATAAACAACTAATAGTTCATTATATGTAACAGACAAAATTTGACATCTTCACAAGTAACAAAATTCTTTACCTTGCCATTCATTTTCCTGGTTTTGTCCATTGGCCTGAGCAGCTGCAAGCAGGCTGTTGAGGTGCAAGTTGGAAGTAAGGGTTTTTGCCTCTGCAATGACTTTGGGTTTTAGACTGTCCCATTGTTCTAGAAGTCTGAAAGCTGTTTCAGTTCCAAATTTGATGTCAAAGTCTTGAAGTACCTGTAAAAAATATCAATAAACATGACAAACCAATACAAGTCCTAGACACCATGCTTTTCCCACAAGATCTAATTTTCTCTTCACATTATACTATCATCTGTATCTTACCAATCCTTTAGTGTTGTAAGGAACTCAGCTTTTTGGAAATATTAATAATCAATAATATCTTGTTATTATTAATTATAAATATTTGGGTCAGTTAATTGGATTAACTTGATGTGGCTGAATTAATATTACAATCAATTAATCAGTTCGTCCAACGAACTCTTTTGATTATTAATTTATTCTAAGAAAAGGGTATCTTCCATGGCCACAGAAGAATAATTATTTCTTCGCATATACCGCACGTTGAGCCAGTAGCAAAAACCGTGATCATAAAGTGACAATGTATTGCAAACAAATCAGAACCAAATACATATTATGTACAAGTTTTATTAACTAAATATAGATATTTATGTGAATATAAATAAACTAAACAACATACACACATGAATACATAAATAGGTTAGTGATAGGATGAAATTGGAAACCGGAAGAGGGTCTATGAGAAGAACCATCAGAATTTCATTTTCACATTTCATTGAATTGAATACTTGCATTTGTAATGGGAACAATTCTTGAAGTTGTTGAAAATTGAAGTCTTTGATGGTTCCGGCAGTGTCAAGTGGAAGTTGGTTGAGCGTTCTGTTTCTCCAGGAACGCATGATTGGTTTGGTCAAGGCCTGGGACTCTGTTGAGGCCACGCCGAGTACCCAGGAGAAGTGAGGAAGTCGGAAGGATGGGTGATTGGAGTCGTTGTTGGTTGGAGTCTTTGTTCCAAAACTCCTGAGATTGTCTTTGGTTCTTTGTGAGAGAGTCTCCTCTCTTTTCCATGAGGCCGGATCTGGTTGGGATCCAGGCCTGCTGGAAGGCCTCTTGGCCCCCATGGAGGGGGGAGGGGGGGTTTCCCCGTATCACCCGAGACAGTGTTTGCGGCAGGATGGAAAACCAAGAGAGGGCGGTCACTGTTGCCTGTCTCTGATATAGTCTGAAAAAGAACCACCCCTAAGGTTTGAATGGACCTATGAGTAAGGTGACATGTCTAAGAGGGGAAGCGGCTCGTTGATTTATGGTCTTTGTCCCCAGCGTGCTTAGACTGTTCATTCAAGCTCAAATAGACATAACAAATTCAAATTGCATTCTAAGAGAAGGTGATGTACATCAAAGTATGTGTCATTAAATGAGGATTAATTAGGTAGGAAGAATGATACAGGTGAAGTTATATTGACCGTTGGGTGGTTGTGCAACCACATACACCCCAATCAAACATACCATGTTGTTATACCTAATAGTACACGAGACAGTAAATCATCACGGTTTCTGTGAGGCATGTTCCTTCATAGATCAGAGTAATACCGCAAAGTTTATTTAATTAAAGATTGTCTTTCTCTCTTGAGCATGTGGCGCATGTGGCCACATTCCTTTGAGGTCGTAAAAGTCTGTTATCAGTCTTAAAGTGTTCTGTAACCGGACACCCGGCTGACAAAGTAACTTCATTTGTGAGGTTAGTTTTGGGGGGGAGTTTCATAGACCTTTATATTGATTAAATATAGTGAATATGAATAATTAGTGTGTGTCTGAATGGTCCAGACCCTACAGTGTCAAGAAATCTTGGAAAAAACGAAAACACTGTATTGGACTTGACGGCATCATGAATAAGCTGCTGCCTGTGCTTGAATGTTAATTTCATCTTCTCCAAAATCTGGTCCTTTTCAGCACAATGATTCATAAAAGATATAGCTTCCTTGCACTGGTCACCGTCCAGCTGCTTTTCCAAGTGGTTCCAATTGGCTCTATGAGCTGTTGGCCCTCCACTGCCATCATCATCAGATGTTGCACTTGACCTGGCATTCCTTGTGCTGTGGGGTTTGCTTTGACGTGAAACTGTTTTTAGTCGCCAGGATATGTATCCTTGATTGCTCTTGGGGTCATAGAAATATTTCTTTAGATAAAAACAAAATGATTGCGGATGAGATTAATGCAAACATTTAAAAAGTCTGAACATCTCACTATACTAGGCACCAATGAGCAAATACTTATTGATACAGAATATAACAGCACTTAATATAATTAGGGATGTACCGAAATGAAATGAAATACACACGAATTGATGGTGAAACTTGCCAATTAATCCGCAAAACACATGTGTGCCGAACCGTGGGGCCGGGTCCGTATGGATCACTGATCAACTACAATCCTTTTAACCCCTAGCATAGAGCAGAATATTGAGTGGAGCGTCACACCGTGCAGTGATAACAGCTTAAGTGAGAGTGAAACCTGAATGCTAAGCACTCACTCTTTTGGCTTGTTTTTTTCTTTCAGCCAAAAACCAAAAATGTCATTTTCGGCCGATAATTTTCAGGGGCCGAAAGTTTGGTCCATCCCTAAACATAAAGACTAAAAGCAACAGGAGATGTGACCTGGTTGCTGAAAATCTGAAATATGGCTTCACATTCCATTTTTAAAGCTTCTATTAGGTACTTTAACACAATGAGAAAAGGTTTCAATACTTACATATCCAGTTTTTGAGTATGGATCCTTGAGTGCTGGAAATAGTGTTACAATTCCCAAGGCACAGCGAGTTTTTGTTTCTTTGGCAGGGACACGGCTTTAAAAAGAGCTTATGGGAGAATTTAAAACATAACTTATCCGCTAAAAGTAGTCTGATTACAAAAACTTAATAAATTAAGAAAATTACATCTTGCCTTACCCTTCTTTGACCCTTCTTCTTTCAGTAATGTATGCAACTACAATATTGACTAAGTGTCGCCGTGTTGCGTTTGTGAGTTTGTTCTTTATATTCGGCCAAAATCGCAGGTCCACCTGCCTTTTCCTCCAAAATGCCATTGACAAACTATAATATAAATAAAACATATTTTAATATTTTTTAAAAGTGCTATAATGCCCTCATAATATAAAAATATGAATAACTGCTAAACAAGTCAGCTAGTAAATTATTAATTTTAACAATCACCTGTTTTGCCTCAAAAGTTTCATCAAAACGAGGTCTCTTGGAGCTTGGTCCAACACTTTCATCAGTCTCAGAGGACACTGATAGTGTGTCAGGGTGGGAGCTACAAGAAGAATCAAGGACTGGGCATTCTGGAAACATTTAAACATTAATTAATTACATGCTGGTTGTGAAAAAAAAAAATAAACCTATTTTTATGGGGTTAGGATTGTTGCATTATTCCAAATAAATAGATTGAGATTCACAAACAAATGTAGAGAGGTTCACAAAACATTATCAAATTCACAAATAAATAGATTAAGATCCACAAATAAATGTAAAGAGTTTAACAAAAATGTATAAAACTCACAAATAAATGAAATGAGATTTGCAAATCTATACAAAAAAAAAAAAATGTATACGTGAAAGAGCAACATACTTCAAATTAAGTGTTCCACGGAAAAAAAAAAGAATTTAAAGCCGAATTGTTATGAAAGAATGAGCATTTTTTGTTAATCAATTTCTTTAAATAATTGAATGAAGTGTGCTAAGGAAGTATTTGTATATCAGACACTTACCTGAATCTTGGTCAACAACTCTCTAAAGTATATCATGAGATTTCTCCTCCAGCACGTCAGTGAAAACATCCTCATCAACCTCCACACCGGTGTCATCTTGCAAAATCAGATCCTTGTCTTCGATGGAAAATTTCTTCTTGACTTTACGTTTGAGAAGAGATAAAATATATATATATATATATATTTTTTTTTTTTTCTCCACATGCAGCAACTGATATAAACCTCAATAACGGCTTTAACTTGGGGGGGTGGGGGTGGGTGCATGTTTACATGACAGTTTCCACCGAAAACGGACATTTTTTTGAGCGTTTTGGCCATTTACTTGCACGACAACGGCGTTTTGGGTGCCTTGAAAGTCAATAATACGAATCTAATGTATTTGTAGCGAGATACCAGCGGTCATGTGACAAAAGAACGAAGACCCGAAAGACTCGATGATGAATCATTTGTCTTTCCGGTACTGACAGCATAATCTCTATGGGACTGACAGGAAGAACGGAGGACCCGGTAGAGCCGAACCTGAACTCTCGAACTAATAATTTCTGTTTCATCTACAGAATTTATGGGATGTTGCGCGGATGCGCGTTCCACACAAAATGAACGAATCACTCCAAAAACAACTCGGTATTACCGAGTCATATTAAAGATTCGTTCAAAATGAATTAATGACATCACTAATACATAATACAGCTTTTAGGCCCTGTATACACCTGGTATTAAGTTTTGGTCGATGGGATAACAAGTAGACGAGGTAGACACATTCCCGTTTACACCTGGTGTTTTAATTAGTCTCTTATGTCTTTTTTCAACCACATCCATCTATTCAGATTTCTTCGAGGGGTCTAACAAACGCTAACGTTAGTAATTTTCGCAAATTTGTGTGCAGGGATCGTTCACGATCATGTCGTCTGTTTAAATCGTTGTCGTGTAAACATACCTTAAGAGTATAATTGAAGAACTTACCTTCTTTCATTAAACTGGTGTAATCGGCTCCATCTGTTTTAACCAACTTCTTCTTTCCTCCAGATATCACTTTGAAGAGCATTGTTACTGAAGAGTGAAAAACGAATAGTTTTTGTTGATTAAGTTACCATGCAGAAGCTGCAGTTCAGTAGCCTAAGCTTTATTTACAGAACAGAAAAAGAAAAGCTAATTTTAGTTGAAATCCATTAAAACGTTAAGGGCGAATTCTGTGTTAACGACGGCCGGTCTCAAAATGCGAGTCAAGACTCAGGGCGGGAAACCCCGCGCAGTTTCCAATGCGAACCACGCATTAATTTTTTAAAATACATTTAAGAAACTTTCGTGGTGAGATGATTAAAACTGTAACGTTATCAATTGAAAATGCTGGTTCGCCATACAAATACACCAATTAATCATGAACCGATTAGATAATCCTTTGCAGCCCATTTTCAAATGAGTCTCTAACATTGCATCCCCTAATAGGCCTATAGCAATAATACATTTATATTTTATGGATTATTAAAAATAGGATTACATACATAGTTATTTTAAAGACAATCCACATAGGCCTAAGCTTATGTTACACATGCTTAAATGAACTGGCTCAGAAACCGTGCAGACACTTTGCAAAAATATTCAAACGACTTGAAACGATTTGCTAAATATAATTATAGATCATTTATTCTCTTTTCTATCACACAATTCGTTAAAAAAAAAAAAACGATTGAAACTTACCATTCAACCGGGAGCAACGGAGCAACCTCGCCGAACTCCTCAGTCAGTTTCCCAACTGAAATGAGTCGTAGAGTATTGTGGGAAATACAATGCATGTTGAGTTAAAAGTTTAACACTGAAAAATAACTCTCTTTATAGACGCTATTTTACACTTGTGGATCAAAATGTACTCTGGTTTTAACACTGAGCAACACCAGAAATTTCACACCGTACATTTAACACTGGTAGATTTGCTGTGTAGCTGTATTTATAAACTGCTTGTTAATGTATATTAATGCTTTATAAATTATGAATTAACGGTTTACTAAAGCCTAACTAATGATTAATAGCGTGCAGTTATTATAAAGTGTTACCGAATTGGATTCTAATAAGAATTCTAATGTGGTTTATGTTATTTTTTACTTCCAAACAGTTGGCACTTCTCCATGTGCTAGTTCCACCATCACATCTTCACCATGTACTAGCTACCAAGATCTTGGTAAGAAGAAAAACTACTTTAAAAACACTTTTCATAATAAGGTATGCTTCAAATTAAAACAAGGAGTTACGTAAAAAGGAAGCCTCGTTATACCTGCACTTTTGCTATGTTTAGTAACTAGCCAACTAATGATGTTCCTTTTCTAAATTATTTTTCCACAGTCCTCTAACATGCCTCAAATATTAAAGTTACCACAATTTGGTGCATCAAGCGTTTGAATTTTATTGAAAGGATAGCCCCTTGAGATGTAACATCTCATTTTCAAGGGAGCCCTGTCAACATGACAGAAGTAGGAACACTTTAGTCCATAGCATCACTGTTTCTCAGCAAAGTCACATGGTTGTTGTTTAGTTTCACAATTAAGTGGGCAACACTACAACACTACACAGAATCTTAAGGGTCATGGATTTCATTGCCCATTTCCAACTATCCTTTCACCCTCTGCCTTCTCTGCTATCACTGGATTGTCCCTGTATTAAAAGCAATGGAAATGCCTCAAAAGAAGTCAGTGGTAGGGGAATTGCCATGTTGGATTTCTAGTATGTTTTTATTTTTCTCTTTCTCTCTCTGAAGATTTTAATATGCAGAGGCTTGAGGACCTTCTATGGGATTCAGAGAGCATTGATGAGCAAGATTTTGCTCAGCAGCCATCTTTGACCAGTTGGTGTCAAAGACAGAAAGGGGTCCAACAATGTTGGCAACAGGCAAGGCCACAAAACATTCACAACTTGTTGTCAGCTGAGAACATTGTCCAGATGAAGTGCAAGTACTGTCACGTGAGAGAAACCATCATCTGTTACAGGGAATGTTTGCCCTCAGAGTGGTTTTGTGCAGAGTGTGATCAATTGGTACATAAACGCCACACTCTGCACAGTAGACAGACATGTACAGCTTTTATAAATACATTCCTCCAACAGAGTTTGTGGAACTCCATGATGACAAGTACATCATCTGTGAACAAGGTTGGAGTCTCTTTTTCAGTAGATTTGCATTTTTTCATCAACAGACAACATTATTAAATTATTCATTATGTTTTCCAAGTACGCAGCTAACAATTCAAAATTCTTTAATGTCATCCTGATTGTCCTTTGCTCTTGCAGATTTTTTGCTGCCAACAGCATTTCCTCAAATTATATGCTCCTGTGACACTGGTGATGTTGCAATCTTTGTTGCTAGATCAATCATTTTTTAATTATTATTATTATAAGTAGCTGTAAGGCTGGACAGTATTGCAAAAATGGTGGTCGAGTCTAAGCAGGGCGTAAATTCAAATATACCCAACTATGTAGTTCAAGGTCCACAAGTGCCTGTAATGACCATACTAGACAGCATTGTCATTTGCATCCTTGTTGGATTTGAAATGGGTACATTGACAAAACATAAATGGGTGATCTAGTAGTTTATTGTCATTTAAAGCTGTACTATAATTTATTTCAGGCTGGCAAAGTGAATGCAGATACTTTTCAGATGAGCTTTCTGCAATACGTACACTGCAACTCTGAAGTGAACCAACTTCTGGAAAAGGAGCCATTTGTTTGTCCAGCCTGTAGCCCTGAAATCGTGGCTGTTTCAGTGGATGGCAACAGAAAACTCTATAGGTTCCAGAAAACAAACCAGTGAGTTTTGTTAAATACAGCCAATTTAGTTAATGTATGTAGCCTACTTTCAATTAACATTATCATAATAATATAGTTCTCATTTTGTTATTTACAATTTAAGCTGTTGATGCTGTAGGTGTTGAATGTAATATCTATGTTAGACTTTGTAACCTTGTTTTTAAAAAGTGCCGTATAAATACTATTATTATTATTGTTGTTGTTGTTGATATTTAAAACTTCTTACTACAGTTGTTATCCAAAATACATTTTATTGTAGGAGTCAAAAGCCAGGGTTCTTTGATGGAGTGTTTTTAGCCTAAAACTCTGAGGTGTCCAATTTTGTTGAGGAAGTCCGGGGGGCTGTCAAGAGCGCAAGTTTTCAATCAGGCTGATCAAAGGGTATCTCAGGCTTATTTTATATCCTTCTTTAATGTTTGGATGAGTCTTTGATTATGTGTTGAGATGGCAATGGCAGGGTGCTGAGCTTAGCGATGCTATCGAACTTTCACAAAGAGTGAAGTTGTAGAGTTGGATGAAAAAACTACAGCTAGATTCTAATTCAGGTAGTTACAGATTAAAGATGGGTCAGGCAATCAAAGACAAAATCTTGACTGTAATTGTTGGTGTGTTTGAGCATACAGCCCTGCTATTTAATGTCCTTGAATGAACTACTGACGTTGAAACAATTTACTTTTGTAGACGGCAGGAAAAGCGATGTGTGGGGAATCCCACTGGACAGCAACAAGAGAGACATCGAAGCAGGCCAACAAGTTGGACGAAGAAGGTGTAGAAATTGATGTGTGCAGGCATGGATTCCTCCTCAAAGGTTGGTATTGGTCTTGATAAATTGCAATTAAAAATATTTGTAGATGATGATGATCTGAAGTCTATTCTTCAGTGTGAAATGTGCTCTCTACTTATTTCTATTTTCCAATAGGTCTGAATATGTATAGTGGAGAAATCTTTGCATATCCAATGTTTCTCCAAAAGGAGTTCCAGAGTGCTACATTTTTGGCCATGGATGTGACCTGCCATTATGTGCCAAACCTGGAGAAGGTGTCAGAAGTCCTGATTCATCTTCAACCTCTTCAGAAAATGAGACATTGTTTGTCCGTGATGCATGCCAAAGCCCGCAATACAAAATGCGAGGTGATGCTTTTAACTACTTGGCTTTTACATTTCAGAGTGTGATGTAGCCAACAATTAACGTAAAGTGCCACAATGAATGACATTCTGACCCAAACAACAGCAACCCAGGAGTGTGTTTTGAGTTGTACATGAGGCCCTGTATGCTGTCCGCTACAGCTGGTGACCTCGGGATATGCATCAATCTTGATCACCCTGCTGTCCACACTGTTTAACAAGTCCACTGCTTCCTGTAGATTATGTGGGATGCAAGGAACCAGGAAGGTGCTGGAACCACTCTTGGTGAAGAAGTGGAGCAAGTCAAAAGTTTTCTCTCCAGATGTGCCCTGACCACAAAGTATATGGCCAAGTCAGGTTTGTAAGGTTCTTTGCCCCCTGCTAGCCTGCAAACGTACACATTAACATTTTACAATTCATTGTTTTTTCTATTGTTCTTTACAATAAGATCTGATATGCTTACTGTCCATGCTATTGGGTGGAATCAGCGTAAAGAGAATAGCCTCCACATTGCTTTGTCTTCCAGATTAAAAAAGGTATGCTAATGTATTGAAAAATGATTAACTATATAAACAGTTACATTTTAACTTAAAGTCCACCCAAAAGGCATCACACTGTTACCCCCATGTAGACATTGTAGGGGTGCAGGACCTCAGCTTTGTATATGTAGTTTGTTAGAGAATTTACAGTTAAAGACCCAAGAGTATGAAGCAGATATGATTAATTAAGACCCAGAGTCGGAAGTGCTGTCAATTTAAGACGAGTCAGAATTATAATTAATTGAAGAGAATTTTTACTGAAGATATTTTGCAGTTTCATCAGCAGAAGTCAGCTTCAAAGACTCGGCGTCTGTAGGCCACCCCCTGTAGAGACAGTTTTACATCACAATTATACTCTTTAAGAAGGTCTAAACTACTTCATTATGTCAGGTTGAATGATTCTGATTAGCTAAGAAATAGATAGTACATTTCCACACATGGACTGATAGGTAGAGGCATCTCTTCCTCAATGACAACAGACCCTGAATTAGGTACGAGTATGGGGATGGGCACTATTTGGTGGCCAAGTCATAAGTCTTCGGTTATTATTTTAACTTAAATAAAGTAAACTTTTTAGCAATGAAAATAGAATTATTGGTGCAACAATATCATTTGAGTTAGTAAATGAGAGGCCAAGCACAATGGTCCAGTATGACCCAATATCCAGGGCTCCATGTTTGCAGCATAAACATGGACTGCCATAAACACAGACTCCAAAAAAGTGATGATAATGAAGATATCACACAGAGTAGATGCCTATGCCTCTTTGTTGCTTGGTCCCTAATTGTTGCAGTCAGTGGAGGTCCAGTACGTTTAGAAAAAACATATAAGATAGATATTGCTGTCCAAATTAAATATTGTCCTAAAGTCTGTCTGTTGCTGCTGTACTATATGCAATTAACAGAACTCAATTAACAGAAATTAACAATTAACAGGAGGTGGAGCAATGAAGAGAGGGGTGTGTTTGTTTGGGTTGATTTTAGTGCTGCACGATTTATCATATCGCAATCGCGATGTCAAGCCTATGCGCTTAACTGACGCAAAGTGCTGCGATTTTATATGAAATAAACAAATTAGGGCTGTTAACGCAATTAACGCAGCATTTGTTATTTTTTGTCATTCAAAAAATTTGGCTAGTGTTACATGATCCCGCTCTTATTCGTGCAAACGCTTTTTCGTGCAAATGCAAATTCATTTGCAACAAGTCAAAAGAGAGCACGCTGCCTGTGAATGTCCTGTTCATTATAATTGCCAGCAGCACAGCAGCTCCAGACACACAATGACACTCAAACCCAGTGTTACTCACGTGTGGAGTGAATCAAAGCAACATCGCGTCTGTTTTCAGGCCTTCCCTCTTCTCTCTCTCCAGTGCTGGACAGCGTTTCTAATATTAACACGGGTCCTGTAGCTCTTGCCCAGACATAACCCTTCATTTTCCAGTGATTTCTTCTGAGCTTTTCTCTTTTGTATCATCTCATCTCTAAATCTCCCTCTTGCTCCTCCTCTCTCCTCCACCGTCATACGTCCCATAATGCTGATTGGCTACACACTTTGTTGATGTTTGTTCATGTGTCGGACCGACTAACTTCCAAACACTGTTACAAATATCGCTTACCCTTCCTTTAAATGTTTAGTGTGACGGTAATTCCATTACTCTTCATGTGTGAAATTATAGGCTATCCGAATGGATTCATAGAGGAGAGGTCCAAGGGCCTCATCAGTCTACTTAAGAGAAGACTGCAAGATCTCAGACTCAAACAGCAGACTGTAGCATGCACGTACAGAAGCATTCTCGAACCAACCCCTAAGCTGGTGGAAGAGAAGGAAGGGGAAATGGATGAAGAAATGGACTGGCAACGTGACATCAGCTCTGAGGATGAGGATGATAATGATGCGGATGATAATGATGCAGAGGTGGAGACTCAAGTCACTTGACTTGGGACTTAAGTCAGACTCTAGACACAGTTGTAATCTTTGCTTTGACTTGTACTTATGTAGGTTTCTGAATTCTTGACCAAAGTAAAAAGTTAGATTGAAAGTGATGAGATTTGTTCCAGCAGACAACTGAATTTAAATGGAATGATTGAATTTATTGAAGTTGAAACTGACTATAGAAATATGCACTTACTTAATTGGTTAGTCATAGATGCTGTTTTACACTGCTGTAATTATCAGTAGCCATAACCAGATTTTAGTATTGTTTCTGTTGTACAAAAACCTTCTATCTTCAATTTTGGTATTGTTAGCTTGCAGTTCTCCATGTTGTACGCTTTCTCTCAAACGTGCCCACGTTTGAGAGAAAGCGTACAACATGGAGAACTGTGCAAACTATCAATACCAAAATTGAAGATACCATTCAATGGTATACCATGGTAAAATAACATTTTTGCTTATTCACATCAATATATAAAAAGGGTCTGCTCTGTCAAATGCATAGCATCTATTGTTATCCATTTTCTACTCTCTTTTATATACTGGAATTGTAATACTCATGGTTATATTGTATGCACCTGATAATATCTGTAAATACTTGCTGATACCTGTATATATATGTGTATGCAAACAGAAATATAAATTTGATTCGTCATCAGACTATTGAGTTGACTTTGGCTCATCACACGTCAAACCTTAGGAGAAGAAAGAACTGAGAGAGAACCTAAAGTACCAACGTTTTGGAACATTAGAGGTCACAGTCACACCAGGTTCCATATTAAGATAGATGTACGAAACTTGCATACTGTACACCAGTGGTGGGCCGTCAGGGCCAGCAAGGCCTTCTCTGCTGGCCTAAACACTATCAGAATCACTGACTTGCACTTTGATATATTTTTTCCATGAATGAGTATTAAATTATTCCCAATAGTCCATTCTCTTAATCTCACAGCTTTTCTCTTGGGTGCGCTGCTTCCAGTATTGTATAATTATTTTAGCGCTTTTATCCAATTATATTTCGGCCATCATGCGTTGCCAGGGTAAAATGCGTTGCCCCCATTGTTTCCGTGGTGAATAGGATTTTCTTCTTCATTTTTTTTGTAAATTTATGATCTAACGTTATTTTTCAAACATTCAAACGATTGTAACGTCTGACAAGGGACTATTGTAACCCTATAAGGACAAGACAAGGGAGGCTCTGTTTCTGAACTTATAATCGGAACGCAAGAACCACTGTAGCCTACACTAACGCACACGCCGAACTCACTCGCTCGTTTCTCTTAACCGGCCTTTTCCGAACTCACCGCATAAACCCTATAACTGCCAGTGCGAAATAAAAACAGCAATTTCTCAACAATTATAGAGAGTCCGTGCGCTGCCACGCTATTAAAAGTTATTAATTCACTGAAGGCCTAGGTGTGAAATGCACGGCCCGCTACTGCTGTACACAGATAGATACTGGCAGTGTAACATACTTCAATACTGACTGCAGAACCATTGTAGAGGCTTGTCTAAATCTATATAAATCATATACTTAACCACATGTTATACCAAGGATCAGTTAGCAGGGTCGGGTGAGATTACTTTGAAATGCACTAAATACAAACAACATTGCAATATTAGTAATCATTTACGTAATATATATTTTAGGAGTATTATTTTAAGAAGCTCAGTGATCTGAAGCCATGCAAAGTGTAATGACCATATCCATCTGATTATCAACTCATCCCATGGTAGCAATAAGCCACAAATCAGATGTGGAGACTGTCACCTACAAGTTCATAACAGTGTCATCTTCAGAAATACATGTAGGAAACTTTATAAACAGAGGGATATTGAGGGTACAACATTATAAAATCCTGGCCATATATGACCATTCAGGTTGTTTGGAGGGGCTAAAGCACTTCAAAAACACCTGCTTTGAATGTTGTCACTCGATTGAATGGGCCTTATCAGTGGTTATCAGCCTCATATATATGGGTCAAAAGGGGCCAGCTACGCTACTGGTAGACTCAGAAGGCTGTTGTCATACATCAATAATAATACTACAAGTACAAGAGGAGATGACTACTCATAACCTAGACCATGGTAAGAGACCATCATAGCAGCATTAACATAAATAGAATACATATGAGCCATGTGTGTCCCAAGCATGAATACACATAGTTTGTGTGTGTGAGTGGACCAGATATTCCTCATGTTGTGGGGCCGTAAATCTGTTTGCACAGTCAGAAACAAACAAACAAAAAGCTTAATTTTATATATTGAGCCTTCAAAATGCTCTCTGAAACTAGACCTGAGATTTGAGGTTTGATGAGGTTTGTGTCCGTGAAATGAGAAAATTAAACCTTGTTGTAGAGCTGAACCAAATACATCGTTTGGAAAGGTATTTACCAGGAGAGTAACATATGTTTGTGTGAAGATTCTACATCACTCCTGCTTTTAAATACTGACCGTTGAAACTTCACCTTAGTGCATGTTTGAAGGCTTATCAAGGCTCGAAATTGCGACCATTTTGGTCACATATGCTCCTGAAATTTAATCTGTGCGACCTAAAAATAATGGTTGTGGTGCGACCTGTTTTTATTTCTCTACAAAACGTTTGCAAATTACTGTACAGTCATTCTATCCAACGATTACATCCAATCAAACTTCATCCTTATGTTCTTAACTTTAAAGCAGATTTTAGATTGGTTAATATTAGCTGTCAATCACTCCCACTCACTTTCGCTGCGCTCCGTTGTCACGTGACAGGGAGCTGACTACCGCGCGAAATTTAAAAGGCTGAATAAGAGAGAAGATGAAACGAGGTTCTTCCTGCATTGAATTTTTTTTGTCCACCGCCAAAGCCTTATTTGATTGGTGAGTGATAGATGACTGACAGCTGCGCTTATGACAGGGCTCATGTTACTGAAAGAACGAGCATAGAGAGAGAGCCGGTGAAGCAGTCGATTCTGTTCCCTACCGGAATTCCTGTTCCCCCTGACAACGCATGCATGGCAGTTACAACAAAGCTCAGCTGGATGTACGGAAAGCGAAAAAGGCCAAAAGCATTGGCGCAACATTTAAATGTCTTGCTACACTGCAGCATAATAACATAGTTGTCACACTCCAGTAATATTTCTGTGAATTGATTGAATTAATCTTGCACTTGTTCCTAGGTTTTGTATTATGTCTGAATATATTCAGTTGAGCCTTATCTGTCCGTGTTGACGTCCAAACTCAATGCCTCATATTATTGTCTTATTATTATTTATAAAGATTGCAAAACGTCAGAGATGATAGGTTTATGATATACAACTTTGTAAACAGTATACAAAATGTATTAACAATATGTTCAATGTCACCAAAATACACATGAGAAAAGAGTTCCTCGTATTATTGTCACAAGGGAAACACATTATCAGGTGACACCTGACATGTTCTCTGTATGAAATAAAAATAAATAAATACCTGTGCCACTTTAGTGGAGAGGCAGAAACTTTTGATGACTCTGCAGATATTCTTTGGGTTACTATGGCTGAGCATTTTTGGTTGGTGTAGCATACACAAAGTATAGCCTAATTAATTGACCATTGGTTTAAAACCCTTTTACTAATTGTTAGCCTACTCCTATTTATTTTTTATTGATTGCCTGTGATGACTGTGGGCGATGGTTCCACGTAAAGTGTATGGGCAATCCATCCAGGGAAGATGAATATAAATGTGTTTCTTGCAATAAATAACTAAATTATGAGGCCATTGTTTTTGGAGTTTGTTTATTTTTCCCTTAATTTTTACTTTGGTTAAATCTACTCGAAAATCAGTCTTTCAAAACAAGCATTATGTCTTTTATAAAATGTGACATTAAAGTACACATTGATGGCCTAAGACACGAAACGAGCGGTTTGTGTGAGAAAATGAACAGTATTTATATAGTTTTTACCTCTTGTAACCACAGCCACGTCCAAGTGATCTGAGGGCGCGGGCGCTTCGGTCTGTGCAAGCGCCGGAAGTGATCTCTCGCGCATGTACGTCACTCATTGTTTACACAGAGATTTCGGAAGTGTTACCTTTCACTAAGAAGATCTAAACATATTTAGATATACAGGAAATCGCAATGGAAGACGATTACCTACAATCTCTGTTCTGTGTAAACAATGAGTGACGTACACGCGCGAGAGATCACTTCCGGGGCTTTCAGGTGCTTGCCGGCGCTTGCGCAGACAGAAGCGCCCGCGCCCTCAGAGTACTTGGACGTGACTGTGATTACAAGAGGTAAAAACTATATATATACTGTTCGTTTTCTCACACAAACCGCTCGTTTCGTGTCTTAGGCCATCAATG
Organism: Gila orcuttii; assembly: GCA_026230005.1. Taxonomy (NCBI): domain Eukaryota; kingdom Metazoa; phylum Chordata; class Actinopteri; order Cypriniformes; family Leuciscidae; genus Gila; species Gila orcuttii. Next base: position 45,383,949 of record JAPDVR010000008.1, on the reverse strand, counting down.
TGTACTTACATTTACGAGTCATTAAATCATGTTTAATTTGGACTTCTCTGTGCATGCTCTTTGAGGTGGTGACCATAGACCTGCATTATATGACTGACAGACAAGAACGGTTTGACCTAAAAATATCAAAATTGAAAATACTGTGGAAACAAAGACACCTACATCTTGGATGCCCTTGAGGTAAGCTAAAACATATCAAAAATTAATTTCAAAGTGAACTATCCCTTTAAAAGCACCTGTGAAGTGATTGTGGTTCAAATAGTACTGCGCTAGAGGCTTATCTGTACTAACCAATGCCTTAAAGGATTAGTTCACCTCAAAATGAAAATTTCCTAATAATTTACTCACCCCAATCCCATCCAAGATATCCATGTCTTTCTTTCCTCAGTGGAAGAGAAATTAATTTTTTTGAGGAAAACATTTCTGGATTTTTCTTCGAATAATGGACTTCAATGACAACCAACATTTTGAAGTCCAAATCAATTCAGTTTCAAAGGTCTTTGAAGTGCTTCAACGAACTGTGCACGATCACAGCTGAGGAGGAGGGTCTTATCGAGCGAAACGATGGGTCATTTTCAAAAAAAAAAAAAAAAAATATATATATGTATATATATATATATATATATATATATATATATATATATATATATATATATATACACTTTTTAACTATGTACTTCCGCTGGTGCCGGCGACATCGAGCCTGACCTTTCAACGTGATGACGTAGTTCCCGGCGCGTTGCAGATCAGCTCAATCCGAACAATTGTAGTTAAAAAGTATATATATATTAGGGGTGTAACGATACATGTATTCGTATTGAACCGTTCAGTACGAGGCTTTCCGTTCGGTATTCGGTAACATCAGTGCAGCGCGAGCCGATCTTGATCAAGCGACACTGTTACTACAGCGCTAAGAGATCCAGTAAACAAAGCATTTGAATTCGCCACTGAAGTAATAACATTGCTGCGAGATCTAGTGAGAAGCATTCAAATTTCTCTGTTATTAACGGATCAAACAGCGCTGACGTGGAAACCAGGAGAAACATTGTTCCATGAATTAACTAGTTATAGGCTTTAAGTCCACAGATCAGCAACATTCACCATGGATCTCACTGTAACCATCGAAGTTTGGCAGAAATAGTAAAATGCTTTCAAGTACATAACACATCTTTTTCCAGCACTTCAAAACTCAAATATTATCATATTTAAATGTTATTTTTAATGTGATGACCAAAACATTATTTGTTCATCCTTCAAAGATTACCCCCATTTATAAAACTAAAAGTTTCAAGATGTAGGAAAACTCACACTTATTTAAAAATAATTTTTCTTTTAATAAATAGGAAATTTCTCTTGCATTTTTCTTTTTGCTTTATTGTATCGAACCAAACCGAACCGTGACACCACTGTATCGCGTCGAACCGAACCGTGAATTTTGTGAACCGTTACACCCCTAATATATATATAATTTTTTTTTTTTTGAAAATGACCCATCGTTTCGCTCGATAAGACCCTCCTCCTTAGCTGGGATCGGGTCATTCTTAGCATTCGATGCCATTTGATTCCTCATGACATAATGTGGTATATTTTGAGTAAAAATAGGCAAATACTTGTTTCTAAATGATCATTTTAAATATTTAACCCCCCTTTACCATAGAACACAACAATATGTACCCAGGATTAATTAATTAAAAAATATTGACTCTGATTTTAGTGCAAGTAGACTAAACTGCCATGTCCCCAAGTAAGCTTGTATAACTTCAGCCACAAATATAAACAATAAAAATCTAATAAATTCCATTTTTTTCAATATTGTCGTATATTCTTATTTATAATATTCCTCAACAAAATATATTTTTTGTTAGTAATACATTTTTAATGCTTAAAGTATTGTGTTGTGTCACTGAATTGAATGTCCCCCCTGTTACTCTGATGGAAAATCCCTCTGAACATGCCCCTTGACTGTTACTCTAATCACATGACTCTCAGGAATTTGAATACTTTTTGGCGGCAAATTCTCTTCAAGAAGCAGAGTAAGTATCACTCCTTAATTCACCCTTTTTTCACCCTTTTGTCACTGTGCACTAGCTTGTTTTTCATCACATGAGTAGCAATGGCTAACTTTAGCATAAAATGTCCCTCCTGTTATTGTCCACCCTGTAACATATTGACATTGTAACAGAGTAGGTGCAAATGCCAAATAAGTGTTTAAAGCTTGAATTGGTACTTATAATTAATTTATTATACATTTATTTGTTATACAGGTCCTTCTCAAAAAATTAGCATATTGTGATGAAGTTCATTTTTTTCCATAATGTAATGATAAAAATTAAACTTTAATATATTTTAGATTCATTGCACACCAACTGAAATATTTCAGGTCTTTTATTGTTTTAATACTGATGATTTTGGTATACAGCTCATAAAAACCCAAAATTCCTGTCTCAAAAAATTAGCATATTTCATCCGACCAATAAAAGTAGTGTTTTTAATACAAAAAAAAAAAGTCAACCTTCAAATAATTATGTTCAGTTATGCACTCAATAGTCAATACTTGGTCGGGAATCCTTTTGCAGAAATGAGTGCTTCAATGTGGCGTGGCATGGAGGCAATCAGCCTGTGGCACTGCTGAGGTGTTATGGAGGCCCAGGATGCTTCGATAGCGTCCTTAAGCTCATCCAGAGTGTTGGGTCTTGCATCTCTCAACTTTCTCTTCACAATATCCCACAGATTCTCTATGGGGTTCAGGTCAGGAGAGTTGGCAGGCCAATTGAGCACAGTAATACCATGGTCAGTAAACCATTTACCAGTGGTTTTGGCACTGTGAGCAGGTGCCAGGTCGTGCTGAAAAATGAAATCTTCATCTCCATAAAGCTTTTCAGCAGATGGAAGCATGAAGTTCTCCAAAATCTCCTGATAGCTAGCTGCATTGACCCTGCCCTTGATAAAACACAGTGCACCAACACCAGCAGCTGACATGGCACCCCAGACCATCACTGACTGTGGGTACTTGACACTGGACTTCAGGCATTTTGGCATTTCCTTCTCCCCAGTCTTCCTCCAGACTCTGGCACCTTGATTTCCCAATGACATGCAAAACTGAGCAACAGTCCAGTGCTGCTTCTCTGTAGCCCAGGTCAGGCGCTTCTGCCGCTGTTTCTGGTTCAAAAGTGCCTTGACCTGGGGAATGCGGCACCTGTAGCCCATTTCCTGCACACGCCTGTGCACGGTGGCTCTGGATGTTTCTACTCCAGACTCAGTCCACTGCTTCCGCAGGTCCCCCAAGGTCTGGAATCGGTCCTTCTCCACAATCTTCCTCAGGGTCCGGTCACCTCTTCTCGTTGTGCAGCGTTTTTTGCCACACTTTTTCCTTCCCACAGACTTCCCACTGAGGTGCCTTGATACAGCACTCTGGGAACAGCCTATTTGTTCAGAAATTTCTTTCTGTCTTACCCTCTTGCTTGAGGATGTCAATGATGGCCTTCTGGACAGCAGTCAGGTCGGCAGTCTTACCCATGATTGCGGTTTTGAGTAATGAAACAGTCTGGGAGTTTTTAAAAGCCTCAGGAATCTTTTGCAGGTGTTTAGAGTTAGTTAGTTGATTCAGATGATTAGGTTAATAGCTTATTTAGAGACCCTTTTCATGATATGCTAATTTTTTGAGACAGGAATTTTGGGTTTTCATGGGCTGTATGCCAAAATCATCAGTATTAAAACAATAAAAGACCTGAAATATTTCAGTTGGTGTGCAATGAATCTAAAATATATGAAAGTTTAATTTTTATCATTACATTATGGAAAATAATGAACTTTATCACAATATGCTAATTTTTTGAGAAGGACCTGTATACCTTCAAGAAAGAGTAGCTTAAATGGTATGCATGTATTTGTCAGGAAATGGCACCGTTGTCTGCTGCAGAAAAGCAGCGACGCTACAGGGCACGTCGTGATGCAGACCCTGAAAAAAGGCAGATATACCTCAATAAAGAGAAGGAAAGGTGGAGAAAGGACAGAGAGGAAGGAAGAAAGAGGAAAGTGTTAGAACTCAGTGAAAGAGAGAAGAGAGCACAGAGAAAAACATGGCGAGAAAAGAAGAAAAAGCAGAGAGATTGTACCAGAGCCAGGATAGCATCTGAGTCAATGACTACTCCTCCCCCAAGTTCAGACAGTCCCCCAGAACCAAGAAATGTCCCACAGCCACGGCCCTCAAGGTTAAAAGAAAGTTTACTATTGAATGCTTTGTTGGTTAGGTAGAAACTGGAATTAAATTATCTGAGATGATTTTTTCTCTACAATGCGTGTGTGTGTGCGCGCACACGTGTATGTGTGTGGGAGGGGTGTGCGTGTGTGTGTGAGAGAAAGTGAAATAATATGTTCTCTAAAACTAGAAACTTAAAATTGTAAAATACAATGATAAACATTTTGTAGCCTAATAAAGGGATAGTAAAGCAAATGAAATCTTACAATAATAGGTATAAGAACAACTTACTTTAATGTGATAATTGGCTTTATATCCTATAAATTGTTGTATACAGAACCATTTATCTGTTGTATTGATTGTAAATTGTGACAATATGCCTGTTTGTGTAATAGGCAATATGTTGTTGGAAGGAGAAATGTCAGACAGGGAAGGAGGAGGCTACAGAAGGAGATTGAACAACTAAAGGCCTTGCTGGAGAAGGAAAAGAGAAAAAAAGAAAAATTCAAGAAAAGGTGCCAGAGGTTGGCAGGAGGGGAAAAATCACCACGTTCTATAGTGAATGCACTGCTGCGCCATCAAACAGTTAACAACACCATAAGGAAAAGATTGTTGTTGCAGGAATCAATAATTGAAGACATCAGAAATAAATACAAACACACCAAGAAGGAACGGGAGAAGCAAATTATTGCAAAAACAACAATTGGAAAAATCATAAAGAAATACAGGCTGCAGATGGCTGCACAGGCAACACTGGGCTTTTCAAAAAAGCGAGGTCACAGACCAGATGGAGAACTGTTGACATTTAAAAGGAAGAAGTCCAATAGATTTCCTGCTGAATGCAAACAAAAAGTCAAGACGTTCATTTTAAGAGATGATGTTAGTCGGATGACAAAAGGACGAAAGCAAACTGTTACTCAGAAGAAGAAGAAAAAACAGAAACGTTTGCTAACTGACACAATGAAGAATCAGCACCAGAAGTTCCTTTCAGAAAATGAACATCAGGTCTCTTACTCTTGTTTCTGCACCTTAAGACCATTTTGGGTTGTGATGCCCACAGAAGCTGATCGCGAAACCTGTCAGTGTAAAACTCATGAAAACTTACAGTTCATGTCCAACCAAGGTCTGTTAGCAACAAAAAACCTAGAGGAGATGGTAGATGCAACAATGTGCGATCCCAAATCTAAACTCTGTGCATATGACGAATGCAATGATTGTCTCGTCTCAACACTTACAATGCTGAGACCTACCACAAACACAGAGATAGGCCTTACCCAATGGTGTCTGGAAGACAATTCCAAAGTGAACGATGGAGAGGAGTCTGGAAAACAATCACTGTGAAAAAAATAGTGATGACAACAGAGGATGCACTTGCAAGTGAATTCCATGACATGCTGTTCAGATTAAGGCCTACAGACAACTGAGAGAAAACTTGAAGATCAATGAATGTCTACTACATGTAGATTTCAGCAAGAACTATTCCTGTAAGTATTCTCAAGAAATTCAATAAGTCATTATTGTCATCATTTTGGAGGGTCGCACCAGCAGGCAACACTACATACTGGAGTGCTGTACACTGCAGCTGAAGAGTCACCAGTGTCTTTCTGCTCCATCTCACCTTCCAGGCAGCACGATCCCCCGGCTATCTGGGCCCACCTCAGCCCTGTGTTAGATATGGTGAGGGAGCGGTACCCTCTGATCAATCGCCTCCATGTCTTCAGTGACGGCCCAGCTACTCAGTACAAACAAAAGCAAAACTTTTAACTACTGTCAAAAGAACCTTTCAAGAAAGGCTTCAAAGAGATCAGCTGGAACTTCTTTGAGGCCAGCCATGGAAAGGGGGCTCCAGATGGTGTTGGGGGTACCCTTAAAAGATCAGCTGACAAAATTGCCCGCCATGGAGGAGATATCCCCAACGCAGAGGCCATGTTCCACCAGTTGAGGAACATCGGCACCTCTGTGAAACTTTTTTTTGTGGGAGAAGATGATGTTGAGAGGAAAGTCACTGAAATGATGGATGTGCCCACGCTTTTGCCTGTCAAAGGAACAATGAAAATTCACCAAGTCATCAGTTTCTCTACAGGAACAATCAAATACCGGGACATAACTTGCCTTTGTCAGGCAGACAAAGGTGTCCTCGACTGTGCATGCTATGGGCTGAAGGAGAAGAAGAAAGCCCACACTGCATCGAAGAACCATCACGCCCTGAGGTCATCATGAAAAACATTGGACAGTGGTGCGTTGTCAACTATGATGGTGAACCCTACCCAGGAATCATCCAGGAGGTTGAAGAAGATGTGAGGGTGAAATGCATGCACAAGAATGAGACCAACAAGTTCTTCTGGCCGAGTCCACGAGAGGACATTAGCTGGTACAGGGATGAGCAGATTGTGTGCCTGATGAAAGAGCCACAACCTTTCAACAAGAGGTCTGTCCAGCTAGAGAAGACAGTGTGGGATTTCATAGAAAAACACCTGGGATGCTGGCAGAGGCGGGTCTACGTGGTGGCCAGGGGGGGCACCGGCCCCCCCTGAAATTCGATTGGCCACCCCAGGTGCCCCACCTATAAGATGTCTTGTGATTGGTTCATTTTACGGCCAATCAGTTTATAGACTCTACTGAAGTTCGTGATTCAAAGAAGTGCAGCGCCAGAGAAACAACGGTCGTCGCGGACTTGGACTTTTACTTTAGCAAGTGTGGGAAGTCAAGACACTAAACAAAGAGTTGGTAGGTAACCTTTATGTATGGTTTAATATGTTTGTATGGTTTTCTCAGATCAATGTTTTTACCCCGTCAGGCTCTGCTCGCGTTGGTCATGGTTGATTTCAATCCAATGTTCAGTCAAAGTTTAATAAAACACAATAAAAGTAAAATATGCTGGGCGCTATCAAACAATAAACACTGTCATGGTGATTTGCATATTTTGTATCCGTTTATTTTGTGACAGTGACCACATAGCAAGATTGCACCAAATGACAATATGCACAGAATGTTCCAAAAAAATAAATAATAATAATTGTATGGTGACACGTACGTTACTTGTTAATGCATGAGAGTAAGTCAGTTAGATAGTCAGTTAAATTGTCAGGCCTAACTTAGTCATTTACATGTGAAATGACATGGATGCATTCTGTGCATTTCATTCACAATTTGAACAATTTTTGTTGAGATTGAGAATAACAGACACACATAAGTGTTTCTTTTTTGAAGGCAGGGAAGAGAGCAGTGCCAAGCCATGAAAAGAAGTAAAGATATAGGGAATTTCTTTCAAAGAAAAACAAAACAAAAACAAGTGTAGAGGTGTGACGATCGGCAGCTGTAGTGCCCTCGAGAGCCTCTGGGGGACACTCTCTCTTTTTGTTATGTTTCATTATGGACTCATTATGTTTTATTATGTTCAGCTGTGTTTCATTATTGGTTATTGAGTTCCTGATTTAAGCCCTGTGTTTCTGTCCTGTCTTTGTGAGTTGTTATATGTTTCAGGATTAACGTGAGTGTGGGTCGTTCCCAGTGTAAAGTTTTCTTGTTCCACGTTCTGAGTCTCTGTTTGAGTTTATAGTTTGTTTAAATAAAGCGTGTACACTGCGTTTGGATCCAGCCTCATATCTGCCTTCACCGCATCACGTTACAAGAGGCAGAAGCAACTGAAGAAAATGTTACTCGCCAAGAAGAAAATGTCAGGCAGCAAGAAAAAATTGTCACTGGAACAGAATCAGCAAGGAATCAACAGGCCAGACAGACAGTGATGCCAGTGGACCCAGCCGACAGCACTGGCCTTCATTTTCCTCTGTGCTTCCTGCAACTTCAAGTATGTGAAGTGTTGAGGGAATTGTAGGGATATTTGAGAAATATTACATTTGATTAGTATGAAGCAAACTGAAACTGTAGTAATCATTGCATGTACATGAATTTGCCCTAAAAATACCATGAGCGTATTTATTCTGCTATAGTACTCACAGAGCTTGTTTTATTTTCTCATTGATGCAATATTTACTTGTGATATTTCATCATTTCTCAGGATCAACGTTTGGTGGGGATAAACAAGCACCTTCATCCCCAACAGAATGCAAAGGTATAGTTGTAGTTGAGACCTGAAAGTTATTTTGCACATGTTCAGCAAGTGATGTTAAATGATGTTTGATGTCTACTCTGTTGATTATTATTTTACTGTATCTGCAGATAATTCAGGTGTAAGAGACCTGTCTGAATTTGAAGACAACGAAGAAACTTTGTGTCAGCATAGGTCAGGGGGTGATGGTGACAGACCTCAGGCACTACATGGCAACATCTCCACAGATCGCATTCTGCCAGGACCACATGGTATGCTCCAGTTTTTTTTTACTGACATATTTCTAGAAGGTATTGTCTAAATGGGTGTCACTGATGAGCTTGTATATTTTAATTAAATTCCTAAAACCTTATAAATGACTGATTGCCTTCATATTATTGGAGGGTCTATGGTTATGTAACTAACTTTCATTCAAACTTAAAGCTCCAGTAGGTAGCTTTTGTAAACAAATATTTGTTAAAACTGTCATTATGTCCTCACAGTAGAATACGAGACAGATAATCTGTGGGAAAAAAATCGAGCTCCTCTGGCTCCTCCCTGTGGTCCTATTGCCATTTGCAGAAATACACCGCTCCCGGTCAGAAACAACCAATCAGAGCCAGGAGGAATGTCTTAGCAGTGTCAATCACGCTCGTGTACGCGCTGATCACCCCTCTCTTGCACAGCGCGAGCGCGTACCGTCGTTCGTGACTCCTGTTCGAACGCGTTCATCCAAATGAACGAATCTTTTTTCCGAGTCATTTCGTTCATTCAACGAACGAAATGACTCGCAAAAAGATTCGTTCATTTTGATGAACGAGTTCAAACAGGAGAGTCACGAACGTGCATCACAGAACAGAGCAAGGCGAGCATTTGTGCTTATAAAACTTAAAGTTTTTTATTTATTTTTGAAATGACCGATCGTTTCGCTAGATAAGACCCTTATTCATCGTCTGGTATCGTTTAAAGCCCTTTGAAGCTGCACTGAAACTGAAACGTTTGTGTCCTATTGAAGTCCATTATATGGAGAAAAAGCCTGGAATGTTTTCATCAAAAACCTTAATTTCTTTTCGACTGAAGAAAGAAAGACATGGACATCTTGGATGACATGGGGGTGAGTAAATTATCAGCAAAAGTTTTTTTTAAAAGTGAACTAATCCTTTAACGTTATCTTACTAGCTATTTATAACTTATAGAAAGAGTGCAACGTTATAAAGTTACATGTATTGCAAAATACATAATGATTTGAGGACCAAGTTTGTAATCAAAGTATGGGCAGGCCATAGTCAATGTAAAGCATATTGTTGATGTTTCGTCCCTATTAGTGAATGTTCCATAACTATTTATAATCTGCCGTCATCGGTGGTCCTGTTTACTAGCCTGCGCGTTCACGGCAGGCTCCGCTGTGGGGGAGGAGCTGTGGAGGGAGGGCTGTAGCGCAGCAGAGAGCAAGGGGGTTGGACCTGGAAGTTGTGCTTGTCAAATTTTCAGGCTAAGTCAACATTTTCTCAAAACTCCCTACTGCAACTTTAATTTGCAGAATCAATTGTATGTATTCTAGGTTGATTTAATTGACAAACTACACCTTCTGCACTGATAATTATTTTAATTATTACTCATTGTTTAAATTGATTGAGGACCCCTGGTAGGCTAGTCATCGCTATAAGAAGACCATTCTCTTTATTTGCAGACATTTCACAGTCTCGGGCAGCAGGACCAACACAGCCGCACTTGAAGGTGTTCCCTCAAACCATGAAGGGCGACCAGAAAAGAGCTTTCAACAAAATGTGGTACACACAACACCAATGGCTGGAGTATTCTGTAAGCCGAGACTCTGCATATTGTTTTACGTGTCAACACTTTTCTCTCCCTGGTATTCAAGAGACTTCATTCACATCATCACTGGGCTATTCTAACTGGAAGAAGGCAATGTATAAAGATGGAGGTTTCAGGGGACATGAAAAATCTGAAAATCATGTTAATGCCATGATAGCATGGAATGAACACACAAAAAGAATCTTGACAGACACTTCAATGTTTAATGCCCTCGATAAGAAACACCAAGAAGTAGTCGAACAAAATCGTACCTACATTAAAACAGTTGCTGAGGTACTTTTGTTTACTGCAACACAAAACATTTCACAAAGGGGACACCCTGAGACCGATGCATCTACAAAAAAAGGTAACTTTTTAGGCATTATGAATTTGATTGCTAAGCATTGTCCACTAATTGACAAGAAATTAAAAGCTGTGGGGAATGCAAAATACACAAGTAACACTATACAAAATGAAATTCTTGAATGTCTGTCAGATATGGTACGGGAAAGCATCATCAGTGAAGTCAAGGAAAACAAATATTTTTCCATCATTGCAGATGAAACAAAAGATTTAAAAAAGAAAGAGCAACTGTCATTAGTACTTAGGTACTATTATAATGGTGCAGTCCATGAAAGCTTCCTTGATTTCAAGCAAGCTACTGAGCTTGATGCAGAGGGACTCACTCTGCAAATAATACAATGCCTGGAGACGTATGGATTTGAGTACAGGTCAAATCTAGTGTGGCAAGGTTACGATGGGGCCTCAGTCATGTCAGGGAGACACTCTGGAGTTGCAAGGATTAAAGCTAAAACAAATCACGCTTTTTATGTGCACTGCAACGCACATTGTCTTAACCTTGTTCTCGTTGACTCAACAAAATCAGTGCCTGAGTCTGAAACCTTCTTTTCTTTGCTACAGAAATTGTATGTGTACATGTCAGGCTCCTATGTGCACCAGAAATGGCTCTCTGTGCAAAAGGAAATGTATCAAGGTGCCCCAAGAGAGCTACAAAGGCTCAGTGACACCAGGTGGGCATGTCGGTACCAGGCTTGCAAAAACATTAAGGACAGACTGCCTGCTGTATTGCGTGTGCTACATGATATTGATGTGGAGAACAGAGGAGAGCGCTCTGTAGAGGCACGGGGTTTACTTGCCCAACTGGATCTTATCTTTATCGGAACACTTGTCATCTTTTCAAAAGTCCTTTGAGAGGCAAAATTCCTTGCAGACATGCTTCAGTCAACGTCTCTTGATTTAGCGAAGGCCGCGGACTTAGTTGAAGCATTTCAAGACACCCTCCAAGACCTAAGAAGTGATTTATCTTTTAAAGAAATCTGGAAAGACACTGTAGACACTGGAAAGCAGTGCAATGTTGCAGTAGAAACTGTGGTGAAAAGACCACAAAAAATTAGTTCTAGATTGAGTGGGTCAGTTGTTGAATCCACTGTTGGACAGCGGAGGTGTAAGGAAGGAGACATGGAACTGTTCAGAAGTGGTATATTCTTCCCCATTCTGGACTGTCTGAGTGGGGAGATGCAGAGGCGTTTCAATAAGTCATAGGTATACAAGCACTGAACCCTAAAAGCAGAAACTTTTTGGATGAAGAGACCATTTTTAGCTTTGCTAGGATACTGATGACGTAAAACATGAACTGCATCAAGTGAGGAGGGTGTTAGAAAGGAAATTCCAGACTGGAATTGAATCGTCTAGTCTCCTAGAGTTTACCATCTTCCTTGAGCCATTCAAAGAAGTGTTTTATCAGCTTTTTCGTTTGTGCTGCATAGCTGTGGCCTTACCAGTCAGCAGTGCAAGTTGTGAGCGCAGCTTCTCTGCACTTAAGCTCATAAAAACACATTTACCAATACCATGACTGATGACAGACTCAGTTACCTTGGAGTCTTAAGCATTGAAGTGAGGAGAGCCAAATGTCTTGACTTAGATGATTTTGTTAGACGGTTTGCCAGTCACCACCGAAACAGAAGAATCCAGCTGGCTTAGTTGAGGTCTGCCTTCTTTCTTTTTCGACTGTTTTCCTCTCTTTCTGCTACTGTTTTTATTGTTTCTAAACTAAAGACTGTTCTTTAATATATTAGCAGAGCACAATGTAATGGTTCCATATTTTATTTTTAAACTGTGGTGTTTTCATTTGAACTGTTACAGTGCTAAAACTTTAACTCTGTGTAACTCAGCTTTTTTGTAAATTAATCTGAAAGAAATGTTGAATGAAACACTGACGTTTTGGCCAAACCATTTGAATTATTACAGTGGGGGGGATTTTTTTATTTATTATTATTATTATTTGAAAGATTTATTGTGAATAAAACTACTGTATATTGTAATGGCCAAACTAATTAAAAGAAAATAGTTGACATCGTTTCTGCTTCTGGGTTTTTAAAATTGCTTTTATTTTATAAACTTGTTCGTTTTATGAAAACACTAAACATAATAAACACTGGCTATCAAATTTAACTTAATGGATATATACAGCGATGACAAAAAACTAAATTAATCAAAAATGTGCTTTATTACTACATTTGTTTACAAGTAACTTTATTCAAGTTAAAAAAATAATAAAATCAATAGGATTTACGTAATATACTGTAGAATTTAGCTTTTTTTTTTTTTTGGTCACTGGCGGCCACCCCGCTTGGAGGCAGTGCCCCAGCATGGCCCCCCCACTGAAAATGCTCTAGACATGCCCCTGGATGCTGGTTTGTTCAGTAGTTTACTGTTGCTATTACGGTTATCTGTAAACATATGAAATTCAAAAAAGTATGAATTTTAAGTTATCTAAAAAATGTTTAAGTTTGAATGTTGATGTGGACATGTGTCTTTCTAGATCAGGGGGTGGCAGGGTAAATGAGTTGATGACAGTAATTGTTGTTCAGCGGTGTGATGTCCACCCTGTTACCTCTTTGTCCACCCTGTTACCTCTGTGTTGGTTTAAGTTAATAAAATAAGTTCAACAAATGTTATGCATATTTTGTTGGTTCATTTTAGGGAATGAAATGGCAAAATGAAATAATTTAAAAATGGGGCAATTCCATTGAAACGTCTTTTTATTCTAAAAGAAATGTGTTAAAATTACCACTGTGCCTTAAAATACAACAACTTTTTTCAAGATAATGCTTGTTAATGAAGACTTAGTTAAAATACATTCGCAGGGTAAAGTGAGGGACACATTAGCTCTTAGAAAATGTAAATATTACAATAATTGTGAATTCAAAACATTTATTAATTGAGATGAGCATGTCCTGTAACAGGGTGGACATTTGGCCTTTGCATGTGTGAAGAATTTGGTCAAAATTATTAAAGAGTCATATCCTGAGCTGGACCAATATATTTTTCTTGTAGTGTAACAAACCATTCTTCAGATAAAATTATGGAATTTTTTACTTTTTTTGATAGAAATTTACCAAGCTGAAATGGCACTGAATAGTAGGAATGACCCGATCGTGCACAGTTCGTTGAAGCACTTCAAAGACCTTTGAAACTGCATTGATTTGGACTTCAAAATGTTGGTTGTCATTGAAGTCCATTATTCGAAGAGAAATCCAGAAATGTTTTCCTCAAAAACTAATTTCTCTTCCACTGAGCAAAGAAAGACATGGATATTTTGGATGGCATTGGGGTGAGTAAATTATTAGGAAATTTTCATTTTGAGGTGAACTAATCCTTTAATAAACATTATATTGAAATCGGTAATACGTTTTAAATTTGAAAAGAAATAAGATGGATTGAATTGACAGATGGGAAAAACTCACTTTCAAGTTTCGGAAAAAATACAATACTTTTTAAACCTTTTGGCTTCCCGTACATCCAGTTGTGCTTCTTGCTGGTATAGGGATCTCCCAGTCACATGACCCCTAGCCGCGTGTCAGCCATTTTGACGGAATACATCCATCAGCTACTCAGTGGCAATGGATCTATTATTAGGGGTGGGTCACCCCTAATAATAGATCCATTGCCGTGGGTAATATATATTATTAGTATATTATTATACTAATAATATAATTACATAAAAACGTTTTGACATTGGGCTACAGTGTGTTAGGTAAATGCATTTACCAGTAACGTTACTGACTCTGAAGCTAACTGAGCAGTTCCACGGCTCTCTTCTCTACTCTTTACTACTACTTTAATACTGTTTCTAGCTAATGTTGGTAGTTTTTTTTTTTCACTGCTACAAAAAAAACGTAGAAAAATTTAGTCAACCCATACACCGTTAGAACCGTGAAAAAAAATGCACAATAGTTCTATCATAAAGGGCGACAGCTAAACGTTTGATTAACAAATGATTTTCTGTTTAAAGCAAAAAATAAATAAATAAATATATAAATATATATATATATAGTAAAATTGGGAGCCTGATGTGTCCGGCTATGACATGTTTATGTTATGCTGAATGGTAGTGAACACAAACATTGCGGATTTCTATGGCAACAGTGGATTTATAACATTTGATCCCGAACTCCGAGAAATCATTCATTAGCCTTCGAGGGGACAACTTACCTGATCCAAAATGAAGACTGCAAAGCTGTGTTGAGTTGGAAGCCAAACAGTAACACCGCCATCAGCGTTTTGCCTGTTTATTGCCGCCAACCACTTGTTTCTCCGTTTTGTTTCTTTTGGGATACGGTATAAATATATTCCTTTTGTATGATCACGTATCTGATCGCATCCAACTGCACAGCATCGCTCGGGCATGATAGAAATATTTCGCGACGATCTGTATTATCACCGGCGGTATAGTATTTTCTATTCCGTCAAGATGGCTGCTCCAAATGGCGGGACCTCCCTATTCTGATGGTAGGTATGGTAACTCGGCAACTATGCATGACTTGTAGTATGATTGCCGCCTTCACACTGGCAGTTGAAATCAGCTCCATAAAACGCAATACGCCCCCAGCGGACGTCGTACTACACCGTTGAAAAGCGTCGGAAGCGAGTAGTACAAAAATGGCGGAGTTTTTTTTTTAACAGATGATACTGTTCTTGTTAATGAACATAAATTTAACATAGTAAATCTGCATCTAACTCAAGATAATACTATACTGTCAAGTCACTGTCAAATATGCGTTTCGAGACAAAACATGTAATATTAATATTGCAGCCTGCGCTGCAAACTGTGCTGAAGATACATGCCAGCAAAGTTAGGCAACACAAACCTGTTTCAAGAATTGAAACATGCAGAAACTAAGACATTAATTCAGGTTTGTTTATCAGTACCATAGCAACGCTAACTTCCGCTGGAATTGTCAGATAGGAACCGTCCGTAGCCTTTCTCCAGAGTTCAATTTTTTGAACGCATCCGGACGACCAACGGACACGATTTTCACTCGTTCGGACCCGTTTCGGACCCATTCGCATGCGGTCTGCGGATCTCCATAGGAAATGAATGACTTCCGGTCGTTTCGGAGCCGTATCGGAGCTGATTTCAACTGCCAGCGTAAATGGGGAACAGAAATTCCGGAAGAAAACAGAATCAACTGCTTCACCGGTCGCGCGCGCGCGCACTCTCACCGTCTTCAAACTGTCTTGCTCTCCCTCCCTCGCGCACATTAATCGAAATCAATTGAGAATTGACACGATGGTAAAAGGTAAGACCGAAGTTTCACGTGGACCATTCGGAGATTTTTCTCCTGAATTACTTCAGGGTGTGAATTGTGCTAAAACATTTTTTTTTTTTGCCTCATCTTATCTGAAAAGCGTTCTGCACATTCAGCTGACATAAACCACAATTTCAATGAACAAAACAAACTATCCAGTGATGAAATGTTTTCTGGGTTGACACGAATCTTGTGCGATGTCCTAAACTGCTGGGATAATCACACAATGCGTGCGGTAGCCTACACGTCCGCTAATGACACGTGCGATTCGCGAACTAATGACTCCTTTGAACTGATTCCATTTATGAATGGTTAAAACAACTGATCTGTCCAACACTGAACTCACGAGACGTCTGAATCGGTGTGTAACAAATCGGTAACACTTTACAATAAAGTTCAATTTATCAAACTCTAGTTAACTACATTGGTTAACATTAACTATTAATAAACTGCATTTCTACAGCATTTATTCATCCTTGTTAATGTTAATTTGAATAGTAGCCTTATTGAAATCAAAAGATGTATTTGTTAACATTATAGCCTAATGCACTTTTAAGTAACATGAACAAACAATGAACAGCTGTATTTATTAACTAAGATTAACAAAGATTAATTAATACAGTACCAAATGTATTGCTCATATGGTTCATGTTAGCCTAATGCATTAACTACCAGATAGCCACTGGACGCTATAACGGAACAGGGCCGCAACCGCAAAACGATAGAGCCGGGTCTGGCCCGAATCCGCCTCACAGACTCGTTCCTGAGTCCAAACGCACATCGGGCCGAAGCCGTTTCTGGTCTGTTTTTAGGGGTTGTTGCGGATATGTGCCAGCGCCGATCCAGCACCGCCTGATCATCCCGTAACGGGTGCGTGAAGCGATTCCGCCTACCGGAGCTGTGCCGGATGTGTTACGATTCTGCTTAAATCACCACTGGATTGTCCTTTTGCCTTATTTTCGGCATTTTTGTCAGTTAGGGTATAGTAACCTATGCTACCTAGGCATAGGCCTACATTTTTCACAGTCTGTGGAATGTCCATAAAAACATTTCCACTACAAGGCCTTGGCTATAAATAAAAAGCTTGACTTGACTTGAGAAAGGCTAGTTGGAGCAATGCGTATAGGCCTGTAGGCTATAGATTAAATGAATCGTTTTAATGATTAAAACGCATACTAAAACAACGTGAACAAAGTAAACAAACACAGAATTCAGACCACGATTTAATTATAAAAAATGAACAAAGTAATGAACAAAGTCAACAATTAATAAAGAACACCGTCAACAACAAACACAGAATTAATTGATAAAAAAAACGCACAGGCTATTACAAAAAACAAAAACATGCACTTAAACAAAATCAATATGTGGGTGCTGTGGCAGCTGTTGCTGTTGCTCCTGCTGCTGACGCGCCAGTCTCTCCTGGCGCCCGCTCCTGTCCGCCGAAAGGGCAAACCACCTAATTGAATGCCTCCATATTTCTGCTTCTGTTGCACTGGCTGTCAGTGCGCATTTGCGCACTGCACCTGGAAAACAGCATTACTGATTAGCAGTGTTTTGCACACTGTTGGGAGTAACGCACTACAAAGGTAATCATTATAGTAACATATTACTTTTTGCTGTAACGCAGTAGTGTAAGGGATTACTAATCAATTTTCAGTAATATTTTACTCGTTACATGTTCAGTAAGGCTTGCGTTACAACAGACTTTTAGTTTTAATTGTAGGCTAAAACAAACAAACAAAAAAAACAGCAAGACCGCGAGACATTAACGAATGAAAAATGCAAGTAGGCTACCTGTTCGTGCAAGCCGTGTGTAGTGTCTAAGTTTGTAAATAAAGGCTAAAGGCAGCGTCTGATATATTTGTATAGCGATTTATTTTTTACAGGAGTGCGGTGAGTCATGATTTCGGCCTCTGTGCTCGCGCTGGCCAGTGGAAGCGGCTAATGGCTGAAGATGGCATGAAGACCACATTCGCGAAATCGACATAGCCTAGGCCTATATAGGCTATGCGCATTAGGCTATTCGTTCTGTGTTTTCTTTCTAAACAGTTAGGCTATGTTTAGGTGGTATTTCTCATGTTTTCATCTCGCAATCATGTTTTTGATGCGGTGGTGACGCGTTTATGTAACATGTGGGTGGCGGCGGCGCTGCCGATAATTAAAGCACCTAAAAGCTGATGAAAAAGCAATGATTATGAATATGTCAAATATAGCAAGGAGACATTTTAATTATTTATTAATAAAGATGAAGTTGACGATGTTGACTCGCGATCTTCGCAGTAGTGAATGCGCCAGAGAGAAATGCACACAGATAAGCAGAGAGCACTCTGTTTTCTTTCGTTTAGAATTGTTCTGTTTACAAGTAGACATTTCAATATAGATATATATTTTTTCAGGTCTGTGAAGTAAGCTATGGGCTATACGCTGAGTTTCGGTTCATTTATGAGACGTGCTCCAGTTTACAAGCCTGCGCCTCCGTGTCGTGATTAGCCTATCTATAATTGTCTGCTATATTTACTTATTTATTAAATACAGGCAATTGGTGTATTAAACATTGGTTAAATTTAAGATACAATTAATAAAAAACGAAATTCCCTTTAAAGAAAGGCTTCGTGTCTTCTGTTTGAGGTCTGTGAAAGTTTTAAAGGAGTCTTTTAGTGCCGCTTCAGAGCGGTCGCGTCCGTAACGGAGAACTGTCACGTCTGTAACACTGTTTTTTCCTCATAAATGCGAACACGAATAATAAAATAAAATATTTTATGTTCTGTGGAGAGCTAACCCTTCTTCGTCGGATTTGCGCAGTTTTCATTCTATTAAGGTCCACCCTGGCTCTTCTCCTCAACGCTGAACTGGAAACAGGTGTCTTGCGTCTATTCATTTTTTACATTTAGGTAACTATCTCAACTGTAAATTGAATAATAAAAATAAATAAAAAAACTATGGAGTTTGGAATGGAATGAAAATCTGAGTATTATACCTTCGTCTCAACAGTTTGCATCATGTTTTCAGCATCTGGAAAAAGAAATGGAAAGTATGTTGTAAGTTGTCTTAATTTTATTTATTATGTGACTGGAAAAGTTGTCTGGTTTATCAAAAATAAAGATTTGGTAACAAGTATAACATTTATAACATAGTACATTTACTAGTATAACATATTTTTCTCTATCCCTCCGGTCTATATCTATCCATCTATGGCTGACTCAGGAGACTCACTTTTTTTTACAAGAAAATGAAAGTAAAATACCAATAACAAAATTGTAATTGTAAGGTTGAAATTGTAATTGGGGTAGGCATGAGAAGAATAGTGGTTATGGTCTTTGTTCAGTGTAAGGTTGGAGGCATATACATTCAGATGTATTTCTAAATTAATGTCCCTGCCACTTTCTATCAGTTCTATCAAATATTTTCTCTTCCTTTTCTTTAATTAATGTATATTTGATTTCAGTAATGATACTTTGGCCATGAATAAAAAAAGAAAGAAATCCTAATCACAATTACTTACTTTATTTTTAGTCCAGGCAAAGTAGCATTTTACGACAGACTAGGCAACTTGTAAAATATATATTTTTTCAGCATAGATAATTTCTATGAGGTGCGCAGAACAACATACTAAAAGTCCTGGAGGAAATATGTTAATTTATCATCAATCCGAAATGTGTGCCAATAAGGCCAGGCAACAATAAAAGAACATTTTTAAAATTAACCCCTGAAATTCATACATTTTATATATCATTATAATGCAATTTATTAGGCCTAAATATTTATAGAATAGCAAAGTAGGCTTAATCAATATACAAGACTTAATCACATAGATATATAAAGGCTATCATGATCATTTTGCCAAAAATGAACCATGTATTTGTTTAGTTTATAATACGTTTTATTTTTAACTTAAACAAATACAACATATAACATTCAAAACTCATCGGCTTAGACTGCATTTGAAGAAAAATAAACAAGTTTTCTGTAGCCTTGTGCAAACTTATTCAATAGAATTAGACTTCTAGAATGTTATTTCCAGTGCAAAAAATTATATTTTTAATTTTGGTAGTTTTTCTTATCATAGCCTACAAATGTCTTCAGAAACACATTTTACTCAATTTACTGAAGCCTGTAAAACGCATTTGCACATTGAGCGTCTGGCTCGCTCATAGGCTGTGCCGCGGCAACTGCACATCCAATGGCGCGGGCGACCAATGAGCCAACTCTACGTAATTACACGTCAGAGCCCGTCAAGGGGGCGCCAAGTCCCCGAATTTGCCATTATAGCAGCTGGTGGTCTTCGTTCATTCATCATAGTCTGTCTGACATATTAGAAGCTATCCGTCTGTCATGGATTTGTAGGCTACTGAATTGATTCTCAAAAATACGGAACAAAGTGCGTTCCGTATCAGGTTAATACGGAACAAGCCTTTTATGTGTCAAATACGGAACGATTCCGTATTATACGGAACGGTTGGAAACCCTAGTCTCATCTAACTTAGTTGTTAACAGCCAAGCAACTGCAATGTTCAGCAAGCCAAAAAGTGGTGCTCAAAAATGAAAAAGATAAGAAAGCTGCAGGTTGTGGCATCAATGATTGACACTGTTAGATGAATAGCTGGCAGCATACAATTCAAGCGAGTGTTTAAATGGTCGGTCAAGGTGTAAAATTAAGCTCATGGTGTCATTTTCATGAATGTGTGCCTGCAATTCTCAGCGCTTTAACGGCATAGCAGCTAAAGCTAAGATACGGCCAGATGTCCGAGACCAAAACCGGGGATATGATCCCAAAATTTTGGAAAAAACGGGGACATTTTCAGTTTGACTGTCAATCTGATTAAAATCCATACAAGTTTTATCTTCAAAAAACAGGTAACGTTAGTTTTTCTGTATTTTCCCAGACTGTCCCCTGAAACCGGGGACGTCTGGACATCATTAGCGAAGACTAACTACCTTTTAAAATTCAGTACATTAGCGCAAATTTATGCCATTAAAAAGTTGATTCGGTTATCCTAATTGGGTCTATTCTGTGCTACACTCATAGGCTATTTGTATAGCGCAGTAGCAGATGCGGCTTTAACATAACACTTTGTGGTGCGCAAATAACAGCCTGTAACTGCTATCTACAAAGCAAACAGCATTTCACTTACACGTTTAAGTAATACAGTAAATTAGAATAAACACATGCAAATAGATCTACATAATAAACACATAAAAACTTACGTGTGGTAGCCTAGCTGGTCAGTTAAATCTGCGTTGAGCTTGGTTTGATATATCTTTTTTCTTCTTTTTTTTTTTTTTGGCGCTTCTGGCTGAAGTCCGTAGTACGGATGTGGACCGTATCTGCAAGATGACAGTCAAGCGAGACCCAACGTTCACTTGGCGCTGTCCTGATACGGACCTAAAATGGAGCTCAAACGGCTGTGCTGTAACGGACCTTATAGCATCACAAAATGTTGCTGTATGGTTTTTAAACACCAATAATATTCTTCAGCTTAATGACAATGCATTTATCTCATGCTCTAGATAGAAAAAAAAAATATGCAGACAACCATGTTGTTTTGAAAATTTATATTTCACGGAGTTCTTCACACAGTTTGAGAAAAGTATTTCGGATGTGGTCCACATCAGGTAGTCTCTGTCAAAACAGTGTTGGCTCAAATCCGTTTTGCAGATATGGGCCAGAGAAGTTTAGCCCTTTTTTAAATGCAGTCGGCTCAGATATGCATCACAGATTCGGGCCATACAGTGTAGCCTATGTGAAAACAGTATCGGCTCAGATTCATATTGCAGATCTGGACCAAATCAGTGTCAGACACAGCTAATGTCTTTCGGTTACCTATGGGAAAAGTGATCTGGGCCAGATCTGTAAAATTATATAAATACTGAACTGATGGCAGTTAGAATGTTTAAGCTGAAACTTATATCTGGCACGGATCTGGTTCACAATCAGAAAACGTCTCTAAGATAGAAACGGAGGCAAGGGGCTTAAAACAGATCCGGGCCAAATGTAATTGCTATCTGGGTAATGTTAACGAATGTGGCGGGGGTGGTGCACAGGGGGTCCTACATTAGTTACACAAGACGTGTACGAAATGAAGAAATTAGAAAGCAGACTACGCCACCCCGTTACGTGAACGGGGAAAATGTTCTAAGACACACAGGTTCGCTACCACAGAGGACAAGAGACATGGATCTGAATACAAAAAAAACACTTTATTTTTCACACTCCTATTTATTTTGAATATCTAAAAACCATTGACTCAGGGGGCACGGGTTTACACCACTTCGGTGAGCACCAGATCAAAAATAAATTAAAACAAATAACAAAAAAACACTTTCAGGCTGAGGCTTACCAGTAGGGCAGCTAGCTGGGCAGTGAGTATCCTAAGACCACACCACTCACCAAATTCCACTCACTCTCATACTTGCTAAGTGAAGGAACGCAGGTGCCAACGGCAAAACACTCGGTGAAGGAAACACCACCACCAAAGAGGGCAAATACAACTAGCTTCCCTACACCGGGGGGCCTTCCGCTCCTGAAAGAAACAAAAACAATAATATATTTCACAATTAGCCACAGACACATGTATCAAGTTGTAGAAGAACAATTCAACCTATACGAGAATGGTCAAAAACGGCCAATTACTGGCCACAGAAGTTAACCAGGCTGTGAAACCCAAAAATGTTAACGTTAAATCACATTGCCATTCAAGCCTGGACACCTTCGAGCAGCCAACTGCTAGAAACAAAAACAAAGCAAAACGCATTTTGCAAATCAAACTACTGTTTGGACAGAGTAAACAGATGAAATCACAGGAAACAAATAAAAAGAAACAATTAACAGACTGGTGGTGGCAATATTACAAAAGGTGGGGCTAATGTACATAATTACTGGCACGTCAAACTTTAAGTGACTGCTCTGAGACTAGCCGCTCTTCACCTAAGCCACCAGCGTTAGCATAGAGCTACAAATATAAAACAAACAGGAAACGGTCACACCGTAGGTTAAAATGGTAGCAGAACAAACAGTGCAGTCTAACAGCATTGTCTAGGGCGCATTTGCCCCGCAGTCCACAGAGACGAACCGCTCACGAGCAGATTGACGCACTAAAAACAGACAAAATTAATGAATGAATTTAAAATCACCCACCTAATAATGTTTAAGTGGTTAGATGTACATACCCAGTAGTGGATCGCCAGACCCACAAAATATTCAGGTGACTCACAGCTTCGTTCACCATAGGCAAACCACAAATGCACAAGTGTTCCATCGGATCACACACCTCAGCTGTAGTAAAAACAGCCTGCACCCAAAAGCAAGGTAGCACCGATCCCAGCCATAACCTGGCTAAAACAAATACATCCCCACTTTAAAAGTACATGTGCACGAGCAGCAACATTAGCCAAACAGCTAGGTACATACCTCCCGCAGAGCT
>JAPDVR010000008.1:44068352-44105852 GCA_026230005.1 Gila orcuttii | reverse complement strand
TTTTTTCTCAGTAACTGTAACTGATTACATTTACATGTATTATGTAATTAATGCTGTTACATGTAACTAGTTACTCCCCAACACCGATTATGACATAGTAAGTCATAATTATGAGATAAGCCAAAATTATGACTATTTCATAATTTACTTTTTAAATCATAATTTCAACTTTAAAGTCATTATGACAAAAAAATGACACACTAAGTCATAATGTTGCCTTTTCATCTCATAAAAGTTACTTAATATTTCAATTTCGAATTATGATTTACAAAATCATGTTTTTTTTTTTTTGTGGCGGAAATTGGAATGGAACCAACTGTTGTATAAATATGGCTAACGCGTCATAACATAGACATTCTACTGACAATAAAAGAAACTTTGCAAGTACATGTCAGCTTATTTTCCTAACCTATCCCCTTATTCTATTAACTCTGTCCCTACCCCTAAAGGTCCTTGCACACTGAGTTCGAAATTTTTCGTACATGTTTTTTCGCATTCGTCATCATAAAAATGATTATGATTAATTAATCAGTTGTGAAAAATTTGCAAAATAATACAAAATGGAGTCTTCAAGCAATGAGGATGATTTTGTTGTCCTCTCTCATCTTAAAAAGAGAAAATATTGGGTCCATCCAATCCTGAACTTGTGTAGAGAGGAAGGAGAGTTCGCAGCTGGATTATCCCGAACGATTTAAAGTTTACTTCAGGATGTCAGTGCCTCATTTTGATGCTTTGCTAGCGATACTGGAGCCACATATTAAAAACAAGACCAGCAATTTCCATGAACCAATTGATCCTGAACAGTTCTGAATTTTGGCGTACACTTGTACGGTGGCCCTGAATTGTCAAAACACCTCTCAAAATGAAAAAAAAAAAAAAACAAATAAAACGTGAAAAACGCATAAAACTGAACCCGATCAGTTTTTTTGTTTTTTTTGACGGACGAAAGTTTCGGAGGCAGTGTGTAAACATGATTGATCCAACGTAAGGTCGTATTTTTTTTTAATGTGCGAAAATTTCGGACTTTATCACTCTACTAATACTCAACTAATACTCTAATAAGAGTTAGGTGACATGTAGGTGCAACATTACTTATAGTCAACAGAATGCCTAAAAGGGACCATCAAAATAAAGTGTAACCTAAATATGAGATCTAATATAGCCTATAATACCTAAATAACAGGTGCCTTGTATTTTAACAATCTCGGATCTAGCTCTATTTCTAAGTAAATTCCTTTCATCTGAAATCCTCAAAAAGTCCAGATCCTCCACAGCATCTGTGGTGCAAGCGATAAACGGAGCTCCCCTGAGTCACCTCTGTGTTATTATTCGACAAGGAAGTTCAGTCAAAGAGCCTGTCCTGTGGCCTGGCTTTAACCTGTCTGGGAGCTGGCAGTAGTGCTGGCCAGTAAAGGATGTTTTCCTTTCCTCATCAAGTTTTTGTTGTCGTGGACAAGGGGGGAGCTTGTGGGACGAGGGAACTTTCTATTCTGGTCCCTCAGACAAGGAGTCTTTCTCTCCAGGGGGTCTTTGGTGTGAGTTTGACCCACAACCCAGGGGTGACAAGAGCAGAGGAAGGCCATATGAGCAGGCTTGCAAGAAGGGGAAGGAAGTTTCATCTCCATGATGCACACTTACCTCAAAAACCTCTTCCCTTTGACCTTATGGTTGCTGCAAACGTCCTGATCTGATGACACAAATAGCATACAGCATACATTCAACCGACTGTTCAGATGCAACAAAAAGCCAATAAATCTGAGTGAATGTTTTGTAACACACATAAAAAAAGCAGGACTCAGAAGATCTGAGAGTAGGCTGGTGCCCCAACCTGAACAATGGAGGAAATAGTACGCATTGGCGGGGCGGTTCAGATGAAAGCACTTCCTGTTCTCTGACCCAATGTCAGTCCTGCGACGTCACTTTCTGTGTAGTAGCAAAACATACCATTCTTAATGTGATCTACGTAGGCCAGATCTGAAAATAACTGCCAGACAAATAGCAAGCGACCCAAGTCAAGACTTTTCAAAAACATCAAAGCGGAAGTATGAAGAAATGTAAATATAGTCCAAATACAACGTAGAGTGTGGTGTTAAAGGGATAGTTCACCCAAAAATGAAACACTTGAATGATCTAATCAAGTCCTTGGCACCCGTGCTATACAACTACCATATCATAATGGATACGCACACTAGGGGCGCTAAACTACCAACGTGATCAAAACTATGCTGAAAAACATGTTGCGCACAATCTACTACATGCCTTCTGTCGTCTGATTGATAGTTTATACTTTTTTTAACAAGTAAAATACCTTTTGATATAATTGTATAATGTATAATTAAAAACGTCCAGGTCATGGTTCACGTGTCTTTTTGCTATGCAAGCTTTACTGATTTTTATCAAATAAATGTAAGAATAGCTTTTATATTGTTAGTAATATTTCCAGATGAACAGTTACTGGACTGAAGCTGCTTAGCTTTACTCGATTGTCCAATATTTCTTTATTTCGATATAATCCACATTTGACATTCTACTGACTATATACCTTTTCAACTACGTCAGCTAACTCTCATTAGAATATTAGTAGTCTGTCTACTTAAAATCTGCTAACACTTTAACACTTTTGTATTATTTATTATGCAATATTTATTTTTTATTTTTTCATATTTATTCACTTTATTGGCGTTTTTTTAGTATAGTCCTATGTTTTGACTGACTTTAGAACCATAAAATATAGCAAAATGCAACATAAATTCACTAAAGTAATACATTTTATTAAAATTTTATTTGATTCATTTGTAATCCAAATCTTTAGAATCCATACGATTTTGGGAAACAGGCCCAAATTCGTGCCTTTATTCAGCAATCTTCATCTCCATTCTCAACAGCGACTGCAAACTTAAACATCTAAAAATTGCCCCCTCAAGAAGCTTTACAACACATTTAACGGCAGTGATATCAAACGCTCATTTGCTCTCGCCTGCTTCATCTCATATTGCGACATGCCGTGTTTCCGTCAATATGTGTTTGAATAAGAAAGTGAATTTCTCCACAGAAATTCTGCTCTGTTCCTCACCCAAAATATACCGCCAGAGAGGACTATGACTGCAATACATCGTCATTTGGACTACTTTTGATCCGGCTATTGACATTTTTACAATAAATCAATTGTTTTCTGCATCCAAAATGGAAAACTTCCCTACTACATATGCGAAAAACAGAACGGCAAAAGAGTATGTCCGAATACATGGTATTGGAAAAGTCCAAACGGTTTCATGTGTCAAGCTTATAGGGTTTATTCAGGTTTTTATTTCCATATAAACATTGAATATTGCAAATATAAAGAGACATACTTGTTTGACTTGGTGAGAATAAACTTAGTAAAGTACCAGGGTTACAGACTCTCATTACAGTGAACTGGGTTACCAGAACACACAAACACAAGGCATCCCCTGCTAGCCTGCAGCGGCGCACCTAAAAATGCCATAAATATGACACCATTCAACTGGATTTTGTTTCTGGTATGCAGTGCACCTCCAAGACACAAACCGCTGTTACTAAAAAAAAGCTTTCTAAAATGTACATGTATAACACCAGCAAAAACAAGCAATTAAGCAGTAAATCATTCTTATTATCCGCTTGAGTCAAGATTGTTTTTAATGCAATCCAATTCAATGATTTAGCTTACTCACTATTTCAAGTGCAATTAACATGTTTGCGTACTACAAAATCAAAGTTTCCACTTAAAACTTGATTTTAATAACGTAAAGACAGGTACACGTATGTACAATGAGGGGGGAAATCCTGTAGTTTTA
This sequence comes from Gila orcuttii, assembly GCA_026230005.1. Lineage (NCBI taxonomy): Eukaryota > Metazoa > Chordata > Actinopteri > Cypriniformes > Leuciscidae > Gila > Gila orcuttii. Next base: position 44,102,040 of record JAPDVR010000008.1, on the reverse strand, counting down.
CAATAAAGGAGACACCTAAGCTTCATGAGATTTTACTTCACTGAACGTGCATCATGTCACGTATCATGTCAAAACTTTTCTAGGCTTGTCAGAAGATATTGCTTTTAAACCATTTTCAGCGTTTAAGGGAATCACTGCATAGTTTAAATTCCTCCTCGTCGAGCAGGTAGTCTTATGAGCGCAGGTGCTCTTCTTGAGTTGTCATCTCATAACACTTGCTGAGATGCAGGAGGTCAAGGTCTCAGCGCCTTGAGGTTTTAGGTCCATGTTTACTGGACAACATAGATGGCCTTGATGTTCTTGAATACTAGAACGCGTCGATGTTTGTGAGATTTTTATTACACAGTGTTGTATCAGACGGTGTTGAGATAAATACAAACACACATTTTGAGAGGTCGCACCAACATGTCAATTAAAACCTTTGAATGTGTTCAACGTTAATCCAAAATAATTCCTTGATATAGAATGCCTGGCCAAAAAAAAGTCTCTGTTTGGATTTAAGTAGGTAAATGCTTAAGAGTCTATGATTGGATCATTATTGCAGTGATTATTATGTTTCTATGAAGTTATATGTTTGAAAACAGTTCTTCTAACCCTAATTGATGGAGTGTGTAGCTTTTAATTTCTTAAACAACCTTAGGAAGACACATCACATATTCCAGGATGACAATGTCAAGATTCATCAGGCTCAGATTGTGAAAGAATGGTTGGGAGGGAGCATGAAGAATCATTTTCACACATGAATTGGCTCTTCTGAGTCCAGACCTTAAATTCATTGAAAGTCTTTGGGATGTGCTGAAGGAGACTTTACAGAGTGCTGGACTCTTGCTTTGCCAATACAACACCTTGACCAAAAATTGATACACCTCTTGATGGATATAACATCACAACATTTATTTCCATATTATTATTTTTCCATGATCCATTGATCTAAACAATATCCATCAGATGTCAGAAAAGCACAATAATTAATAAAACGGCCTCTGAGTGGGTGTATTTGTGACATTGCAGTGAACCGCCGCTTGTGTGTAAAATGCTTCTTGCATAACTTTTCTTCTCTGTTCCGGCTAAGGGGATTTCTGTAGACTGTCTTGTAAACATCTGAGCATTGCTTTGATCTTTACTGTTGTGTTTCCTTAACACGTGTCACAAAATCCATAGGACTGAGTAATAGTGGGGAAGTTTCAGACAGTAGAGTACTATAATCTATCTTTCCACATTTTATTTTCATTCTCTTGTGATTCTTGAATCTTTAATTAAGCATGTTTCAGCACCAAACATCAAAAACATCAGTGTCTGGTGTGTTAATATACTGCATGTGTGTGACTTTCGTGACAAATATGGCCTTTTGACCCTGCAGCCAAACACATAATGGGGAATCTGATGCTTAAACCTGTTGGGTTGCTTCATCTCTTCTTTGTTAGCAACCTGTTTTCTGGCGAACTGTCTTTATGTTTTGTCAAACGTATATATTTTTTATTTTTCAACATTACAGGTTGTTTTAGACACACTCCTATTTTTTTAAATGTACTAAATCAGACCTGAACTCTGCAAATTTACTGGTTGTTATGGTGTTTTGGCACAAAACTGCATGTTACTCAGAGTTTGGGTATTTAGATTGTGGCAGGATGGGTTTGCACCCCTCCCACCTGTTTTAGATTTGACCAATGGCCAGGGTTCCGGTGCGTATAAGAGCATGAGCTACCAGTTCCTTGGCATGCGTCATTATCCGGGGTCATGACGTCATCTATGCGCCCTGCTGCTTTCTGCTGGGTTCAGCGTAACGTGCTGCTTGTAAAATTTGCCGAAGCTGTTTATCCACTGGCGGTGCTGTTGGCGGGTCTATGGGCTTGTTTGGAGAGTTGAATGTGGACATTTGAGACAGGTTAGAGAAGTATTCGTATGCGGGGTGGTTTATAGATGAGGTTTTATGGTTTGCTTTGACAGGCGAGTAATCTGACTGATCTGTATGCTTAGTGTACGATTTATCGGCGCTTCATGCCAACAAGCTTGTCGGAGATATTCGCCTCCATCTATCGCATAGTCTGGGGATGGTGATTCTGGGACAGCGTGCTTGGTTGTGAGTATACTGTTTGAGCCTAAGCCAAGGGAGAAGAACTCTGTGTAACACCTCTCTGTTTTATTTTTTAGGCATGCGATAAGGACGATACCGACCTTCTGAATAAGTATTATCTGCCCTGTGTTTCGCTATACGACTTTGTTCGCGCTGTGCCTCATCAACTGCTGTTCTGTTTGGGTTCTGTTTTGTGTGTGCTGTTTTGTTACGAGTGAGTCGTCTCGAGTGAACCGTTCAAGTGAACCATTTCAAGTGAACCATTTCAAGTGAACCATTTCAAGTGAACCGTCCTAAGTGAGCCATTCAAGTGAACCATTTCAAGTGAATCATTCCAAGTGAGAACGGTTTCCAGCGAAGGATGACTCTGTGTCTGTGATATGTTTTGAGTTTGTGTTGTTTCCTTTTTTTGGTTTATTTCCTTAACTATTCGAGACTGAGTATTTTTGAAGTCGTGTTTTGTTTTGAACCAAATTATCGTACTAGTGAATTTATATATATATATATATATATATATATATATTTTGTGGTTGAATTGTACTGCTGAATTTGTTGTTATTTTTGGTTTTTGATTGGTGACGATCAGGTCGGGACCAAAGAGTTGCTTCCGCCCTGGAATTGTATAACAATTTTCATCATTTTGTTGTTTTGTTTTGCATAAAACTGCTCTTTAATGTCTTTTTTTCTTTTGTTTGTTGGCAGGGCCTGGGCACCCGGGGGCAGACGAGAGGGCAATTAGGTGGCAGGGTCCTCACTGTGTGTCGTGGTCTTCTCTGACATGAGTCATGGAGTGTGTGCTGTGCTGGTGTGTGTGCGCTGAATAGAGTACTCTTCATAGGGGTGATACCTCGAGACTGCCCTTGGGTACGCCCAGGTTTCCCTGCCGCCCACTCTAGAACCTAGTAGATTGAAGAGAGTGATTGCTGGTCAACACCTTTTATAGAAAAAGAACGGCCTTTTAACAATTAATAAAATATATATGTTTTTTTCAATCACCTATGTCTCTGACTCCAACTGTGGTTAGGATCTGTGCGTGCCTTAGCTTAGATGTTATATTAAATTCTTGGGGCGAAATTCCCCAAGTGGCGTAGTCAGAAATAATAAACTGAATTGAGCGTTGGTATAAATTGTTGTTACGCCCAATGTCATATAGAATAGAGCTGCCGCTCCCGCACCACTTTGCCACACATGAATCATTTAATCAGGTCAAATGTCACTAAACAGTGTGAAAGGACTTTAACTACATGTAACTTTGACATTCTACTAGCTTAAAGTAACTGAGTCTGAAATGTTTGCACATTAAAAAATAAATACGACCTCACGTTGTGTCAATCATGTTTACATATTGCCTCCAAAACTTTCATCCGTCATAAAAAAAGAACTTGAATCGGGTCAATTTTCTGCATTTTTCGTATTAGTAGCAAGCATTTTGAGAGGTGTTTTGACAATTCAGAGCCACCGAATGATGAATATGAAAAATGCATACGAAATTTGCGGACTTTTGTAGAATGTACCATGGAAGTAAAGTGTTAGCTAAAGTGTTATCTCTCTTGTTGTTGGGATATTAACAGAAAGCAGTGATTACCCTGAAGCTGTTCTAACTAAACAAAACAGCAGGTATGTCGAAATTGAAACGCTGGTGACTAAAGCTTACGTCTCTTAAGAACTGTCAGCATTTCAGCGCATACCGAGACAGAGCTCTGTCTACATATTTCACATGTGTAGGCTGCTTGCGTGTGAGTATATAAAGTGCTATCTTGTCTGAAGATAATCAAATCACAAAACCTGCCCATATTGTACATGTATTTAAATTTCACTCGAAGACTAGATAGAAATCTTTTCACTCATTGTGTATTTGCCAGCACACAACAACCTGCTGTACCCTAATCAGTTCAACAGGGTGTAACCTACTCCGGCATTCCTTTCAAACGGTACCTGTCTCTGTACAAAGCTGGGAAAGGAAATGATTACTGTTCAAATTTCAAGATCCACCTCACTAATAATAAGCCGAAGTAGGATCGGTTTCCCTTCGAGCCTTGAGCCCTCTTCTGAAAGGTTATTTCGTACTTTGTTAGCACCCTATTTACTCTTCATAGTTAAAAAAAGAAGAATGGATTGATACAGCATTGCTGAGTAAACAATGAAAAACATTATGAAAGCATTATATAATGTATGTTTATTGCACCATACCATAAATCCTAACCCCTGAAATCACACTGAAGAAATGTTTTGTCAGGTAACCTAGTGTCGTAACATCTCAATTAATTTTAAAATAATAGCTATTGTTTAATGTCAGAAACTGCTGCAGGTTAACCACACACACCAACAACAGAAGGAGCTTTACTTTTACACTAGATGAAGGGCACCAGAATGAAACTAAATGCATGGAACACACTTATTAAAAGTTTACCTTAACCCTCTGGGGACCAAGGGGTTTTTGGGGCCCTTGGGATGTTTTGACATGCACTGACATTTGTGCTTTTTTCAGTTATTTATAAACATGTTAAAAGCAAAGGTGTAAATTCACACAATATAGCACAAACAGGGCTACCATAATATGTGAGCAACATGTATGTTGTCACGAAACTGCTCCGAGACACGAAGGTGGAGAATCCAAACGCAGATTTATTTGAGGGCAATCCAGAGGCGTAATCCAATGTACAGGCAAGGGTCATACACAGACAGGCAGTCCAAAACAGATAAACAAAGAAACAAACAAAACAGGCAGGGACCAGAGGCAAGAGAGTAATCCAGGGAACAGGGCAAGATATCCAAAACCAAGAGACAAGAAAACCATAAGAATGCTCAGAAATGCAGTGTAACACTTAAACAAGACTTCGCGGTGAGTGAATTAATGAACATGGTATAAATAGACAGACTAACAGGATGAGACACAGGTGAATGCAATCAGTGAATGAGGTACAGGTGAATATGATCAGTGATGGTGAGTCCGGGCAGTGAGTTATGGGAAATGTAGTTTGTGAGTGATAATAGTCCTATCTGGAGTGCCCTCTGGTGGCTCTCAAGGGCACTCCAGCTGGTGACCGTTACATATGTACATGTTTGTATTTTTAAGAGAATAATGTTTATGCGTGGTTATTGAAAAAAATAAAAATTAAAGTTGCTGAAATAAGACCACAAAACACATACTAAATATGTGTCCACAAGACTTTTGACTAATGGATGTTGTCGCTTCGAGTTCTGGCTTCAAAATGATGTGAAAATCATCCTGCCTAATCATTCACATAACACAATAGATTGATTAAAATTGTGAAAAACATTTTTTTGTTTGCCAAGGCAATATGCGAATGGGCGTCAACTGTCCAACCCCTTTGTGAATAATTAGTTGGTTCACACCTGAGAAGACAAAAGACCCTGCATAATAATGAGCCTTTCATTCAGGTGTGAGAAAGAATGCAAGGACCCCAAAGAATGCAAGAACAATATATATATATATATATATATATATATATATATATATATATATATATATATATATATATATACATAAACATACATACACACACACACACACACACAGTTCAAAGTTAGAGTTGGAAACATCTTGAAAAGAAAATTGTCTTTTTCCATAAATGTCTTAGTTTAGGATTCATTATTTTGATATAGCTTGCTTTGGACAAACACTATAACATCTTAGTTGATTAGTTTATTGACAAAACATACTATATATTTAACATAATACAGACACTCCTAACAAAAGCTTATTTCATGTCTATTTTAGAGTAAAAACTTTATCCAAAACTAGTCAACGAAATGTTGTCTTTTATTTTGTCTGTAACAGTGCGAGCGTTCATTCATTCGTTCATTCATTCATTCATTCATTCATTCACACACACACACACACAGAAACATGATTCACATTTAAACAGTATGCTATTTTTCTGTTTACAGACACTAATGTTATTCTATATCGCGATTAGAACAAAGCACAAGCATAAAACACTTACACTTCTCAGCTGAATCTGTTGCTCCTCCTCGTGGTGAAAATAAACCAGCACTTGTTCTGAGGTAGGTAAATGTCCCAGGATTATTCCTCATAGCCGCGCAAGACGAATCATAATCTGACTAAAAAATATAGTGTTTACAGAGTTTAGCCTATATGGTCGTTTACGCGTCTCAATGTGTTGCTTCACATATTTGCGTTTGAATAGCACGCGCTCTCCGTGGGCGTGTCACATTACCAGAATAATGAGCTGAGAGAAAGATAATTAGAACGGCTGACACGTCTCTCTTTTTATATAGATGACATAAACGGAGAATATTTATTTTAGTTTTGAATCGGATCATTTAAAAGTACAAACTCAAATGATTTAAAAGATATATTGCTTATGGCTGGGTGAATAGTATTTGCTAGGGTTTTTTTTATGTTTAGAGACATGCTCCAGAAAAAAAGTTCACGGTGACTGAGAGGCAGAACGCACACCGTGTTTATTTTCTTTATTTTACAAAAGCACAATATTTTATTTCGATTGTATGTGGGCACATGAAAAAGTAGACATTTAACAGATTATTTTCTCATATTTCTTAACTCTATATGAACAGAAATGATGGTAGTACTTTAAGTCTATTTTTCTGCTATGTGAAAAAAAACGAGCAAAACGCGCCGGCGCGTTCTTGGTCCTCAGAGGGTTAAAAACACAGCGCTTAGGGCATGAGATGACGAAAAAACAGCTGTCACGATTCATGAGTTCGCTGTTTTCTTCATGTCTCGTGTTATTGTTGTTTTGTGAGTATGAGCGCGTGTGAGTGGGCGTGACCGCTCGTTCATCTGATCACCGGCTGATCTCATTATCAGCGCCAGCTGTGGCCAATTCACCTCACTATAAAAACTCATCACAATCTCCTCTCTTTGTCAGATCGTTGGTTTGGTGTCCTCCGTGTCGTGCTTCGTGTCTTTGTTGCAGTCTGTTCCAGTTGAGTTCCTGTTCGGTGTCTTCGTGTCCTGTCTCGTCTGGATTTTACCCTGCACTGGATTCACCTTCACCTGCACTGGATTCACCATCACCCGCTCTGGATTTACCATCATCTGCTCGCTGACCACCGAGTCCCTGCGCCACCATCTGCTGAGATTTTGAGATTGTCTTTGTGTCTTCTGACTAATAATAAAATAGAGTTTACTTGCACTTGCTTCCGCCTGATCTTGTGACAGAACGATCTGACCTAACATGGAAGCAGCAGGCGAAACTTCAACCTCATGGGAGGATTTCGTGAAAGCCAGCATCTCACGGATGGATACCCAGGAAAGAAACATGAATGAGTCGGGCCGGGCTATTCAAGCTCTTGTGGCGCAGGTGTCCGAGCTCACCCAGCAAGTCCAACTTTTGCGGGTTCCCACTGCGCCACCCACGCCGGCCGCTCCCCCTATACCACCTGAGAGCGCCTTCCAGTCAGAGCCCAGACTACCAGTTCCGGAGGCCTATAATGGTGAGCCAAACTTTTGCAGGGCATTTTTAACACGCTGTTCTATGCACTTCTCCTTGCAACCCAGGACCTTCTCCACGGAACGAAGCAAAGTGGCGTTTGTGCTCACACTCTTGACTGGAAGGGCAGCTCTGTGGGGGACGGCGGTGTGGGAGAACCAGGATCCATGCTGTGCCTCGTTCCAGACACTCGCCGCCGCCATGAAGGGAGTCTTTGACCGCTCGGTCGCTGGAAAGGAGGCAGCAAGGATGCTAGCGGATCTCAAGCAAAACGAGAGATCAGTTTCTGACTACTCTATAGAGTTTCGGACTTTGGCGGCGGAGTGTCAGTGGAACGAGGAGGCGCAGTGGGACATGTTCCTGCATGGGCTGGCTGACCGCGTCCAAAAGGAGATTTATGCACTGGACTTACCCCCCACCCTCAATGAGCTGATCGATCTGGCACTTCGTGTTGACTCTCGACTCTCCCGAGTCGAGGGTCGGAAGGGACCCGCTCGGGGTTTTGGAGCGGTGGACGCGGTCAGTCCTATCTACGATCATGAGCCCATGCAGGTCGGTCGAGCTCGGCTTTCCCGGGAGGAGAAGGAAAGGCGGAGGTCCCAGGGCCTTTGCCTTTACTGTGGCTCTGCAGGACATTTTGCTTTCAACTGCCCGGTAAAAGGGCAAGCCCGGCAGTAAAACTGAGGCTACTGTCGGGTGGGATCTCCGCTGAGAAGACCTCATCAACATCAACGCTCCTCCCGGTAAGGCTCAGGTGGTCAGCTCACACTCACGACTGTCAAGCACTATTGGACTCCGGGGCTGAAGGTAACTTCATGGACTACACTTTTGCACTCAGGATTCAGGTTCCCCTTCTACCCCTCAGTCACACCATCGCAGTGCACGCGCTCAACGGACAAACACTCCCCACCATCTCTTATACCTCTGGACCCCTCACACTCAGCGTATCCGGCAACCATTCTGAAACCATCTCTTTCTATATCTTGGACTCCCCCCTGGCACCCATTGTTTTAGGTCACCCCTGGCTCATCAAACACAACCCCAAAATAGACTGGCAGCAGAGATCAGTGTCTGAATGGAGCAGTAAATGTCATGAGTCCTGTCTTGTGTCTGCTTGTCCGTCTGTTTCTGTTTGTACGTTTCAGGAGGAAGCAGCGGACTTGTCAAACGTGCCCACGGAGTACCTAGACCTGAAGGAGGTGTTCAGTAAGTCTCGTGCTGCTTCTCTCCCTCCGCATCGTCCCTATGACTGTGCTATAGAGTTATTGCCAGGTACGTCTCCGCCTAAGGGCAAGTTATATTCACTTTCTGTCCCAGAGAGAGAGGCTATGGAGAAATATATTTCTGATTCTCTAGCAGCGGGGTTCATCCGTCCCTCCTCTTCTCCAGCAGGGGCGGGGTTCTTTTTTGTGGGGAAGAAGGATGGGTCTTTGCGACCTTGTATTGACTACCGGGGGCTGAACAACATCACGGTAAAGAATACTTATCCTTTGCCATTGATGTCTTCAGCCTTCGAGAGGTTGCAAGGAGCATCCATCTTCACAAAATTGGATTTACGTAACGCTTATCATTTGGTCCGCATCAGGAGGGGGGATGAATGGAAGACTGCTTTTAATACCCCCAGGGGGCACTTTGAATACTTGGTCATGCCTTTCGGCTTGTCCAACTCCCCAGCGGTCTTCCAGGCACTCGTCAATGACGTGCTGCGAGATATGGTCGACCAATTCATATATGTCTACCTGGATGATATATTGATTTTTTCTTCTTCTCTCCAGGAACACGTGCAGCACGTTCGACGAGTGCTTCAGAGACTGCTAGAGAATGGGCTTTTTGTCAAGGCGGAGAAATGCGCTTTTCATGCACAGTCTGTTCCTTTCCTTGGGTACATTGTGTCGTCTGAGGGAATGCGTATGGATCCTGAGAAGGTTAAGGCTGTGGTGGATTGGCCAAGTCCAGATTCCCGTAAGGCCCTACAGAGGTTTCTGGGGTTCGCCAATTTTTACCGGCGGTTTATTCGCAATTTCAGCCAACTAGCCTCGCCTCTGACCGCCTTGACCTCCCCCAGAACGGCGTTCAGGTGGTCAGACGCAGCGGAAGCTGCGTTTGCCAAACTTAAGGGCCGCTTTGTTTCAGCCCCCATCTTGGTTACCCCTGATCCATCACGTCAGTTCGTGGTGGAGGTCGATGCGTCAGAGGTGGGGGTAGGTGCAGTGCTATCCCAACGCTCTCTCACAGACGACAAGATGCACCCATGCGCGTTTTTGTCTCATCGATTATCCCCTGCCGAACGTAACTATGATATTGGTAATAGAGAGTTGTTGGCAGTCAAGTTGGCATTGGAGGAATGGCGCCACTGGTTAGAAGGGTCGGGGGTACCTTTTGTCGTCTGGACAGACCATAAGAATTTGGAATATATCAGAACTGCTAAAAGATTGAACTCTAGGCAGGCTCGGTGGGCACTTTTTTTCGGACGTTTTGACTTTTCTCTCTCGTACCGCCCGGGCTCCAAAAACATCAAGCCCGATTCTTTATCACGCATTTTTGACCGTTCCGATCGCCCGTCTACTCCCGAGTGCATTTTTCCAGAGACTCTAATTATCTCTACACTCACATGGGAGGTCGAATCGAAGGTCAAGACGGCCTTACAAGGGGTAACGCCTCCGGTCGGTTGCCCACCGAACCGCTTATTTGTGCCAGAGGAATTACGGTCCGACGTTGTTCAGTGGGGGCATTGTTCCAATGTGGCTTGTCATCCAGGAGTTAGCCGCACTACATTTTTAGTCAAGCAACGATTTTGGTGGCCACGTATGGCTCGCGACATTCACAGTTTTGTTTTGGCTTGCTCAGTTTGTGCCACTGGTAAGACTTCCAATCGACCCCCAGATGGGCTCCTGCAACCGCTGCCGGTCCCTTCGAGACCCTGGTCCCACATCGCTCTAGATTTTGTCACCGCCCTCCCACCCTCTCAGGGTAACACGGTAGTTTTAACCGTGGTGGACCGGTTCTCGAAGGCGGCCCACTTTATTCCCTTGCCCAAATTACCCTCAGCCAAGGAGACAGCGGTAACAGTCGTTAACCACGTCTTTCGGTTACATGGCCTCCCGACAGACGTGGTTTCCGACAGAGGTCCCCAATTTGTGTCCAAATTTTGGCAAGAATTTTGTAGATTACTGGGTGCGACTGTTAGTCTGTCCTCAGGGTTTCATCCCCAGAGCAATGGCCAAACTGAGAGAGCCAACCAGGATTTGGAGAGAACGTTGCGATGTATGGTTTCCAAGAATCCTTCCTCATGGAGTCAACAACTGTCAATGGTGGAGTACGCCCACAATTCACTACCAGTATCATCCACGGGCCTATCTCCGTTTGAGTGTAGCATAGGGTACCAGCCACCAATTTTTCCTAGTCTGGAACCTGAAGTCGCGGTTCCCTCCGCTCACGCCTTTGTCCAGAGGTGTCGTCACACTTGGACTAGAGCCCGGGAGACTCTACTCCAAGTGGGAGCGCGCACCAAGGCCAAAGCCGATCGCCACCGGCGGAGGCCCCCCGTATACGTCGTCGGTTCCAAAGTGTGGCTTTCTACCAAGAACATTCCTCTCCGATCCGTTTCGAATAAGCTTGCTCCCAAATTCATTGGCCCGTTTACTGTCACCAAGATTATTAGTCCGGTGGCAGTCCGCCTCAATCTTCCTCCAGTGTACAGGAGAATTCATCCCGTTTTTCATGTATCCAAAATTAAGCCAGTTTTTCGTTCTCGTATTAATCCGCCTGTCCCGGTTCCCCCACCGCCGCGACTCGTAGACGGGGAGACCACATATTCGGTTTATCGTATTCTGGACTCAAGGAGGAGGGGACGCGGGTTCCAGTACTTGGTGGACTGGGAAGGTTACGGTCCGGAGGAGAGAAGTTGGGTGCCTGCTAGAGACATTCTGGATCACTCCCTTATTGATGATTACAATCGACAGGTAAGGGAGTCTGGGGACGCCAGGAGGCGTCCCTAGGAGAGGGGGTACTGTCACGATTCATGAGTTCGCTGTTTTCTTCATGTCTCGTGTTATTGTTGTTTTGTGAGTATGAGCGCGTGTGAGTGGGCGTGACCGCTCGTTCATCTGATCACCGGCTGATCTCATTATCAGCGCCAGCTGTGGCCAATTCACCTCACTATAAAAACTCATCACAATCTCCTCTCTTTGTCAGATCGTTGGTTTGGTGTCCTCCGTGTCGTGCTTCGTGTCTTTGTTGCAGTCTGTTCCAGTTGAGTTCCTGTTCGGTGTCTTCGTGTCCTGTCTCGTCTGGATTTTACCCTGCACTGGATTCACCTTCACCTGCACTGGATTCACCATCACCCGCTCTGGATTTACCATCATCTGCTCGCTGACCACCGAGTCCCTGCGCCACCATCTGCTGAGATTTTGAGATTGTCTTTGTGTCTTCTGACTAATAATAAAATAGAGTTTACTTGCACTTGCTTCCGCCTGATCTTGTGACAACAGCGAGACGCAGTGGCCGATGATGTTTGTTTGCATGTTTAGTTTGTATCACCTTGTTTTCATATGTTCTGTTACTGTTTCCTTTGTTCCCCATGTTCCCACTCATTTGCTAACATAGTTGCTGATTACGTTCATCGCCTGTTTGCAGTTGAGTTGCTCTATATCTTGTGTAGCCCTGAGATTATTTCAGTTCTTTGTTCGGTATTGTCTTCTAATGTGTGCAAAGTTGTTTGCGTTTCTTTTCTCACTGTGTTTTTTTTCTGCCTGTATTTTTGCCTTTATTATAATTATATGGTCTCGCCCAGCCTCCCACTTCCCTCCCACTCCCTCAGAAAACACCTTTCTGTTACTCTGCCCTGCATCCACTGGACCGAACTGAAGTCCACAAAGAGGATCCTTATGCAAGGATCCTCTTTGTGGACTTAAGTTCGGCCTTCAATACCATCATGCCTGATCTTCTGACAGCCAAACTGACCCAGCTCTCCATACCATCCTCGATCTGTCAGTGGATCACCAGCTTCCTGACGGACCGGCAGCAGCGAGTGAGACTGGGGAAACTCACATCCAGGACTCTCACCACCAGCACTGGTGCCCCCCAAGGGTGCGTTCTCTCCCCACTGCTCTTCTCCCTGTACACTAATGACTGCACTTCTAAAGACCCCTCTGTCAAGCTCCTGAAATTTGCCGACGACACCACTGTCATCGGTCTCATCCGGAACGGTGACGAGTCTGCTTACAGACTGGAGGTTGAACAGCTGGCTGTCTGGTGCAGTTATAACAACCTTGAGCTGAACACGCTCAAAACAGTGGAGATGATCGTGGACTTCAGGAGGAACAGCCCAGCACTCCCCCCACTCACCATCATGAACATCACTGTGGAAGCAGTGGAGTCATTCAGGTTCCTGGGCACTACCATCTCTCAGGACCTGAAGTGGGACAATCACATTGACTCCATTGTGAAAAAAGCCCAGCAGAGACTGTACTTCCTTCGCCAGCTGAGGAAGTTCAACTTGCCACATGAGCTGCTGATTCAGTTCTACTCAGCCGTCATTGAGTCTGTCTTATGCACATCCATCACTGTCTGGTTTGTTTCAGCTACCAAATCAGACATCAGGAGACTACAACGGACAGTCCGGACTGCAGAGAGGATCATTGGTGCCCCCCTGCCAACCCTCCAGGACCTGTACTCTTCCAGAGTGAGGAAGAGAGCAGGTAAAATCATCACAGACTCCACTCACCCTGGACACCTCCTGTTTGAACTGTTACCGTCAAGACCGAGACTCAGATCACTGGCCGCAAGAACATCTCGGCACAGGAACAGTTTCTTCCCACAGGCCATTTCTCTCCTGAACAGTTAACACACCTCCCAAGGCATATGCCTTTAAGTGCAATACTCCCACTGTTTAGTGCAATATCCTACAACTCAGGTGATACTTATATGTAGATTTATTTATTTATAATATTCAAAACACTGCAAATATGTCCATAATCTGAAAAATGTCTATTCTGACTAAACCCAACTGTGATACTTATATTCTCATATATTTATATTTTTATTCTTATAATTTGTAGTATTATGTTTCTTGTTGTATTTGTATATGTCCACTGGAAGCCCCAGCACCAAAACAAATTCCTTGTGTGTGCAAGCACACTTGGCAATAAAGCTCTTTCTGATTCTGATTCTGATCCCTTCTTGTGGCTCCGTCCAACTGCTCAGATCAACCTTGGTCTTCCAGGTCTCTAGCTCAGCCCTGGTGTGTCGATCCCCTAGCTCCACCTAGGCCTCTGAGCCCCGGACTCCACCTCAGCCCACTGTGGTCCGTCATCCCTCAGGCTCCACCGGTCTCCCGCACCCCTCAGGCTCCACCGGTCTCCCTCATCCCTCAGGCTCCACCGGTCTCCCTCATCCCTCAGGTTCCACCAGTCTCCCTCAGGCTCCACCGGTCTCCCACATCCCTCATGCTCCACTGACCTCCCTCATCCCTCAGGCTCCACCGGTCTCCCTCATTCCTCAGGCTCCACTGATCTCCCTCTTCCCTCAGGCTCCACCGGTCTCCCTCATCCCTCAGGCTCCACCGGTCTCCCTCATCCCTCAGGCTCCACCGGTCTGCCTCAGGCTCCACCGGTCTCCCGCATCCCTCAGGCTCCACCGGTCTCCCTCATCCTTCAGGCTCCACTGATCTCCCACATTCCTCAGGCTCCACAGATCTCCCTCATCGCTCAGGCTCCACCGGCCTCCCTCATCCCTCAGGCTCCACCGGTCTCCCTCATCCTTCAGGCTCCACTGATCTCCCACATTCCTCAGGCTCCACTGATCTCCCTCATCGCTCAGGCTCCACCGGCCTCCCTCATCCCTCAGGCTCCACCGGTCTCCCTCATCCCTCAGGCTCCACCGGTCTCCCTCATCCCTCAGGCTCCACCGGTCTCCCTCATCCCTCAGGCTCCACTGATCTCCCTCATCCCTCAGGCTCCACCAGTCTCCCTCATCCCTCAGGCTTCACCAGGTAGAAATATCTCCAACCACAATATTTTCTATGCTGACAAATTTCAAGCACAAGTTCATTGATATTTCAGTGTAAATAGTGAACTTTTTATCAGGGTTGTTGGTTAGTGTGCTAACATTTCACAAGTTTATGGGTATCCAGTTATTGACTTCAAAGGCTCATTTACAGAATAATAATGAAAACTTTAGCAATACTACACAGTATTTCCATTCATTTGGCTTACTATCGCATCAAGAAATTAAGAAAACACACACACACACACACACACACACACACTCACTCACACACATTCTAGGTTTGACAATGATGAGAAACATGCCTGCCATCATACTGCATGAATCAAATGCAATGTCTTAAAACAAGGACAAAAATAGATATGTTGAGATCAGGTACGGACAGACGTCAGTTTATCTTTTGTGAAATGCCACCCAATGGCAGAAATTTGTAACATCAGATGTGTTGCTCTTGCATAATGGCCCATACGGCTGAATTGTCTTTGGAGCAATGGGAGACACCGTCAGCACCTCAAGAGACTAATAGAAAGATATTTGCAGCTGAAATTTCAACTCCTCACCTATAGATACAGCAGTGCTGAATACAGGCCGAGGTGGTGATTCAGGACATCTGAGATGGTGTCGCTGCGGGTGGATTTTAGGGTGGAGTGTGCTATGACTGTAAGAGTTGTTAAATAGATCATTTGAGCCCATATTCGTGCCTGCACTATTATTATTATTATTATTATAATTACTTCAAAAGCTGCTCTTAAAAACAAGGCTGTTATCTCCTTTGATCTTTCACAGATGCATGTTTGTGAAAATAAACTGAGTGACCAGCCCAGTTTTGATTTATTGCTTTTTTTATCATTTTATTGCAATTTACTATAGGCATATCATTTAGGAAAGGCTTCCATCCATTTTTATCTGTGAAATACATTCATCTGTAGACAACGTTAAAAACACTGGATCTTATAATAAACAATGGCTAGATACTAGGATTTGACCTGCATATGGCATCTTTGCTCATGGGCATTTCTGTGAATATTTTTGATTCTCGTACAGACCAACAGGTTGTTCATATAGTTGTAAATTCATGAGGTGTGCAATCATTCCAAACTACTTGGCAGAAAACTTTGGGAAAATTGGATCTCAGTTTGTTGGCCTTCAAGGCAGCTGGCTGGCAGCTTTTTATGACAAATTACTGATGGTGGGAAGGTTATTTCTCTAGTGCATCTGTCAGGACAGAGATGGTATTCGACTGCTAAAGTATCTCTAACATTTTTAAGATAAACCATGATGGTGGATATCTTAGCGGATGAAAACAGTGAGAAAACTTCAAGCCCCTCACAATCAAGTAAGTGATTTTTTTTTTTTTTTTTTTTTTTTTTTTACATTTATTTTGTTGGTAAACTGATAAAGTCATATCAGGACAATAAACATCCCATGTTAATTCTGGTCAGTACAGCAAAAAGCAACACATGTTGCAACAGTTTTTGTGAATTATGAAAACAGGACTGTGGCCTCACAGCAAGAAGGTCCCCAGGTCAGGTCCCGAAGGCATTTCTGTGTTGAGTTTGCATGTCCTCCTTGTGTTGGTGTGGGTTTCCTCCAGATGCTTTGGTTTCTACCACAGTCCAGAGACATGCAGGATGGGCGAAATGGCTGCAAATCGTCTGCTATTTGAGTGTGAGTGTGAATGTGTTAGTCCTGTCATATACTGGCCACCCATCCAGTATGTTTTCCTGCCTATGTAACGGACGAAGACCAGTGAGAGCAGTGTGTGTAAACCTCACTCCCCTGGCCTCAAGAGGCACGCTAGCAACTGATATTTTTAGTGTCCTTATTAGCGTGTCCACCTCCCATACCAGCGATCAGGGTTCGAATTATGCTCAGAGCAGGTCGAGTAGGACCAGTGACTTTTGGTGGCGTGACCCGTATGGGAGTGAGGTTTGGGAGGGGGAGGGGGAGGGGAGGGGGGGGGGGGGGTAATGGACGTAGGCCAGTAAGAGCTGTGCGTGTAAACATCGGGGTTCAAATCGCACTTGGAGCGGGTCGAGTAGGACCAGTAACACTTACAGCCAGAGACATAGTGAACTTACCCTTTAGTTTAAAAGACAATAAATTTGCAGTTATATTACAATCTGATCTATCAGCCGCGAATGTACTTCAAACGTTTAAACTACAATGTGGGAGTCCAGCAGAAATGAGATATACATTCTCTCTGCTTGCAGTGCATCAGTCACCCTTGTCAGGAAAGTGAGTGAGAACACACACAAACGCACATATTTATTGTCATCAATAGTGATTTAGTACGATTGCATTCACATGAAATCTACCACAGACCACCCTATTTTTGTGGACTCAGGTACGGTTCGAGGGTACGCACCCGAGTAGGGTAAACAGCGTTTGCATCATCCAAATGAACCGAACTCTGAGCCCAATCGAACCCGGGTCTGCATCAAAAGTGCCAGTGTGAAAGCACTGTAGTTTGGTTATTTTGGTTCTTTTAGTCAAAAAAAAAAAAAAAAAAGTAATACATTCAGTCCTGGTTCGCTTTGCATTCACACTGTCATATTTAAAACCAAACACAAAGATACGAAACAAAAAAGTGGCTTTTTTGATGTATATTTTGCAATGAAACTTGTCGAACATCCAAAACAATGCTGTGTTCAGGGCTAAATGCGCTTGTTGTATGTGCTTAGCTACATGTGATGGTATTTTACCAGCTGAGAACTCGTGAAGAGCTTATAAATTGTGTAAAGAAGTCAAAACAGCGCCAGGAATCCCTCACACACATAAATGAAGATCTGCTGTGAGGAGACACGGTTCTGATCCTGTGATGAGCAACATCTGTCCTTTTTAGGGTCACATCTTGTGACATCATGTCCTGTTTTAGTTCGTTTACATGTCTTCAGTCCATGTTGCGCTCATATTTCAGTAGAACTGCACCAGAGTTCGTTTGTTTGGTGGTACCAGGATTCAGATGGCAGCGTTCACAAGTATTCAAACGAATCGCACTAACAAAGCAATCGCACCAGAGTTCACTTTAATCCAACCAAATATGCAAAGTGTGAACACAGCCGTAGATGCAGATCATTTTCTGTGGTAATGGCTTTACAGCACTGATGCTGTCAGTAGAGTGTAATTTTTTTAAACTGCAAACCCTCACAGCTGGATTCGTCTTAATGATTTTTTTAGTTCATTTGCTCTTTTCTTTTGCACCTGAGGAGTTCTCTAAAAACCTCAGGCTGTTCCTTCTTTCGCCAGGGGGGTTTTGACATGCAGGTTGTTATTGTAACTTTTGTTACCAGGCATCAGGTTGTCACCACAGTGACTCTGGCAGAGCATTGGGGTCATAAGGTGGCAGAGGACACGACTCATTGTGGTTTGCTTTGGCTGCCAGGAGGGCGTGAACGCCACGGCACGCTATACATGCTCAGACACTCCCCGAGTGTTTACTGCTTCTTCAGGGTGTTAGCCGGAGCAAGAAAACATGTGCACAACTTCTGAAAACATTTCTTCCCACTTTAAGCTGTCTGCATTCTCTTTCATTTGCAGTTTCATTCCACTCTCTCTTAGCACAAAATATGTCTCAGGTAAAACCTGCTGCGCTAATTTATCACATGATGTTTGAAGAGAGTTCATAAATCTATGTATTAATAAAGAACAGTCTACCAAAAATTAAAATTCTGCCATGTCATCGTTTACTCAACCTCATGTTGTTCACAACCCATGTGATTTACTATGGCTTCTCTTTATGTCAAATTGACAAAGTCAGCACAAAGGATTCATTATGACTTGTGCTGAACAGAGCTAAATTCAAGTCTTGTTTCCTGTAAATCTCCCAACTCATATATATAGGCTACGGTCAACAATCAAGCCAGCTAACAAAAATCTTCAGAAAGTTTCGCCTACATTCCCATTAAGTTTTAAAATCGTAATGTCTGAGTGCTCTCTGGAAACGTACAGTTTTCCAAACGTTTTAGAAATGTTTTTTATTGGTTTTGTGAACGTTAAGGGAACAGTCCATTTTAATTTTTGGATTGAACCCTTTCTTGTGCATAGCAGAGAATCCTATATCTGTTATGACTGCAGACTGACTCAGTGACATTATAGGAACATGCAAATGATCAAACTCACCCTTTACAGTACATCCAAACTACTCTAGCCGGCATAACCAGCTTCATTATTGTTTTTCTTGACATTTCAAATAATAAGCTTCTTTCCTTCCTTGTTTATTGTTATCTATTTCATTGCCTGTTTAAATGAAAGGAGTTATCCAGTGTCTGTTGTGTGATTCTTTTAAGTACTGTGATAAAAGTATTGTTTAGAAAGACTTGACACGCTCCTGACTGATGAGCAACCAACCAAAACTTCACAATAAATTGTTTAGATGTCATAATCTGCTTCATAAAATACTGGAATAGATGTTAAAACGTTTGGGTGTTATTGATTCAGATTAAGAATCAAAACTTGCGCAAGCTATATATTTACTAGGATAGTGATTTTTTTTTATATATAACTTTATTTATTTAATTGATTATATGTTGGTTAATTAATCAAGTAACCTTAAAGCATAATTAACTGCATACACCCCCGAACTAAGATAATTCAAATATAATACATTTTGTGGCAGACAGAATAGTAAAATGGATATTACTAAAAGTGGCTTTAGAAATCATTGTATTGTTTGTTTAGTTCTATATCTTTGAACCTGTCTGTCACCACAGCAATCCATTTTGCAGTTGAGAAAGACAATCTGCCTGAGGTATTGTTAGTACAAGGTGTGAGGTCGGAAACTCAGGAGGTCGTGGGCATGTGTTGCATATGTTATGAATCAGTTTAGCTGATAATTGCAATGAAGCAGTTGGAGTGTTGAAGAGTTCTTGTGCTCCATCTGTGCAATTACTATTGAATGGATATAGATGGATGTCTTTAGCCATGATTAGGGTGTTTTTAAGATGTCAAGTTGTAAGTAGTTTCAAGACCTCTACATTCTGTTCATTCTATTGTTTTCCTTCCAGCAGTTTTTCAACGCCATAATGCATTGTGTGTGAAAAAAATGTCAAACTCTAATTCAGACATGATAGTGGTTAAAAAACAAAACTGCATCCATTTTGCAGAAGAACATTGTTTTGGTTGTGCTTCAGTCTGCGTGAATTTGTGGTTGAATATTATCCTTCACAATATATAATGTTTTACAATGAACTCTGTTAGAGCTACATATGGCAATTTATCTGTTCAATAACCTGTTGAGTAATAAAAACACCATCATCTTCACGTCTCTTTTACGACATTTCAAATCCTTCAGTTCTCACCATCTCTGAAAAACCAAGCTGATGTTGATTCTCTTTTCTCCAGCAGACTCTCCTCTGTTCACCAGACACACACACACTAACACACACTCAACTAACCTCTGCTACTCCCAGACCAGCCACGTGGCAAAGCAGCCAGAGCAACTTTTCTCTATTTACAGATTTTCACTATTTACAGATATGACGAGACACGCACTGGGGAATTACTTGTGTATGCAATTTCCTGCAAAATCCATCCTCTAAAATATAAACACTTACAATAGGCTTACCATAGTGTATCAGGGTGAGACAAAAACATGTTTGGAAGAAGGATTGATGATGTATTGAAGTTTTTTTGAATAATAAAAAGATAACTTTTAAATATTTTATAATCTTAATTAATCTTAATTGGAATTCAGGCCTATATTAAAAGGCTTCGTTAACTGCCTTTTTTTAAAATAAAGTAATCAATCACTTTAAGCTTACCTGAGATCATTTGGACTCATGTTTGATGTCTTTATTACCCTTTTTTGATCTTTTTGGTTTTGGTTACCTTTCATTGGAGGGACAGGAACCGCAGCTTTCATTAAAAATACTTTAATTTGTGTTTCGAAGATTAACCAAAGTTTAATGGGTTTGGAATGACAGAAGGATGAGTAAATTACGGCAATTTTCATTTTTGGGGGAACTATCCCTATAAGTGATCAGATTGTGGGCGGTTCATGGGAGGCTGAGGCTAGTAAAGAGTAAAGACCTCTGTTTTACTCAGAGTCTCGGACCAGTTTTCACTCACATTGTATAAAACTTGATTTACTTGAACATTATTATAACATTAAACACAGAAATACATTTCAAATTGTTTTACATCACAATACAGCCATCTACTGAAACCCCCAAGCCTTTATTCTCACAGAAAACCTTTACATTTCCACCAGTAGTTTATAAAATCCTGGATAAATAAAAATCAAATACAAAAAAAAAAATAAAAAAAAATAACACACACTTGGGCAAAAACAAGTGGAAAAGCAAGCAAACAAAATCTGCCAGTGTCACAAGACGATATATTTTTTATTTTTTTTGCAGTGTTCCTGTTTTCCTTTATTCTTTCATGTCTCGAACAGAGCAGGCACTGTAAAAAATTATATCATCAATAAGTTATGACAACATATGTTATTACATTGCTTTAACTCATCAAAATAAGTTTTTATAAGTTATACAAGATTCAACAAATTTTTAGTCATTTTAAGTCAGTTTAATGTAATTTAAGTTGAAATGATTTAAACATCAAAGTTGATTGTACTTACACATTTAAGGCATTTAAGGCTTTCATCTGTAAACCAACTAACATGAGCAGGACAGCACACTTTCTCACTAATGCCTCTGAGAATGTAATGAGAAAGGAATTCCTCCAACTGTGGGACGGGTATTCAGAGATTTCACTATTCCGAGGTCTGGCCAACTGGCCCGTCCCAGCAGGGAAAAGCCCAGCAAACTTAGCCTCTCATTTGGCTGTCTGCGAGCATTTCTGAGTGCAATCTAATGCGGACCGTTCAGAGACCAGGGAAGCCAGTTGGGAGGCTTGACCTTCTGTTAATTACAGCGACTGTGAGGTCAGAATCACTATTAGTGTCCGGGACGGAGCTGGGATGAGGGATTTTCTCCAGCTATTTTTGACTGGCACGGAGTGCTGTAGCAACACTCTCTCATAAACATCATCCTGGCGTCACAATTATTATGTATTTCACTCCGATGCCGTATACAGTTTATTTAGAGGATCCTATTACTGTTACAAGGCTAAACTTTGGAGGTTAAATAGAAAATTCAGTCATTATTTTAACTGGCAGACTCCTATAATGACAAAAACACCATTCAAATGTCAGTTTAGGAATACAACAAACAGTCAGATTAGTTGAAATGTGGCACCTCAATAATTGTGCAGTAAAATAGTTTACTAAAACTCCACTGAAAATACTTGTTTTATTTTTAGATGAAATATTGTGCGATCACAATATTTGTAGTGTATGTATTATATAATATGATTAAAGAAATGTATATTGTTTTAATGTTCTATCTTTTTTTTTAATGCAGATGTGAGTCATTTTGGGTTTAATGTTAATGTGAAATCCTGAGACCTTGTTTATAAAGGGCATCTACTGTAGGAACAAGCACACACACGCATAAGCCACAAAGCACGTACAATTACAGTGGACAAACCCTCGGGCATAAAAGCTTGCTATGAGAAGGATAAAATGGCTTATGCACACACAATGTGGCGAAACTGCTCTGCACCGCACTGAAAACATACTTAGTGTGTCATGTCTAGTGTCACAATAAAGTGTTTCAAAACTTCAGCAAATGTTACATATTCCCTAATTCCTTTGAGTCCAACTGGACCCTAAAAGTTGTTCCTCATAAAATGTGACAAAAACATACCCAGGTCCACTTAATGCCAAAAGACCTTTGAAATGTGTCAAATGAATGTTTGTTCTCAGCACCATTGCAGTTTTTGAATAATTTTATGAACATTAAGCACATCAAATATCGACAGAACTTGTCACTGATTTTCTTTTTTGTAGTGAACAGCTTGACGCATCAAGTTCCCTTTAAAGGAAATCCATAATAAGTCCAAAAGAAACATATTTTAGGTTTGGTTTTGATACATAATTGCTAATGAATCAGAACATTTTCTTCTTATTTTAAGTTATTTTATAAAAGGGAATACTCTTTTTTTCAGTGCTTTTTATTATTATAATCTATGTATATTACTGTAATATACAATCAAAATTGAATACAATCAATTATTTTACATACAATCCACCATTATGATTACTGTAGTGTGAATATGCTGTCAAATCGATAAATCGTGATTTATCGCAGCAAACATAAAAGTTTGTGTTTATAAAATATATGTGTGTATATATATTATATTTGTGTGTGTGTATATATATTTATTATTTCTGATACGAATTTGTGTGTCTTTCCTGTGGTTAGACACCAAGTTAGTGATATATGACATTCTTTGATTAAAACAATTCAGTAATTGCCCGCTATTTTACTCATTTCAAATCATGTATCCGTCCCCTTTGAACAAAATAAAAAGCATTTAAAGAGAAACCATAAAACTAACTGATGTAGTTCTTCCTGTCTTAGGTTTGTCAGAGGAATGAAGCAGATGCAGCTATTATCCTATTCACCAAAAAAAGAAAAAAAGTCACATTCCCACAGTTCGTCCCAAAGGACCCTGGGCTAATCCTGAGTCCAGAGCAGCCCGGGACAGCCGATGGTTTTCGGCATGTCTTTCTGCGTGTGCATTAGGTAGTGGACTCCTGTGACAGGGTGGTCTGCTTCTGCCTACAGACTCAATAAATACAGCGCTGCGCAACAGGCATGAACATTAACAGCAATTTATAGGTAGAGAAGTATAAATACTACAGACAATTATTCTGATAAGCGTCTAGATGCATGCTGTACTTCATGTCTATTATGACAAACCAGGATAATCTGAATTAAAAAAGCCTCTCTGTGCGAATGCGAGGAATTTGACACGGGACGTTTTCAGGACTAGGACCTCAAGTTCAGCCGAGGTCCAGAGACGCAGATGAAGTGTCCTAAAACCACCCTGTCCTGCCCGGAGGACTCCAGTCTAACAAACCACAGACACAGGAAGAGGGGAAAATGAATGGGGGTCAAAGTTCAGACTCACATGGTCATGCCTGGTGCCTCAGACAAACAGGGAGACTGCAATTATGTGCTTAGCCAACAATCATTCGACATCTGAGGTCACATGCAATTTATGCAAGTCCGAAATGCACATGTTCATTCTCAACGTTGTGTGTCTGTGTGGATCCATGCACACAAATGCTCGGTAAGTATTTGTTTGTCAGAGCTAAGATGCATAATAATAGGTTAATAACAGATCCGTGTAGATGAGCAGTGATCAAGCCTCAGGAAATGATGCAAAGACTTTGATTTCTGCTGACTTGTAAGGATTGTCTCCCACAAACAGCAGTGAGTGTTGCAGTGCGCCCTCTGCTGGGAACACACAGACTAACCCCTTCAATCCTTTAACTGCAGGGCAATATACTTCAGGGGCAGTGATATTTACACAGGAAGAGTTGGACCTATCTTAATGAGATCATAAAATTGAGTTTTGTTGGTATACATTAATGTTTGAAGGATGATTCAGTGATGTTAACTCTTGAATAGCACCAGTAAATTTAGATGTTACCATTTTTTCCATTGTGGATACAGTGATGTTTTGAGAGCATCAGTTCAAATAGGCCTATTATCATTTTTTCCATTACAAATTTATGATCAGTTTAACAATTTGAGGGAAAAGTTTGATTTTATAGCTTCGGTAATATTTTAACTTGGATTTTTTTAAAAGTACATATGATACATTTTTTTCTAAATACCCCACATCATTACACATATCAACCCCCACCAAATCATATTTTCCAACCTTTTCGGCCTTTTTTATTATTAATTATTTCTCAACCCTGTAATATACAAAATGGAATAGGTTTAAAACTTAGGGTTAGGGTTACATTTTAAATATAAAATGTAATAAAACAAATGTCGACCTACTGCCATTGTGTCCCTCATGATATATATTTGATATACGTTTTGAATATAGATGTTTAACTAAAACCACAATTAATATGTCAGGTAGTAATCAGCAAAAAAAAAGCTCTAATTTTAATCGTCTTCCCTATTTTCCCATCCAAAAAAATTATAATGTGACAAGGTTGAGAATAGTGTGACGGGGTTGAAGACTAACCGGTTTGAAGGGAGGAATTGCCTTCATTTTTATATTTTTACTTTTGTCTCTCTCATATTGTGCTCTTCTTTCTGAATCTGCATGCACAACACTGTCTTTCTGCTGCCATTCCTGAAATAGGATGCTTATTACTGTTTAAGTGGACACATTACATCAAAAATTCTATTCATAACAAAATTATGAGTTGTCATGATTTTGGTAAGTATATCTTTATATATATATTTTTTTTGTATTTCAATTATTCATAAATGAAGTGAAAAACTCACCCGTGTCAGACGTTTACACAGGGGTCGAGCTTTTTTGTTTGAAATGGCCACTGCTCCTCCTGTAGTGTAGGAGAGTAGACCATATATGGCAGCAATGAATAAGGCTATATTGTATATCCATCTTATTTTAATGTGATGTGGTTGAGTTGTAAGCTTGACAGTACCCTCCCTTGACTATAATAGGCCTCAAAAATATTAATAAAAAGTATGATGGTACTGGAGAATAGTTGGTGTGTTTTATCACTTTATAGTCTGTTTATTACAAAATATCTAGCAATTTTTAGAAAACTATTTTTTAACAAGAAATGAACAAATACATAATTACAATATTGCCAAAAAAATGAAGACACTGCACATTTTGTTAATTGATTTCCCAATGAAGTGCGGACGTGATAAAAATGCTTGGTGTAAGACAGAAATAAGACATTCTTTTATGATAAAAATTATTTAAATGCAAAAATTATTTTTATTCACTATAATTGACATCCCACAATACTGTGAATAGCTTTTAACATTTCATTCTGGTGGACCACCACTTTTAATATTACCAAATTGCAGGAATTACCCTCCCCTTTCACACAGTTATCCCAGTAAATTACCGTAAAATTACCAGAATGACTTTACCAGTAAATACACAAATATGCTGTTCACACAAGCAACGGCGTTAACTAGCTCTTTATCGTTAAAGTCTCCCTGTGGTGAAAATCAAGTTTTTAATATTGTGTATATGTCTATGTGGTGTTTTTAATATGCTTTAAGACAAACGATGTGTAAATTCATAAGTCGACAGCATTGCTGAGTATTTTCTCCTTAAAACTGCAGTGAACCAAAGACAGTCTCAAAAACACGGTTTGAAATCGCTGGTGTTTCTGACGTCACAAACTACCTCGTAACCAATCAGATCAACGTGTGATCGTCAACGAGTGGATCTCTGAGCTGAGTGAGTGAGTGGAGGCGGGGCTAATTTACATATTCATATAACCGTGTATACTAAATGAGGCAAGGGTGTAGAGTTACATTCAAGATATTTTAAGGCATGAAGAATTTTTTTTAAAGAAAAAAAACGTTTAAATATATATTTTTGGTGATCAAAGAGGAGTTTTAAGGGATACAATTATTGACAACAGGGGGACTTTAAGAGACCATTCATACATCATGGACTTCTGCCTATACCGGCTTTTAGGAACTGCTATGGACAGAGATCTTTTTTTCATGTGCTCACTAAAGCCTGGAATGAGACTCCACAGCACATCAGAACTATAACATCAATAAGACTATTTAAAATAACATTTGCTCGTCATCTTGGACAGGTATGTCTGTGACCACTGAGATGGCTTCATGGCCTCCCTCTGATGCTTATTCTCTTGGTTTGTGTGTTTGTTGTTGTCTTGTCTAGGAGGTCTGTTGTGTATGAGGTATTTATGTTCTGCAGAACAGGAACCTGCTGAAAATCAGGCCCGATTGTCTTAAATCTTTTCCTGTTTAAAAATATAAATAAATAAATAAATCAGTAACGTAAATTGCCAGAACCTATTTACTGGTATTTTTATGGTCTCATTCACACATGATCTCTTAATGGTAAAGGCTACTATGTCTTCCTTAAATCTCTAGATTAATAGGTGTGTCATATTTTTTTTTTTTTTGCTCCGTTTTAATGCTCCAGGCCTACTGATAATTGCTTCTACATGTTCCAATTCAAAACTAATCTAATTGTCTACTGCTTACATTTTTTTTTGTAGCCTACATAAGAGACACCAGAACTTTTGTCATTGCTAAAACAGTTCAGTATTACCATGCACCAAAGTAAAATGAATCCACACTCCCCTACTGATGTCAAATACCTAGATGCAGCTTCAGCCCATAAAAATAGAGCAAGCCATCAGTCATATGAAATCAGGATCTGCCTCGTTCCTAATCTGTGAGATTATCGCACAGCCAGTGAATGTAAGCAAACACCCGGGACATTAATGTAATGATAACCATGTGCTAATGCCCGTTTCGATGCGAGTTCCCACCAGCGTTTGGGTCGAGGGGAAAAGCTCTGAAGCATCTCATCCAGTGCCACACGAGGTGCTGGGCTTATTGTTCTAACCGAGGTTGTTAAAATCTCAGCGTTTCTGTGAAAACATGGCGGAGTTAGTACCCGCCTCCTCCACCGTAAACCGCGGCCGAGCCCGTAAGCCTCGCTTAATGGAAGCACAATATTAGCGCAAGCTCAGCGCCGTGTCCTTTTCAATCGGAACATTTCACAAGAACTGTTCTCAGAGGGGCTGTTAGGTCTTAATGTGACCGTGTACCTTCCAGTCCTGTGGCTCTCCGTCTCGACCCTCATCTGGACGCTGAAGGAGGTCTCTGTGTTTATAGCTGATCTCCATGTACTCTTTCCCTTCGTGATGAGTTCACACTCAGCCCGTAACAACACGAGACAAATCATTGCTCTCCCACAGAACATCTTTGTTTGATAAACAAAAACACAAAAATCTGGCTGCGATATGTGTGTGGAAGCAGCGCTGCCTCAAATCAAGCAAGTTCCAGTTTCAAGACACTTTTTAATCTCGTAACACCTGTTATATAACATACGTTATTTCACTTACACATGTTTAACATTGTACTGTAGAGGAAAAAAAGGTCACATTCAAACGAAACACAATTAACCTTTAAACGCATACCTCGGGTCTTTGGGACGTTCATTTTTAAAGTTAGACATCAACCTTCTTAGTTTTCCTCAATCAATTAATTATAAACAATATAACAAGAAAAAAATAATAAAATGATAAAAAATAATGCCTGTTGTTTTTGTACAAATTGTATAGGGTCGCTAACGACCAGAGGTGTGTAACCAATTTTACGAGGTGGCTCACTCGTACGATTCGTCTGAACCCCAGTGATGGGTAGGTTTAGGGGCGGGGTCATTTGTACGAATTCATTCGAATTGGGCACCTCGTAAAATACGTACAATTGAGCAAAAATCATACGAATTCGTACGAGTGAGGTCGTAGTTGCCGCAGGCAGAAAACAAAAGAATATGAAGTGTCATCAGCAAAACTTAAAATGGCTTTGTTTTGTATGATATGCTATAAAATATGCTTTATTTTATTCGTTACTCTAATATCTGGAGAGTTTTATATTATAGAGATCCATCCGTGTTAGATATAGATCCGAGTCGCTAAAGACCTGAATATGTATTAATGATTGGCGAAACATTCATGCATTTAAGGGTTAATTAATTAATTAATGAGAAATCTCAAATGTTTCCTTGTTCAATATTTAGATAACCATAATTTCAACTGTTTTTGTCTTGCGCCATACAACAGTGAACAGTAATTAATCCAAAATTCATATTAGGTGTGGATTCATATTATGCAACCCATAAGAAGACCTTTAATTGGTCTTTATATATATATATATATATATATATATATATATATATATATATATATATATATATATATATATATATATTTATTGTGTTATATATATTTCTTGTGTTCAGGCATGTGTTTTATTTTAGATGTTTCATCTTTCATTCATATTAAGGTACACATTATCATCAAACCTCAAATTATATCCTATAAAACACTTCAATTTTACAGTCTCAATCTCAGCCTCTTAAGACACACCAGCCTTTTGAAGTATAGGATCAATAAAGCTGACTTTTCTAAAGATAAAAGCCCTGTATTTCAAATTTGTCCAGGAATTACTAGGGATTAAGATCTCGGCCGTTGTTTATTTCTAGATACCATAACTGGCATCCAGTGAGATGCATTAAAGCAAACTTAAAGCCAATAAAATCTGCATCTGACACAGCAAATCTGGGGATACGACGAAACCGAAACGATGGGTAATGGGTACGTGAGCTTTGAGCTTTGCTCAAAACATCCAGTGTAATTGAGCTGATACATGTTCAATTCTAAACATATAAAACATATTCTGTTAGTGTAAACTGTAATCCATACCGATATCTAGATTGTGTCCTCATTAGCCAAGTAAAGTTTGTGTGTGTGTGTGTGTGAGAGAGAGAGTGTGTTTTAGTGAGTGAGTGAGTGACCAAGTGTGTGTGTGAGAGAGAGAGAGAGAGAGAGAGAGAGAGAGACCCAGTACCCAATTTGTACCCAGAAGTGATTTAAATCTGATATAATCTCCCAAACAATCTTTTTGGGAGCATTTTCAAATTGTAAAATTGCATAAAGTTTTCTTATAGGGTTAGATTATTTTAAATGTCCCCATATAGTAATCTTTTTAGTTATCAGGAGGAAAATGTCTTTAACTGTCCTTCACAGACACATACGGGCTCAGGCAGAATTAAAGGAACATACCACAGTAAGTTTAGCCTAAAGCTGTTTAAAAAAGTCTGCTGGATTTAGCTTGAAGAAACCAAAGACATTTGCAAAAAATTACACCGTGTTTGTGGAGCGTTAAGGATGGAGAGCTAAAACTGAACATTATGAGAAACGAGGGGAAAAGCTCTGGAATGTTGAAAATGCTGTAGACTTTAATTTTGAAGGCTCTGGCTTTAAACATGAGCTGAGCCAATTTAGCACAGTAACAGCTGTAATCTGAGTGTTTTGGCGAGATTAGCTCTCTAGATTCTCAGGAATTTACCCTTGTGAGTATAACAAGCCACAGGTAAATGTTGTACCCCACTATCACAGCCAACATGAATCCGAAAACAATCCTGTATGGTCTGAATCTATAGAGACCAGACAGGTAATAGGAAAGAACACGAGCATCTCGACACCGTGCAAATATTTGTTCAGGTGTAGCGTCAGACTGTCAAGGCCACGTGAGCTTTAAACTCGCAACAAGAGAGCTGAAACCTCGCTCCCGGCCCCCAGAAAAACCATGAGGTCATTAGTTGCGTTGTTTATTGACCGTCACCACAAAACATCTTCCCCCAAATACCCGTGTGGGTCCCTGAGGTAATTTTGCTAAGTGCAGTGTTTATGCTAACTAACTAGCCCCTTGATGTACAGCCACTTACTGCAGTCGTGAATCGACTAGTCTTTCAAGGTAAGCACCAATCAAGTCCTGTATAACTTTCATCAAGCGATCAGACCAAGCCCTTCAGTTCCCAGGTATCCTAACAAACTGCTGTCGCTTATCAGAGAGGCTCTTGTCTTGAACTTGCCAGTGTTTGAGTTTAACATCCACACACACTGTGAGCCTGGGTGGTCCAAAGTGTGGACGCGCGTTATCGACGATATGTCGTTCCCAGAACAAGTGGAAGCGCGTCGCGAACGCTTCATTTAAAGCGAACGAACACATCGCGTCAAGGGAATTAAAAACGGCAGTCGAGTTTTAAGTGCATACCAGAGGATAGCTCCAGAAATGAGGACTATTGCACTCTTCATATCAAAATAATGTAGATTATCCAGAAGCAAGCTACTTGTTGACCTTTATTTTGAAGAGTGTAAGTCAGATTTATTCTAGTCTGAAGGTTCAGAATGAATCATTTTGTTTTGTTACATGTGTTTGTTTTTTACTGAAATGTTTAGTATAGGCTATAAAATCCTGCTGTTCTATGATTTTGATTTAATTGTAGAAATGTAAAGTTTTTTAGTATTTCTTAGTAAGTTTTTATGTAAAAGAGTTATTTCTGTTCAAGTGTAATGCTTTCACCCTAATATAGATGCTCATTGTTTTTTGTGGCAGATAAATAGTAATGTTTACAAAATCAAAGTCTGTGTAGGCTATGTAAATATTTCCATCTTCATTTTTTTGGAGTAGCTTACACTGTGAAAAATGAATTGTTGAGAACTTATCCAACGCAACCTGATGCATTCAGATTTTTAGGTTCTCTCTTAAAAATTGTCCGAAGTAACACTACTTTGTTAAATTTGTTTGTTTACTAATTACAAAACGTCTCATTCAGGCATTGAATTCATTGAGGCAACTACATTCTTGTTCAACAAATGTTTAATTAGCAACAAATTGATCTATCATTTTGGTAGCCATACAGTATTATACTGTAGGATTCTTATTAAATTAAGTTTAATATACTATCTTTGTTTCTGATGCCACTGTCACCTTTCAAAAAATGGTTTTAAAAGTTAAGTGCAAATACCTCCACGCTTGACACACAAACCTCAAGAACGGTGACACACAAATAAAAACACACTAACAAGAATGACAAAACGCCAACAAAAGTCAGCAGACAATGAAACAATAATATTAGAACAGAAACCGCTTTATTTATTTACGCTGCAGTGCATGCTGGGTACTCTCATGCCTATAATATTTCAGCAATAGTGTTCGATTTAAAATTATTTGTTCAGACAACTGTGTTTGACTAGTTGGGGGAGCAATGCACTGTAAAAAGTTTTTGGAGGTCAAAACTCAAAATGTTGATTGTTTAATTTAAAATTTTTAGTTGATTCAACTACCAAAGTGACAGTGTTAAATGACATTTAGTTCACAAATTAAAAATTTTCAATGCAGCAAGTGAGCATAAAATTCTGAGATTTAAATTACAAGTAATCAGATTTCATTGCATTCACATTTCTTATTTGTGACTCAAAAGGTCCTGTAAACTGAAACATAAGTTTGCTTTACATTTTTTACATCTAACTCCCTTTAAAAGTACTTCAAATGATGTACAGTTTCAAAGTGTCTTCCCTGTCACAGTGCCACTGAAAGGCTGATATCGGTTGATAATGTCTCATGTATTTGTTGTGTTGATCGCCCTAATCTGAACACCAGAAACTGAAAGCCATCTTTCCTTTATTTACTCTATTCTATCTTTTTTTTTTTTTACAAAGAAATAATGCAGTTGTAAAATGTAATCTTACAAACCTTCGACAGCCCATCATCATCATAGGGATCAGCAATTTAAAGACAGTCTCATTTGCAAACTATTTTAACCAAAAAGTTAAAGTCGACATGAAACTGAAGTTGAGCTCGTGTTTTCTTCCCTGTTATGAAGTATATCCGAGTGAAACGGCTTCTCAAACAAGAACAAATGTAGGGCGGGGCTTGATTTTGTCCGTGAGGAATTGATTGGATGGTTGTGGTTTGCTATTGGCTGATCTCATGTGAGTGACAGGTTGCCCCGCCCTCATCACCAGAGAAGAGCTGCAAGATATTTTGATTAAATATAACGAGGCACATCAATTTAAAACAATAATGACGTGCACGGATAAATCATTTACAATAAAAACTGCAATATTCCATACAAAATAAGAAGTGTCTATTTTGATTTCATGTTGACTTTATACAAATAAAACTCTCCTACATTTGAGCGTATTATTATTTTTTTTTTTTTGTCTGGACATTCTCAAGCTCAGTCTTCACGAACTGCATCCTGGGATGCTCCTGCTGAAGGAGTTTGCTTTACTATCCACTCCAAGTCAAGCATAAATAAATACATAGTTATGTAATGTGGCACAATATATATTCGCCTGCAGAACGTATTTGAAGCGTTTGAGCAGAAGCTTCGGATCCGAGCGTTTAAAGGTCATGAGAAGCTGTTTGGATTGGTTCAGGCGCTTGGCGCTGTCCCTGTCCCATGTTCCCTCATTCCTCTGCCTTTGGGCTGGTGATGATGGTGAAGGGGTTGTTCTCCCGAATCCATTTCCTGTTCTCCACACCCACACTAATTAGATATTTGGGTGGCCCTGTTTATTGACTTTGCTGAAGAACGGTGGATTATATTAACATTTGCACACCGCTTTCTCAGCAGTGCAGCATTACTGGGCCGTCCCGAGAGAGCCGCCGGAGACGGGAGGGAGCGGCGTCGGGATCGGGGAGGAAGGGGAACAGTCCTTCCAGACCGTCCCGACACCCAAACGTCACACTGTCCCGTTTCTTCAAACCTCACACAGAAAATGTCCATTGGAGATGTGTATTTGTGTTAATACAGCAGCCGGTGACAATTACTACTGTTCTTTTAAAGTGGTCAGTATTGCTGGAAATTGAAAACATACTGTTTCTCAGTTTTATGTGGATGTATAACTCTCTTTAAAGTAGAATCAATAAAGAGATTACAAATAAATATTATTGTCAACACTGCCATAAGACATTATGAATTACTGTGTGTGCTTATAATAGATTATCAGTTTGTACATTTTATTATACAATTTGCATATTAAAAAAAAACATTTGGTAACGCTTTATTTTACAGTGTCCTTGTTACATATGTAACATGTACTTACCATAGTAATAACAGTAAATTATGCATAATTACATGCAACTAACCCTAAACCAAACCCTACTCCTATAGTAAATACATGTAGTTAACTAATATTACTCAGTACTTAAATATATAATTATACTGCAACAATAACACCTAAATACGTTTTAAAAGTATTTATAATAAATTTGATTTGATAATTTGTCTAATAATGCCTGAATTAAGATGGTTGTATATTAAATTCAGCTTTATATCACAAAGATATCTATACCATTTTATTTCCTCAAACCTAAAAATAAATCTGCATGGGATCTAAAAATATCACTAAATGCAATGCTTAATTATTTACTGTAAGTACAAATGTATTACTGTAAATCTGAATGGCCTAAATATTATGTTTAAATTACTACTCCAGTTGTCAGTAGGTTTTTAATGATTTCATGTACTTTGTAAGTCAGATCTAAACAGTTTATCAGGCACTTCACACTGAAACAATGACTAATGAAACTGTATTTAAGGAGCAAATACAACAGCAACACTTATAAACTAATGTATACGATATATGTTCATCTATATTAACGACAAATAACATTTGTAATAACAGTAGTTTTTAACTACTGACACGATATTGAACTGGAACACATATTTTATTAGCAGAAATGACTATGAAAGTAACTGGTAACTCCTACACGCAAAAACTATAGATTTTTAAGTATGG
>JAPDVR010000008.1:44060852-44063352 GCA_026230005.1 Gila orcuttii | reverse complement strand
GTAAAACGACTTCTTGTCTGGATCACTGTATATGCACAGCTGATGCACATGATTTATAGAGAAACTTGAGATATTATGAAAAGACCATATCCCTGTCCTATGATGTTAAATGCTGAAAAAGTTTACCTGAGATGAGCAATTATGATAATTATGAGCACGTCTTACTGCAAATGAACTTTGGCCATCAACAGAGAAGAGTTAAAGTAATATAGGAGTATCAACTGAGACGATTATGTGTGATGATGTTAATTGTAAGTTAATCCTAAACATATGAATGATTTATGTCTGATGTATGATGAAATAGTGTACTGTTTAAATAACGCCTGTCAAAAAGTAGTAAAAACGATCATTTTTTCAGGGCTGGATGGGATGAATATGTGTCTGAACTGCTTTCAAAAACCAGGTTTTAAAGCTGGGTATGGCTTAGAATATGAGATATAGAAACAGGCAAATGCTCAATTTAAATATGCTGTACGCTTTATTAAAAGAAATGCAGCAAACTCAATGGCCATGAAATTTCAGCAAAATAATGTCTATGAATTTTGGAAAGAAGTTAAGGCTATTAATAATAGTAAAGTGCCGTTGCCAACTAGTATTGGTGGGATTGTTGGGGATGAGAATATTGTTAAATTGTGTATATTTTGAATTGTGTTGAGACACAGGAATTTGAAGTTAAATGTTGTGAATGATGATGATTATTAAACCTGCTGAGGTCAGTTACGCCTCTGAGAAATCGGCAGTAAATAAAGCATGTGGCCCTGATCTAATAACAGGAACATCTGAAGTACGCTAGTCAAAATATTTGAGTGTTACTTGCTTTTTAAAACATGTTACCTCTATCTATTTTAACAGTTTTATTAGTGCCAGTAATTAAAGATAAAACCGGTAAAATATCTAATACACTGTAAAAAGTGATCAGTTGATTAAAAAACTTAAAAAAGCGAGGAAATCCGTTGCCTTAAAATTATTAAGAAAATAAACAACATGTGTAATTGAACTTGACAATTCCACATAGCTTATTTTTTTTCATTATGCATGAAGTGTATTTACTAAATAATTTTAAGGCAACTGATCACTTTTTACACTGTATAGGAAATTATAGGCCAATTGCCATAGCGAGTGTAATTCCAAAAGTATTTGATCGTATCCTTATGGAAATTTGATAACTACGGAGTCAGTTTGGTTTTAGCATGGAACTGATTTATGCATATATTTATTAAAGGAAGTGGTTAGTAAGTATAAGGTTTTTAGAGGCATTTAATCACACTAAGCTGTTTATAAAGTTACAAGATAGAGGGGTTCCTCATATTTGATTAGGATTTTCCATTACTGGTATATACAGTACATCAATCAGGTGAGGCAGGAATGGATCGGCACACTTTTATATGACAAATGGGGTTTGGGAAGAAAATTTTCTCACCTCTAATTTTTAATTTGTATATGGATTATCTTTCTATTGAGTTAAATGAATGTAAGTGTGGATGTTTAATAGGTGATAGTCTTATTAACCATCTGATGTATGTGGTCAGTTTTTCTGTCCCCTTATAGTGCTGGATTACAACAGTTGTGTCGTATATGTTTAAGCTATGGTGTAACCAAATCATATATACTAACACCACCCGACATGTTTTTTTCTCAATCAATGTAGGCTAATGGAATAAAAAAATAAAGGCAAAAAAATAGCCTATAAAAGATTTGCTTCATTTTTTTTAAGTATTTAAAAAAGGTGTTTTATGTCCTTTACACTTCTTCCAAGCAATAATAAACAGTGCTACCACTGACAACTAATGCACAGTGTGAGAAATTAGTCAAATAAAATATATTTTATCCCTTGCTGTAGCTTAATTCAATACTCAAATTTTACATTTAGATTACCTAGATCTCCCGACATTAATTATGTTTTGTTTTGTGAGATGGCTCATTTAAGAATAAATAGACAGTAATAGTTTAGGTCTGTGACCTTTAAGAAATCTAATCAGATGTGAAATAAATGTAAAGTAAAAGAATGAAGTGGGAAGCGGGACTCCTCTATCTCTGAGCTGGAGCAGATGAGTGACGTCAGAAGCGCGTGTCACGGGTCATTAGCAGAGATCAGAGTGCATGTAAACACTGCTGGAGAAGAAGAAGAAGAAGAAGAAGAAGACCTCTCATCCTGCTGATCTGCTGAGCAACAGCCAGCGCCACCTACTGCACATCACAGGAATATCACCTCACCACTTCAACACTCAGCATCACCATCTGAAAACCTCAGGACAAACACTGGCATCCATTTAGCCGAGACTCTGAGAACTGAAAGCTTAGCATTGTCAGGTCAGAGTGCCTTAACAGGCTACTGATTATAATTACGGTTTCTATTGTAGAAAATTAAATTGTCACATCTGTTGAAAAGATTACTTTAAAATAAATTTTAAATTAATAAATTAAATAAAATTTAATTCTTGTATTCTTCTCAAATCACGGGACGTTCTTGGAATTTACTCAACTCAACTTTATTTCTAAA